>OU342741.1:366393932-366605382 GCA_910589775.1 Avena eriantha
CGAGCGGCGGCGTACAATCACAAGATGGTGTGGAAGGTGAGGCGGCGGGACGAACCCTAGAGGCCTAGACAACGGCGGCGCTGGTTCCTACACGACACGAAGGGAGAAGAGTGTGAGAGAGGGATTGGACTCCGGGTTGCCGGGTCGATTTACCAAATTCCGATGGACTGAATTGCAAAACCAATTCGTACGACAGGAACCATCGCGACGAAACATGAGACGGTGTGGCAGAAAACGGAACGGCTCTTCTTTTTAGATTATAGAGATAGTTAACCAATCGAGACTTTGTAGTATCCTATCTGTCTAATATCTGTAATGCTACATGGTCTACTAATAAAATGTTACTTTCTACATATAATTGTTATATTATAATTATATCATGCTCATTTCATCATGCCACCTTACATTTAAGCATCATGTAAAACCCTTTTTCTTTTGGATCTTGTCTCATATGCATCTGTCAATTGTATTTGGTTCTTAATAAATTGTATTTGGTTCTTGATAAATGCTTGGTGCCCAAGTTGAGTTGGGGACATATCTTTTATTTAACTCCATCACCTTTTCTTGTCACCACCCCATAATTTCACCATCCAACTATACGTGAGCATTGCATTTCTATTTGTTATTTAAGTCTAGCTCATGTGTGTTTGGATGATCCACTTCTATTTCTACATGCTTCCATATATAATGAATGTTGTTTTCATAATATCAAATATGTGGAGCACATGGCTACATTTGCATGCTATGTGGGTAGAATACATTCTCAAGCCTCTATAGGAGTTGAATTTTGAATGTGAGCATGTTTGAATACATAGATATACGAGGCTATATGTTCCTCTAGTAAAACACACACACTAGCTTGGCCAATTTATTTTTCCTGCATGCTTATACTCCATCTATTCCATATGGGAAGGCAAGCTCCATAATTATTTTTGTAAGGCCCTTCTTCAAATTTTGAAGCACATTCGTATAAGTGACCATGTTATATTATAGTTGTTTTCACAAATAGTAGTGGGCATTTATTAAACATGCATGGGCCATGCAAGTTTGCACCATCTCCCTTCTATTGTGATTTCTTTTGAATTCGTGAGAAGCTTGTTGTTTTAAATCCACTCAAGTTTGATCAAATTCAATTGCAATTCCAATAAATCATCTACGTTTCCCATCTATGCTCTTTTTGGGATTTATTTGTTTTTTCTTCTTTTCGTTTTTGGAGCTTGTTTAAAAGCTTGCTTCAAATCAAACAAAACAAGGGAAATAAAGGAAACCTAAACTACCATCTGCTGATCCTAAACCGAAGCTAAGCGAAACAGCTACACCTCACCACTTAGCTAGCTCTTTTCCTCCCAGGTGCACTCGGTGCAGCCTCAACCTGGACCAGACCCGACACACCCTCTCTGATCCAACCCTGCCCCTTGCTGTGGGCGATCAGGTCGATCGAGAGCAGCAGAGGAGCCTCACCAACGCAGCCTTGTTGTACCCTCTCTCCCTGCACCCTGGGCTCGAGCCGACCTAACCCCGATAGCCCGTTCCTATTTTTCTTCCACCCCGCCTCCTGCACGTGAATGCTACCGAGCCTCCCATGCCACCCCATGTGGCTCCAGCTCCTCTCCCTTATCACCCCACCTAGCCAGTAACCCAGATCGAGATCCAACTCGCCCAGATTCCCTCTCATTCCTCCTCCATTGATCAACCACCACGGCAAGGCCATGCCCAAAACCCTAAGCCCAGCCCTGTCTACCACCTTTCCTCGTCGACCTAGAGTGTTGCAGCACGCCCAGGTTTACCAGGACCTCCCTCTGCCTCCTCTATGTTACCCTGTACCGGCCACGCCTCGCCGGAACTCGCCGTAGCTCGCCAGACACGCCGCAGCCGTCGGGAACTAAAGCTCGTAGTACCGCTGCTTCCACTCCGACCCGCTCCACCTCTCGCTCTAGCGACGTCACTGGCGACCCCCTGGTGAGCCTCTCAACCTCCTAGACAAGCCAGCCCTCCTCCTAGCGGCCTAGCCTCGCCGGACGCTTCGTCGAGTAGCCTACGTGCACCGTCGCGCGCCGTGCTCTGGCAGACAGCAGCAGGAGCCGCCCAGCAGACACCACCTAGGGGCCCTGTTCTTCGAAGAATTGCAGCCGCTACAGTCCTCCCGATGCCAAACCACCTGAGCGAGTATTGCAGCCGAGGGCCCCCTCTTCGTCTTTTGTTTTTGCGCCACCGTGAGATTCGCCCCCGTTTGGTCGCCACCGTCGTCGGAAAATGACCAGAGCCGCCGCCGGTACGGTCTTAGATCCATCAGTGAGCAGCAGCAGTAGCGCCTGAAAACCCCTCTGTTCTTTCGTAGTTTCCGGTCGCTGTGGTCCGCCTCCATGTGAGCTTGCTAAATGGAAGTTGTAGCCCGCACAACCCTCTACAACTTTCCTTTTTGCGGCATGGCGAAATTCGCCGCCGTTTAGTCGCCATCGTCGTCGCAACTCCAGCCGAGCTCGTAGTTTTCCTGCCGGCGACGTGCAGTCGTCAGTTCGGGCGCCGCAGTTTTGCAGAAGAGTCCCCGCAAGTTTTTGTCTATCACGCGGCAGTCTCCCCCGCAACCCTATAGACCCACCAGTCAGCCCCTCCGCCGTTTTGCAAAAAGGCCCCCGTGGTTGTGGGATCCTCAACCCGTGCTCCCCCGGATCCCACATGTGGCAGGCCCCCGCTGGCGCGCCCGTGTGTGGCCCCGCGGATCTGCCGGCCCCACCTGTCGGTCTCGGTGGGTCAAACGCGCGGTAAGAAAACCCGAGCCAATCCCGCCGTGTCACCGAGCGCTGAGTCAGTGCAGGCCCCACTTGTCAGTGACGGTGGCTATCTTCCTTTGAGTGTACAAAGTCTCGGTTCTTTTCTGTTTAATAAAAATGATTTCAAAAATTGTTTAAATGATTTTTAAATCCAGAAAAATAATAACTTTTAATTGACAAATCCAAATAATACAAATGTTATATGTTTTTTAATCAGGAAAATGTGAGGAATTCAAATCTTCCATCCAAATTAATGTTTGACCAATTTAAATTTTCGAAATTGTTTAATTGCAATAAAAATGCCTTTTTCTCCATTAATTAATAACTTTAATTCTATAACTCCAAATTCGACAAATAATATGTCTAAATCGATCAGCGCGACGAGCCCGTTCTGTTTATGCATTCCATGTTCTGAATTGAAGCATGCATCATATCATTATTAAAAATCAGAACTGTTTATGGCAATAAAACTTGACCAAATAATTAACAAAATAATTTATTCTTGTCCCCACACCTCACCCTTGCCATGCTACTTTATTGCCATGTAAATTGTGCATATTTCATCATGGCATGCTTGTTTGCTTGTCGCATTTTATCTATATGCTTGTGTATTTTATTTATGTTGGCCCTTGTTTGTTTGGTTCTTCATTTCGAATAGACGGCGAGCAGGGGAAATATCAGGAATCCCAGGAGTACTACCTAGATCCATCTCTCGCTTCAACTGAGCTGCCAGGCAAGCACTGCCACATGCTTGCATACATATAGTACCTATTGCCTCTATCTTATTCTTGCATCATTGAGTCGTGATTGCATTAAACTGAATCCCAAGTATTGCATAGCCTTACTTTTAAACCCCACCAAAGCTTGTTCCTCCATCCTATGAGCCATTACTACAGGAGTTGTTTGAGCCATGTGAGTCGTAGAACAGCATGTGTAGGGTATGTGAGTGTCTGATGGATAACGAGGTACCTAAACAACTGAACCTGAGTAGTAATGGGATAACTAATGAAAGAGGCACCGGTAGGCAATATCTTTCATTTGGTTTTTATGTCCATTTGTGTCATGTAGGACCCCGAGTACTTGATACCTATTCCTTGACTATTCGTACTATCCACATACGGGAGACTCTATGAATCCCCCTTTGCCAGAGCTTGATTTGTACTTTATTTCTTGAGGCCACAAAGTAGTTTGGGGATTTATTACTATCCTGTACTTATGCCATGCTTTCCTGTTTTATTTAAGATTGTGCGTGGAGCACATATACTGTTTAAGAATGCGGAATGTTTTCGCGGTATCGACAAGCACAGTCACATTTTCAGGTTCCCAGTCGTTTACAGCCATTGTCGCAAACCCTGGGTCCGTCTCGGAGCCGGCCAACTTCGTTGCGGGTAGCTTATTGGGGTGGCCCCCTGAAATATTTTATGAATCCTGTGATTGCTTTGTCATGAAAGCCTCGTCGGGTTTTGATTTGGTTTTTCCGAGGTCGATCGTGTGTGTGTTGCTATTTGTGCACCCCTGCAGGGTAAATCTTTCTGAAAGCCGTGTCCGTGGTTATGGACGACTTGGAGCACAGTTTCTTGATCATAGAGAAGTATAACTAAAGTACCGCTTTTAATTGATTAAATACCTGACTAGTAAATAGTGCAATACTCATGGAATGAGTAATAAAACTGCCAACGGATGGGTTGTTCGTCCACTTTCCCGTTGGTAAGCGAGAAGGAGGATGGTTCGGTTATTTTATATTGTTACAACTGTTGTTCTAATTAACGGACAGCCGTCTATCTTTGGTTAGGCGGATGGTTAGCGAGTATCTATAGACTTGTTAGTTATTATCTTTTGCTGCAATTGCGTCACCCCAGGTTATGTCCCCTTTAGAGGCATAAAGACTTGCTGAGTACCCCTAGGGTCTCACACGATAAATTGTTTGATTCAGATGAACAGGTGTATTCGCAAGATGGATACTGGATGGAGGAGACAGATGATGTTGGCAACGATCACTCGGTGTAGAGATTCCGGGGATGGGGATCCACGAGATCTGTGGGCAGGATGTGCTTAGTTATGTGGCATCTTATGCCGATTTGCTTCTTCTCCGTACTCGGATCTTGTTTCCCGCTTCCGCTTGACACTCTGTTGATTGATGTATGAGGAGCTATCCTACACTATTATCTATATCTAGGATATTTGGATCTTGCCGTATGGCGTTGCAATATTTCTATTTCTTTTAGATGGTATGGCTCTGAGAACTATTGTAAGGTAGCTTGTATACATGCTCACTTGTGTATGTATTTGATCTCTTCGCCTGTTGCCTACGTCGCTCGCTCTTCTCCCGATGTTCTTGGAAGTGGTTAGGACGGCCGACGGGTCTACACGTGGGTGGCCCCTGGGCCCCCGCTGTACTATTTTAACCACTTTTGGTTCATCCAGGCTTGAACTTAGAGCGTAGGGTCCAAGGTTGTTACAATTGGTATCAGAGCCATCCCGCCCTTCAGGGTCTCAGCCAAATGGTCGTTGTCAGTCTAGCAAATATTTTGGTAGTTATGTATACTAGAGAAAAACAAAATGTGAGAGTAGGACTGCTTCCATTTTTCTTCTTATCCAACCACCCACCCTTTTCTGGTAAGGAAGTGTAACGTTTTCAATCCTCTTCTAAAATTCAAACTAGGATTCACGTGTTCTGGGTTCCGTAGTACCATAGGTTGTGTGAGTGTGTGTGTGTGTGTGTGTAATTCCTTGTCTATCTGTTGCATCCAACTTGTTATCGCTATCTGCCTTTTTGGTTATCAATTGTTGGTACATTCCATACCAACAGGCTTTTGTAAACCGACACGATCTATCTGATTCGTTGTAACCGACGCGATCTGTCTTACTCTTTGTTATCCGACGCTATCTTGTTAGGGGTGTTTGTTTTCCATAGTTGCTAATCTTTAGGTTCATCTTAAGAAGGAAGGGAGTTAGGATATGTGTTTTACTTATTCATGTGCGGAGTAATGATTTGAGTGCGGGATGGAGTCGCGACCATACCACTACTTTTTTCATTCGCTCTTGTATATTGAATTGGTAGAGTTACTAATCTTGATTCGTTAAGTGGTTTTGCGCATATAGTGGTATTTTAATGCCGAAATTTGCGGAAATTTTTTCTTTGATAGCTTTGTGTACCACACTCCTTGTTCAGTCGTGTGCGTTATGCTTAATATCTTCTAGGTGCTTTGAACTTTGTTAATATTTTAATATCATCTTAGTGATTTGTATCCTTTAATCTTGGTTAATTCCATTTTGGTACTATTATGGATTATTATTATTCTCCATTATTGATGCAGCCCGTCCTACGGACGCTTCTACATCTACACCAACAAGTCCCCCAAGTGGACCCATGACTCGTGCCCGAGCCAAACTCCTACAAGCTAAGGTGAACTCGCTCCTCTCCTTGTGCCAATTTGATACCTCCTTGGATGGTATGCTACTTCATGCAACTACCCTATGCATCATCAGGTACGAAGCCTCGACACATCACCAATCACCCAAGGATGGTGGACAAGGAGCAGAACGTGAAGCAAACGCCGCTGGAGCTGCTCAGACCGGAGTCTCCGGTCTGCGCACACCGGAGTCTCCGGCCTGCCAAAGTCTCCGGCCTGAAGACACCGGAGTCTCCGGACCCACCCCCGGTCTGCCTCCAGGACCAAGCACTGGGTCAATCTGCCTGCCCCTCCGGAGGCTAGTCCGGAGACCGACCGGAGTCTCCGGTCCAGACCGGAGTCTCCGGACCACCACACCGGAATCTCCGGACCGACTGTCGCCAGGCATGTAAAAGGCCTTTGGGCCTTCGGCCCATGTACCCCTTAGTCCGTCCAGAACTTGTCCTTTATTCCTAAAGTACCCCTGACTATGTGGCTGGCCTATATATAGTCCCCCACCTCCATTGTAAACCCTAGGCATGATATTGGAATTAGTGGAAACCCCTTTGTGGATCTATCTAATTCTTGCTTCATGCTCCTTGACTAAGGAGCACCAATATCCCTAAACCTCGTTGGAGTTTGCATCGTGCCTCCACGTTATACAAGGCCTAGGCATCGGTGTCCCTTTGCCTAGACGTCAAGATCTCACTGAGTCTCCCATCTCGCCGTGCCGGTTCGAGAGAGAGTCCTCCGCCCGACGCCGATCCTAGGGATTGCGCCGGACCGGTCACCGCCGGCGTGAGCTATTTGTGTTTATCGTGGTTTTGCGTGTGTGTATTCATCGCGTTCTTCGTGCGTGTGTTCGTCGTGTTCATCCTTCCCTCCCTTCCCCGCACTCCACCCTCGATTTGAAAGGGAATCGTGAAAGATTGGGCCACCCTAGAGGTTTGCCCTCAACAATTATGGTACTGACTTGTGTTTTATATCAATCACAGGATGGCACCACCACGCCGTACTGAGGAGGACATACCACCTGAACTGGGGCCTGAGTTGGCAAGTATTGCTAATGCCTTGGGGACAATGCAGCAGAACCAGCAGCATTTTGAAGAAAGTGTCAGGAGGAATGAGTTTGTTCCGCTACCTCCACCTCCCAAGCGAGGAGACATCAAGGGCTTTCTGAAGTTTAACCCGCGCCACTTTGAGGTGTCTGATCAGCCACTGGATGCTAATGATTGGCTTCGTGAGATGTCAAGGTTGCTGATGACTGCTGATGTTCCAGAACAAGAATGGGTAAAATGTGCCACTCACCTCCTGAAGGGAGACGCAGCTCTGTGGTGGGAGAATTACCTAAAGGCAAACCACTCTGGTTTTCAGTCTACTTGGGAGCAGTTCACTGGGGCTTTCAAAGAGCAATATCTGTCAGAAATTGTCATGGAAAGGATGAAGGAAGTGTTTCTCAACCTCAAGCAGGGCAATGACAATGTCAATACCTATATCAGAAACTTCATGAATCTTTCTCGGTATGGTGGTGATGAGATCTCTGATGACAAGAAGAAGCAAAAGAGGTTCAGGCAAGGGCTTAATGCATCTATCAAATATGCAATCACTCATGCAAGGCCGGGGTCTTTTCTGGAACTCCAACATACAGCTCTACAGGAAGAAGCCAGTAGGCAAGTGTTCGAGGAGTCCAAGAAACACAGTCGTGACGCAGCAAGCTCTTCAGCTATGACAGCTCCTTCTAAGTGCCGCATGTGGGTTCCTAATACCGCACCGCCGCTCCCGGCTCCACCAAGACCTTCAAGCTACGCGGCAAGGCCACCAAACTCCTTCGCCGCTGCTCCTAGGGGCTACAACCACAACTACCCTGGAGCGCCTGGCGGAGTCCCTGGCTACGCTGCTCCACGTCCACCTGGTGCTTGTTACACTTGTGGGAACACTGGGCATCA
The DNA here is from genome assembly GCA_910589775.1 of Avena eriantha. Lineage (NCBI taxonomy): Eukaryota > Viridiplantae > Streptophyta > Magnoliopsida > Poales > Poaceae > Avena > Avena eriantha. Next base: position 366,402,042 of record OU342741.1, read on the forward strand.
ACACTGGAGTTGTCCCATGAACAACAAAGCTCTTCCTCCACCACCTCCAAGACCTACAGCAAGTTCTTCTATGGTTCGTGCACCTCCACCCCGGGCTCTCAACATCAACACCAAGCCCGGGTCCACTATTGCTCGTGCCAACTGTGTCAACGTTGCTCAAGCCGAGCATGCACCTGGAGTTGTGCTGGGTACGCTTCCTATTAACTCAGCCCCTACACAATTTTTATTTGATTCTGGAGCATCGGATTCATTTGTATCCTTCAAGTTAGCTCAAGAGAATGGGTTGTCATCTGATTCGTTACCTAAAAAGATGATGGTCCTTTCTCCTGGGGCAAGGATGTTAACTTCCAAGATCAGTTATGACAATCAGGTTCATATTGGGGATTCTTTCTTTCCGGCCTCTTTGATTATTCTGGGCAACTCAGATATTGATGTCATTTTAGGCATGGATTGGCTAGCTGCAAATAAAGCTGTGATTGATTGTGCTGAACATTCGGTTTCTTTGAAAATTCCTGAAGGCCATATAGTCTATTCTCCAAGTCTGACTCCTGCAATTCAGCTCTTCTCTTTGTCTGCTATGAATGATGATGCTATGGATGCTATTCAGAGTGTTCCGGTGGTTCGTGAGTTCCCAGATGTTTTTCCTGAAGAGTTACCAGGTATGCCTCCTGACCGAGAGGTCGAGTTTGTGATTGAGCTTAAACCTGGTACCGCTCCTATCTCCAAGCGGCCTTATAAAATGGGTCCTGCTGAGTTGGCTGAACTCAAACGTCAGCTTGATGAACAAGAGAAGTTGGGTTTCATTCAGCACAATACTTCTTCTTGGGGTAGCCCAACCATCTTTGTGAAGAAGCGAGACCGGACTGATAGACTTTGTGTTGACTATCGGGCTCTCAATGCTAAAACCATCAAGAACAAATATCCCCTTCTGCGGATTAATGATCTCTTCGATCAGCTAGCTGGAGCTGTGGTATTCTCTAAGCTTGACTTGAGAAGTGGATATCATCAAATCAAGATTCGCAAGGAAGATGTTCCCAAAACAGATTTCACCACCCGCTATGGCCTGTATGAGTACACAGTCATGTCTTTCGGTCTCACCAACGCACCTGCCACCTTCTCGAGGCTTATGAACTCGGTTTTCATGGAGTATCTTGATAAGTTCGTCATGGTCTATTTGGATGACATTCTAGTCTATTCTAAGTCAAAGGAAGAACATGAAGAACACCTTCGGTGTGCCCTAAACAAGCTTTGTGAGAACCGCCTGTATGCAAAGTTCTCCAAGTGTGAATTTGGGCTTCCCGAAGTCACCTAGCTTGGTCACGTCATCTCTGCCAAGGGCATTGCCATTAACCCAGAAATTGTTCGGACAATTGTTGAGTGGCTTCCACCCAAAAATGTCAAAGAAGTCCGGAGTTTCCTTGGTTTGGCTAGTTACTGCCGTCGCTTCGTTCAGAACTTCTCGAAGATTGCGAAGCCTCTTACCGATCTCCTCGAGAAAGGCAAGAAATACCTTTGGCCTCCTGCATGTCAAGCAAGCTTTGAAACACTCAAAGAGAAGCTCACTTCCACTCCAGTCTTGATTCCTCCAGATACATCAAAGCCATTCCAGATATTCTGTGATGCCTCCTTGCAAGGATTGGGTGCGGTCCTTATGCAAGAAAAACAAGTTGTTGCTTATGCCTCTCGACAGTTGAAGACGCATGAGATCAACTATCCTACACATGACCTCGAACTCGCAACAGTTGTCTTTGCTTTGAAAGTATGGAGGCACTACTTGCTTGGCAACCGTTGTGAGATCTTTTCTGATCACAAGAGTCTGGAGTATATCTTCACACAACCTGATCTCAACCTTCGTCAGAGGAGGTGGATTGAAGCAATTAATGATTTCGATCTGACCATCAACTACACTCCTGGCAAAGCTAATGTCATGGCCGATGCTCTCAGCCGAAAAGCTTATGTCAACAACCTCATGGTGGAAGAACAACAGCCTCTCTTGTGCGAGGAATTCCGCCAGCTCAACCTTGAAATTGTGGATCAAGGGTATCTTCTGAACCTTCTGGCAACCCCACTCTTGGAAGAAAAAGTTCGCTCCATTCAACTTGGTGATCCTTACACTAAAAATATCATCTCCAAGATTCAGCTTCCGAAGTATGAACCTTTCCACCTTGACGACCAAGGCACTCTATTCTTTAAGCACCGGATGTTCGTTCCGAAGTACCCGGGTTTGAGAGAGCAAGTTCTCAAAGAAGCTCATGATTCTGTTCTTTCTATCCACCCTAGCAGCACTAAGATGTACATGGACTTGAAAACACAATATTGGTGGCCTGGATTGAAACGATAGTGTGCCAAGTATGTCTCGGAGTGTGATGTCTGCCGCAGAGTTAAAGCTGTCAATCAGAAACCTTCCGGTCTTCTACAGCCATTGAAGCCTCCGGAATGGAAATGGGAGAAAGTAGAGATGGACTTCATAACTGGTTTTCCAAGGTCGCAGAAAGGCAACAATGCAATTTTTTTTGTCATCGACAGGCTTTCTAAAGTGGCTCACTTCTTTCCCGTCAAGGAAACAATTTCTGCAATTCAGTTGGCTGAGCTCTATATCAACATAATTGTCTCTCTGTATGGGGTTCCTCTTGAGATCAGCTCAGACCGTGGAAGCATCTTCACTTCCAAGTTCTGGGGAAGTTTCCAAAATGCTTTGGGAACAAAGTTGAACTTCAGCACAGCTTACCACCCTCAGTCGCAAGGACAAGTTGAAAGGATCAATCAGATTCTGGAAGATATGCTCCGTGCTTGCGTCATCTCTTTCGGCATGAAGTGGTAAAAATGCCTTCCTTATGCTGAATTCTCTTACAACAACAGCTTCCAGAAGAGTCTAAAGATGGCACCATTTGAGGTTCTCTATGGTCGCAAGTGCAGAACTCTGATTGGTTGGTCGGGTGCAGGTGAAAGAACATTGTTTGGCCCCGACATTGTAACTCAAGCGGAGGAGAAGGTTCACATCATTCTCGAAAACCTGAAAGTTGCTCAAAGTCGCCAGAAGAGCAACTACGACAGAAAGCACACGGACATGGAGTATGTCCCTGGTGATCTCGTTTACCTTCGTGTCACTCCCATGAGAGGCACGCACCGGTTTGGTATCAAAGAGAAGTTGGCTCCTAGATACATCGGTCCTTTCAAAGTTCGTGGAAGAAGAGGAGAAGTTGCTTATGCTCTTGAGATCCCTGAAAAACTCAAGGTCCATGATGTTTTCCATATCTCTCAACTCAAGAAGTGCTTCAAGGATCCCGGCAGGACCGTGGACCATGAGCTCATCAATCTCCAAGAAGACCTATCTTATCAAGAACACCCCACAAAAATCCTAGAAGTCGCAGAAAGAAAGACTCGCAACAAGTCGATAAAGTTCTGTAAGGTGCAGTCGTCGCACTATTCCGTTGATGAAGCCACTTGGGAACGCGAGGATGAGCTCCGTGCCAAGTATCCTACCCTCTTCGTGTCTTCTTCTTCTTCCTAGAATCTCGGGGTGAGATTCCTGTTTAGTGGGGGAGAGTTGTAGCATCTCATCTGTCTAACATCTGTAATGCTACATGGTCTACTAATAAAATTCTACTTCCTACATATAATTGTTGCATCATAATTATATCATGCTCATGTCATCATGCCACCTTGCATTTGAGCATCATGTAAAACCCTTTTTCTTTTGGATCTTGTCTCATATGCATCTGTCAATTGTATTTGGTTCTTAATAAATTGTATTTGGTTCTTGATAAATGCTTGGTGCCCAAGTTGAGTTGGGGGCATATCTTTTATTTAACTCCATCACCTTTTCTTGTCACCACCCCATAATTCCACCATCCAACTATATGTGAGCATTGTATTTCTATTTGTTATTTAAGTCTAGCTCATGTGTGTTTGGATGATCCACTTCTATTTCTACATGCTTCCATATATAATGAATGTTGTTTTTTCACAATATCAAATATGTGGATCCACATGGCCACATTTGCATGCTATGTGGGTAGAATACATTCTCAAGCCTCCATAGGGGTTGAATTTTGAATGTGAGCATGTTTGAATACATATATATATATATATGAGGCTATATGTTCCTCTAGTAAAACACACACACTAGCTTGGCCAATTTATTTTTCATGCATGCTTATACTCCATCTATTCCATATGGGAAGGCAAGCTCCATAATTATTTTTGTAAGGCCCTTCTTCAAATTTTGAAGCACATTCGAATAAGTGACCATGTTATATTATAGTTGTTTTCACAACTAGTAGTGGGCATTTACTAAACATGCATGGGCCATGCAAGTTTGCACCATCTCCCTTCTATTGTGATTTCTTTTGAATTCGTGAGAAGCTTGTTGTTTTAAATCCACTCAAGTTTGATCAAATTCAATTGCAATTCCAATAAATCATCTACGTTTCCCATCTATGCTCCTTTTGGGATTTATTTGTTTTTTCTTCTTTTTGTTTTTGGAGCTTGTTTAAAAGCTTGCTTCAAATCAAACAAAACAAGGGAAATAAAGGAAACCTAAACTACCATCTGCTGATCCTAAACCGAAGCTAAGCGAAACAGCTACACCTCACCACTTAGCTAGCTCTTTTCCTCCCAGGTGCACTCGGTGCAGCCTCAACCTGGACCAGACCCGACACACCCTCTCTGATCCAACCCTGCCCCTTGCTGTGGGCGATCAGGTCGATCGAGAGCAGCAGAGGAGCCTCACCAACGCAGCCTTGTTGTACCCTCTCTCCCTGCACCCTAGGCTCGAGCCGACCTAACCCCGATAGCCCGTTCCTGTTTTTCTTCCACCCAGCCTCCTGCACGTGAACGCTACCGAGCCTCCCATGCCACCCCATGTGCCTCCAGCTCCTCTCACTTATCACCCCACCTAGCCAGTAACCCAGATCGAGATCCAACTCGCCCAGATTCCCTCTCCTTCCTCCTTCATCGATCAACCACCATGGCAAGGCCATGCCCAAAACCCTAAGCCCAGCCATGTCTACCACCTTTCCTCGTCGACCTAGTGTGTTGCAGCACGCCCAGGTTTACCAGGACCTCCCTCTGCCTCCTCTGTGTTACCCTGTACCGGCCACGCCTCACCGGAACTCGCCGTAGCTCGCCGGACACGCCGCAGCCGCCGGGAACTGAAGCTCGTAGTACCCATGCTTCCACTCCGACCCGCTCCACCTCTCGCTCTAGCGACGTCACTGGCGACTCCCTGGTGAGCCTCTCAACCTCCTAGACAAGCCAGCCCTCCTCCTAGCGGCCTAGCCTCGCCGGACGCTTCGTCGAGTAGCCTACGTGCACCGCCGCGCGTCGCGCTCTGGCAGACAGCAGCAGGAGCCGCCCAGCAGACGCCACCTAGGGGCCCTGTTCTTCGAAGAATTGCGGCCGCTACAGTCCTCCCGATGCCAAACCACCTGAGCGAGTATTGCAGCCGAGGGCCCCCTCTTCGTCTTTTGTTTTTGCGCCACCGTGAGATTCGCCTCCGTTTGGTCGCCACCGTCGTCGGAAAACGACCAGAGCCGCCGCCGGTACGGTCTTAGATCCATCAATGAGCAGCAGCAGAAGCGCCTGAAAACCCCTCTGTTCTTCCGTAGTTTCCGGTCGCTGTGGTCCGCCTCCGTGCGAGCTTGCTAAACAGAAGTTGTAGCCCGCACAACCCTCTACAACTTTCCTTTTTGCGGCATGGCGAAATTCGCCGCCGTTTAGTCGCCATCGTCGTCGCAACTCTAGCCGAGCTCGCAGTTTTCCTGTCGGCGACATGCAGTCGTCAGTTCGGGCGCCGCAGTTTGATCTCTTCGCCCGTTGCCTACGCCGCTCGTTCTTGTCCCGATGTTCTTGGAAGTGGTTAGGACGGCCAACGGGTCTACACGTGGGTGGCCCCTAAGCCCCCGCTGTACTATTTTAACCACTTTTGGTTCGTCTAGAAGCGTAGGGTCCGAGATTATTACAGACTTGGATCTAGCTAGCTCATTCAGGATGTGTTTGTTTGGGCTATGGCTGACTGCACTGCTGTACAGGAAAAACGGATGTTCAGGGAAAGCAGCTTTTCCAAGTTTGACTGTTTGGCATTTGGCTAACTAGCTGTAAATCACTGAATTCTCTAAAATACTCTGAGCGGTAGGAGTATATTTTTGCTATTTTACTAAATTTATGTTCTCCTCTTATCCAAATTAATAGACTTGGATTTGTGTAAATTATGTATCTAACACTAAAACATGTCTAGTTATATCTAAATTTAGATAAATTCGAGTTTATTAATTTAAATCAAAAGAAGTAGAAAAACATTTGCTTGCGTGTACGTGTACTAACCGGTAGCCGGACCAAACGTGTACTTTGCGTGTGTACTACTGACAACTTTCTGCTTGTACTACTTCTGCTTGTCGCAACGAATAAGGCAAGAAAAAAAAAGGTAGCAACAGAAATCAATCGATCCTCTTAACAATTTTCTACGCCTACTACTTGAGCAGTCCTAGTAGCAAAACACTACACAAGCGACGTCTTGGAATCTGAACTGCAACTTGGTGGAGAAGGGCTCGGTGGCAGTTTTTTGTAAATAGCCAAACCAATAAGGGCAATGCAATGTTCCGTTCCGGTTTTAAGTGGGGAAGCCGTGTAAGAGCAAGGATAATAGCTACAACCTGTTGTTGGCTGTATGCTATGCCATGTCACCTAAAGCCATTGTAGAGTAAGCATGCATATAACAAGATGGCTATTAGGTTGGCTATACTGAAAATTTTAATATTTAAATACTTACACCTGCATATGATCTGCTGTGGTGCATTGTAAATTACATCTATGTGGTCTATTCAACCAGTGTACATATATATGCCTTCTATGCCATGAGAATATACCAAGAAAAATGATTTAATATTCACACAAACTGAATTTTAAGCAAGGAACAAACAAATGTCAGATAGCACCATGACAAACCACACTTGATTATAAGTCTTCACAAGTCTTAAGCATTAACCAAACATAACAAATCAGATCATCGGCAAACAAGCCGTTAGTTTTGATCTAGGCAGCGATAAGCAACAAACTGGTTGGCACATAGCACCATACTTAAACATTACATGAGACTTTAACAAAGATACGGAATAAAGATCTTCGGCAAAAGACAAGCCACGGAACATAGTCGAAACTTCAGTAGAAAGGAGCAACCACCCATTTGCATCAATAAACTTTAATCACTGTATGGGAAAAGGAAAAAGATGGTAAATATTTAGTGCGTGCTCTTTACTTAATAAACACAAGTTCATATCAAAGGATGCATACCTCCAAGTAGCACCTACAACAATCACCAAGTCATATCTTAGTCCTGAAATAATAATAAAACACATGTAAGATGTCATGTTGGTCACAAATGTGACAGAAAAAAGGACCAAGAACATGCAAATATCGGTATCCCACCATGATTAATTATGATGGCGATTTGGAAACCTATGCCAAATATGCTCAATCAAATCATTTTTGAGTTGGGTATGTTGTGGACGAGCACGAATTGTAGCTTTTCTACGCAGCACGTCAGCGAAATAGAGATTACCGCCAACATTCACTTCAGGAGGTAGAGCAATTGAAGCGCCTGGAATCTCATTCAAGTCAATATGAATGGCAGCTTGCTCTTTCTCATCTTCGACTATCATATTGTGGAGGATCACACAGGCTAACATGATTCTTCCAACACTCTTTCTCTTCCATAGACGTGCAGGTCGACGGACAATGCTAAAACGGGACTGCAATACCCCAAAAGCACGCTCAACATCTTTTCTTGCCCCTTCTTGATGCTTTGCAAACAGCTTGTGTTTATCTGTCTGGGGGAGTGGTATAGTCTTCATGAAGGCAGCCCATTCTGGATATATACCATCAGCAAGGTAATAGCCTGTGGTATACTCATTTCCATTGACAGAAAACTGAACTTGAGGGGCTTCTCCTTTCAATGCATCAAAAAATAGTGGGGACTAGTTGAGCACATTAAGATCATTGTTTGATCCAGCAACTCCAAAGAAAGCATGCCAAATATGTAGGTCCTGGGAAGCAACAGCCTCTAGGACCATTGTTGGTACGCCATAATCACCACGGGTGAACTGTCCTCTCCATGCTAAAGGACACTTCTCCCATCGCTAGTGCATGCAATCGACACTTCCTAGCATTCCAGGAAAACCACGAGACTCGTTAACTTGAAGTAGACGCTCGACATCCTCCCGTTTGGGGCGTTGCAAGTACTCCCCACTGAACACTTGAATCACCCCCTGTGCAAACTTGTCCAAGCACTCTAATGCAGTGCACTTCCCAATCTTCAAGTACTCATCAAGAGCATCTGCAGGGGTGCCATATGCTAGCATGCGCATGGCTGCCGTACACTTTTGCAATGGTGAGAGCCCTACTCGACCAGAACAATCTGCCCTATAAGTGAAATAGGGAGACCACTGACCAAGGGCATTCACAATGCATAGGAAGAGATCTCTATTCATACGAAATCTTGTACGAAATATACTCTCGGGGTAGAGTGGTTGTTCAGCAAAGTAGTCCTCCACTAGACGATGATTAGCACCTTCATGATCCCTCCGAATGCGCTTCCTTCGACTGAATCGTCGCTTAGACAATCCATCTCCGAGCCTAGCCTTGATTTTTATCATGAGCCTCGCAGCAAAGGAGTCCAATACATTTTGCTCAGCAACATAGGCTTCCATGATTTTGGATGGGGCTAGCTCATCGGAATCATCTGTGTTTGGGGATGATTCCGACATGGTGGGTGAGGAATATGGGCTGGTAGGCTTGAGTAGGAAGATGAGAGGTAAAGGAAGGTTGGGTTCGGTGGATGAGTCTGAAGAGAAGAGAGCATTATATAGGCATGTCCTGTTTTCTTGGGTGTAATAACTATTCTGCATGGTTATCTGTATTACAGTGAAATTAAGTGTAGTTGGACCATTGACTACATGATTTTGCACTTCCTGCATGGTTATCTGGAGTGCATTGCATTTAAGTGTAGTTACACTGTTGACTACATGAATATTTCAGCACAGAAAATTTTCCACAGAGATTAATGCATAGTTATAGTGCTCAAGATAAACTAAGTTTAAACTAGACAATGGACAGTAGGAATTACCTTAGTCAGTTTTCCCAAATAACCTCTCCCTGAAACACTTCAATGCCAACACATGCTCAGATCTCACATCTTCAGGCATCCCAGTTGTATCTTGCATCATCAACGATCGGTACGTTTCTAGCATGACCGACTCCTTGTGATCTTTTGCTGCACGGCATGCAAGCTTCCGAGCTTCAAGATTATCACTAGACACACGCCTTTGAGTCTCTAACATCTCTTTGCGGCCTTCATTTGCTGCATTCTGAGCATCTACAAACTTACTAAGCTCATCTTCAAGATCTATTGTACAATCTTGATCCTTTCTTTTTCGTTTCCGCTGCTCCTTAGCTTGCTTGCCACCTGGTGGTCGATCATCTCGAGCATCATCTAGAGTAAAACGCTTCCCCACTTCATCATCAACACTAAACTTCCTCTTTTCCGGCTCCAGATCTTCTAGGCGTTCCAAATATGCATCCCATTTTGGTTCCTTCTTTAGAAACTCCCAACAATGCTCAAACATAAATGGACCATCTCCTTTGTGATCTTCCTCGTAAGTTTGTATTGCCCTCTTCTTTAAATCCACATCAGATTCACCACTCGCATACAAAGCATTTGCCTCCTTCCAGCTTGCACAAAACCATGCAACTTTTTTCTTAATTTTAGCAAATCGATCCTTTCTTGCTTGACTAGCCTTTCCCTATTTTTTGGGGTGGTACTGTTGTAAACAACCGCAACATCTTTCCAATACTGCTCATTCTTCTTGTAGTTGGATTGAATTGGGTCATTTGAATTATTCAACCAAGCACTGACCTACAATATTACCAGAAGGGATTATCGTTGTGCTAGTAATGTAACATATGTAGTAAGCACACAAATAACTTACCAATCTAAGATCCTCCTCTTTTGTCCATTGCAGGCGTTTTTCGGTCCTTTCACAATCGGCACCACTCATATCATCACCAACATTGATTGGCTGCGATGGAGTCCAACAGCTTGTGAGTGGCTTTGCGTGTTCTTAAATAAACTAAGAAAACCACCAGGTGGGTGAGAATCCAATCCCCTGCTCAAGCAATAGATGATAAAGCAGTTAACTTCATATCAACAATAGAAAAAAATTATAAGATCAATTAGTGCACAGAGCTAGGCTTTTCACAAATATTTTATACAACTCACTATGTGATTGCAGGACCAGGTAAATCAATATGTCGGACTATCAAATACAAGTACCTATGCTAAGTATCACTATACGGCATATGTACCTACAGCAATTGTAGATGGAAAAGCAATTAAAAGAATCCATACCATGCTTCCAGACCTGCGTCATCAATATTCTCAGGCAAGTACCAAAGAGATGGAGAACCACCAATGTTTCCAGTCGGTGCCCAACAAGAGCCTTGAGCTGCAACACCTGGTCCGCTGGGTTGCTGCAGACTAGCGGGCCAGCTTGGTGCAGGAGAGGCTGCCCCAGACTGCGATGGTCGTGCGGGGATCCAAGTCCCCGGTCCCTGTGTGGAAGGTAAAATCGATGGTGGCAGCGGCGGGACGAGCTGGGGCAGCGGCGGCATGAAGTTACGAGGCGCTGCCGGCAGGACGTGGTGAGGCCTCGACGGAGGGACCTCCAGAGGCTCTGGCGCACGCGTCCTTTTGGTCTGCCGGCCCATCTCCTTGATGCAGCGCCGGCCGTCGACGCAGTTCAAGGTTTGGGAGATGGTGATTTGAGGGCGATTTGGTGGCGATTTGGGGGGCAATTTTTCTAGGGTTAAGGCAGCGATTTGGAGACCTCTTCGATTTAGCACGCAAGAAGTGATTAGCGGGAAGGGAAGGCAGGATTTAGCGCACGATAAGAAAGAAGCGCGGGAGACGCGGCACGCACAAGAAATCTGGAGAGCCGGCGGTAGCGCTCGCATCGGGCTACAAACAGGCGGCAGTATCTCGTATATTGTGCTACCTTCGGGCGATACACGGAGCGCTCGCTTGCTTCTCTTTCCTTCCTTCTCTCCCTTCCACCTAGGAATTTGCTGACGTGGAATAGTCTGTAGCCTACTGACTCAGCTCTATTATACTTGCTCTAAGCACGTCCCCGGGTGCTTCGCCTGCGATGTGCATTTCTGGCTTGGGCTTGCTTCGCTCACGATGTGCATTTCTCGCTTTGGCTTCGCCGAAGCATGCAACCAACACAGCCCAGCACACAGAGAAAACTTATGCGTTCAACAGATGCATGTGTATGCCGACCATGCATCTTGATCAATTCGCAATAACTAGCAATTAACGAAGACACAAAGAAAAGCCCCTTAGCCGATTGCAGCTTTCGGCCCGATTGGTGTAGTCAGTTTAGGCAAAGGTCCAAAAGCAACCTTCTTCCCAGTACGTTACATCTACTTCTCATCGTCCCAATCTCTTAGCTAGGTTCCTAGTCAAAAGAGAATTTCTTGGATGAAGATTGCCCAATGAGTACATCCACAGCAAGCTTTGGTAGTCCACTCGGGTACTTCCAGTAACTGGCCTCACCTAGCCTCCAGATTGAACGTGCTCCATTTTTACTGCTTCGTCAGTTTAACCAAATTAATACAGAGTAGAAGAAAGATTACATACTGCTTCGTCAGTTTAAAACAAGTCGAATAGAACATTCAATGTTTGCTTTTGACGTCAGAATCCATTAACAACAAGACTAGGCAGATCAGCAGCGCCAAAGAAGCCGAGATCAGATAAGCAGCACCAAAGAAGCCAAGATCGCCGGGCAGTCCCTCACAGAGAAGATGCACCACATAACGAGCTTCCTGAGTTGCAAACTGCAAGCTCGGGCCGAGCTGCTCCTCTTTCTAGTGGTTTCAGGCTGCTGAATTGCCAAATCAGGCAACGAAACTCACCGACGTCCTTTACAGCCTGAATGCATTTTCTTCGTAAACAAAATGAATCATGAGATAACGTCCCAGGAACAATTGTAGATAAGGGTGGTTTTCTGATTTAAGTATTACAGCATTTTAGTTGCTAATATTACATTGACTATTTCAATTAATTATTCATATACAATAATCTCCAAACGATGAAATTATGTCGCGGTGCAGATAAGCAGTACAGCGAACTCCAAGTAAATCGATGGGTAACAGATTAATTCAATGAACCGGAAGATCAAATTGACGGAACAAACAAGAAGTGGTTTGTTGGTGCTCAGATTCTATGGGTGTAAGGTGTCGTTCTTCGGGGATCTCCCGTCAGTACGAGGAATGTTTTATAATCACCGCACCACCACAATAACCAAAGATGAATCGCTCAAAATAGCAAGTACAGTACAACAGTAAAAGGCAACGAAAACGAAGAGGGGAATGAACAAAGTATCAGATGGTATGCTAGTGCTCAGATTCTATGGGTGTATAGGTGTCGTTCTTAGGGGATCTCCCATCAGTACGAGGAATGTTTTATAATCACTGCACCACCAAAGCCACCAGAAGAGTTCAAATCGCCACCTCGGCAATTCAGCAGGAATCAATACCGACACAAGCAATTAAAAAAGTATCTACATAAAAAGTGGAGCAAAGATTAAAGGGAAATTTGGAGGCGAGCGTAACCCAAGATCCATCTGGACGGATTTGTGCTCTAAGCGCTACCGGAGTAACTCTCGGGAGCGTTGTAAATTCAGATCCACCGAGAGAGCGGCGGCCGGAAATTAGGACAGTGCTCCCCGAACCAAACCAACCGAACGAACAACAAGACACTGAAAACCGAACGGAAAAAAGCAAAGAAAATCAGATCGACGAGACGGCGCATCAATTATCAATCGAAGGGATTAGAGGACAACTTGGATGGATGAGTTGATCCGTGGGGAGGCGCGGAGGTTATATAGTGGAAGCGGAGCACAAACCCTAGGACACGACGACTGAGGCCCATGGGCTTCTACATGCCGGACTGGGCCTTCTGCCTAACTATACCTTACAAAAACTTGGTACAGCATAGCACTGGTCTGGTCATTAAGATCAGCCCAAATACTCAGCCCACTATGTATGGCCTATTACTCATCAATGTATGTAAAGCTCAAAAGACAATAATACTCCGGGTACTTGATTTACAAATCCTGTCCGAAAAAATACTTGATTTACAATTACATACACGGCCATGAGGGAGTATCAACGAAACCACGTAAAAGAGCAGACTCGCAGCTATAGGCCGCTGGGCGTCCGTGCACGGGCACGAACGGCCCCGTCCGTCGCTAGCTAGTGCCAAGCAGCCGGGACATTTCGACCAGCACTGCGGCGCAGCTCTGTGCCTCGCCCAGCCGGCGCCGCAGCGCGCAGGCCTCCGCCTGGAGAATCGCGGTGTCGAGCCTCGCGGCGAGGGCGCGCCGCACTGCCGCGTCCATCCTCGCCCCCATCGCGCGGTTCTCGTCCCGGAGCGCCTCCAGGGCTTCCTCGAGCTCCTCCGCCCGCCGCCGCTTCCGCGCGCGCGACCGCCTGGCGGACTCCCGGTTCGACATCTTCCTCCTTACTCGCCGCTCCGCGTCCTCCTGACCGGCCAGCGCCATGTCCGCCACGGGCGCCATGATACAAGTATTGGTTCCCGCTGGCGCTGAACACGACATGGCATTCCCAGACGGGCCGTCGAGCCAGAGGCCAGACACGGGGGCGAAACCGTCCAGGTCCGTAAGCCACCCCTCGCCGGCGAAGTCGAGCTGCGTGGCTTCTTGCAGGGACAGCATCGTGCTCCTGACGCTAGTGCTACGGATGTGACGCGAGTAACTGCGATTGGTCGAGACTCGAGACTATGGGCCGGGGTGCATGAGAGCGATGAGAGAAAAGGGAGCGAGTAAGATGGAGCTGAGCCTATTTATACACGCACTCGCGCATAGGAGTTAGGAAGTCGATCGGCAGCAAATAGTACCACTAGTTTCAGATCGGACTGAGCGCGTGCGGGTCCCGCTGTGACATGGCTGTTTTTTCGTGGTCGCAGGCTGCTTCGCCTGTCACCATTGCAAGAAGGTGCCTCCTCCATAGTCGGACACGTACGTGTACCGAGCCGATGGCTTTCTCGCTTAGGCACGAAGAAAGGGATGCCAGTACACATGTAGGGCTCTTGTTTCGTCGACGTCCTTTTTATCGGTTCAATTTGAGTCGCTAAAAGTACTCCCTCCATTTTAAAATATAAGATGTTTTAGTTTTATAAAGTGAATGTATCTAGACCACTTTTAGTGTGAATCTAAACTATAAAAGTGGTCTAGATATATAAGCTTTCCGCCATTATGAAAAGAAGGTAGTATATGCAAACACACTAAGTATTGGGTCCGCAGTATAGAAAACAAAAAAAATTCTATGGTGTAAACTACACTCCAAGATCTATCTACTAGGTACAAAGCAACGGGTGGACATACATCCAACGAGAACTTATCCTCGAAGACAACGAGTTTTGTTAACGAGTAGGAACTCGTGGTTGATGTAGTCGTACACTTGCTGATCTCAAGATCGTGAGGAAGTCCGAGCGCCGCAACTCAGCAGCGCATCCGCACTTGCACACACGTTCAAGCCACCGGACAACCTCCACCTCCTCGCTCCAGCGATCCAGCGGAAGCAGCAACTCCTTTCAGACGAAATGCCAGCGGGAACATGTATCTCGCTAATCCGAGACCATGGGGGAATAATTCTAGAGGAGGAGAGAGATCCTTCACAAGGAGGTGTGAGGATGAAGGAGGAAATGGGTGGCCTTTTATAGGAGGAGGGGGGTGCCCCCTCTCTCCTAGGGGCGGGCCTAGAATTTTAAGAGCGGGTGTTCAAATTTTATAGTAAAAAATAATATATGAAATAAATGTTTATAAAAATAACAAAAAGATCCAGCAATGGGGTTTGAACCCTAAACCAATAGGATGAAAAAAATTGTTCCAAACCAATTGAGCCTCTTCTTCCTTTGGTTTATTTTATGATAGTTAGCTTTTAATATATACGTCTGAAGAAATTTCGAATTTCAATATTATGCCAAAATATTTTAGGTATTCAACTTAATACCTTTGAATTGAGCTAGGCCCGCCCCTGCTCTCTCCATGGCCGGCGCATGGGGGGTGACCCCTCACCTCCCCCATTCATGTGGTGGTAACCCCTCCACATTAAAATGCCTCTTCACATTTCCTTTTAAAGTATCCACTTTAAATGCATTAAATTTCTCCAAATTTAATGCTCTCTCATTTAATAAAACTCTTTTTATTAAATTTATTCAGAATTTTGTTAATTACTTTAATTAACAAACATTCACATATAGCCCCTTGCAATATTTCAATATCACATGCAGAACCACTTTCTGCAATTTCACCCGAAACAATTTCCGGTTTCTATTGAAACAATTCCTGCGCTTTGCAATTCTTTCGTCTGAAACATATGTGCTCCAAAATGGTGTCCGGTAACTCTTAAGTGTGCCACCCTACGGTTCGCGAATAATGCAGACATGATCGAGACCCTTCTCCGATCAATAATCAGCAGCGGGACCTGGAGATCCGTACTGACTCCTACACATTCAACGATGACTTCTATGATCGTGAGAACCTTTAACGCTTGTAACTAAATCCCTTTGTCTCTCGATATATTACATGTCCGAGATTCGATCATCGATATCTCCATACCTAGTTTGATCTCGTTACCGACATGCACTCTTTTCTCGTTCCCGTGATATAACATTCTAGTGATCACATCACTTGCGTGCAAGCTATCTTAATGTGATATCATCGAGAGGGCCTAGAGTATATCTATCCTTCATCTGGATTGACAAATTCCACTCTTGATCCATGAGCCTCAACATAACACCTTCGTAGTACTGAACCCATCTTTATAGTCACCCTGTTACGGTGTGACATTTGATGTTATCAAGATACTCTTCCGGTGTTAGCAATTAACATGATCTCATGGTCTAAGGATAAAGATTACTTCGTATGATGTTATAGCAATATAAACATAATGAATTGATCGTAATGCTATACTTCGGATGAATGTTCATCACATCATTCCACCAATGGTGTGACCTTGTTATTAACAACATCCAATGTCCATGATCAGGAAACCTTGATCATCTTGTTAATCAACAAGCTAGTCTATAAGAGAGGCATAACTAGGAACCCTTTTTGTTTATTAAACACACATGTATTGATGTTTTCGATCAATACAATTCTGGCATGTAAAATAAACATCTATCATATATAAGGAATATATAATAACAACTTTATTATTGCCTCTCAGGGCATATTTTCTTCAGTCTCCCACTTGCACTAGAGACAATAATCTAGTTCACATAGTGATAAATCTAACACCCATGGAGTTCTGGTGTTGATCATGTTTTGCCCTAGGGAGAACTTTAGTCAACGGATCTGCTACATTTAGGTCCGTGTGTACTTTACAAATCTTTATATCTCCATCCTTGACATGCTCGCAGATGGAGTGAAACCGGCGCTTAATATGCTTGGAATTCTTGTGAGACCTCGGTTCCTTTGTGTTGGCTATGGCTCCATTATTGTCACAATAGATCACCATTGGATCCAACACATTGGGAACCACACCTAGTTCCGTAATAAACTCTTTCATCCAAACCGCCTCCTGCGCCACTTCTGAAGCAGCAACATATTCTGCCTCCATCGTTGATCCAGCCACCATAGGTTGTTTGGAACTCCTCCAACTAACTGTTGCTCCGTTCAAGAGAAACACGTATCCGGATTGAGACTTAGAGTCATCCGGATCAGTGTCAAAGCTAGCATCGACATAACACTTAGCGACTAGCTCTTCTTCACCTTTGTATATAAGAAACATATCCTTAGTTCTTCTTAAGTACTTGAGGATGTTCTTTACCGCTATCCAGTGTTCCGAACCTGGATCAGATTGGTACCTACTAGTCAAACTAATAGCATATGCCACATCCGGTCTTGTACATAGCATGGCATACATAATAGAGCCTATGGCCGAGGCATAGGGGATCTTATCCATCATCTCTCTTTCTTCCGCCGTAGCCGGACTTTGAGTCTTACTCAATGTCTTGCCTTGCAACATAGGTAAGAACCCCTTCTTACTTTCGTCCATATTAAACTTCTTTAATATCTTATCAAGGTATGTACTCTGTGATAGCCCAATTAGGCGCCTTGATCTATCTCCATAGATTTTAATGCCTAATATATATGATGCTTCACCAAGGTCTTTCATCGAACATTTGCTGTTTAGATAACTTTTAACACTGTTTAAAAGATCTATATCATTTCCAATCAATAATATGTCATCCACATATAATATCAGAAATGCCACATTGCTCCCACTCACTTTCTTGTAAATACAAGCCTCTCCATAAGTTTGGACAAATCCAAACTCTTCGATCACCTCGTCAAAGCGGAGATTCCAACAACGGGATTCGTACATGGATTCCATCTCGGATTTCATGGCTTCTAGCCATTTGTTGGAATCCGGGCTCATCATCGCTTCTTCATACGTCGCAGGGTCATCCATTTCATCAACCATGAAATTCACAACAGGATTGCCGTATAGTTCAGGAGCTGCACGTGTCCTGCTTGACCTGCGAGGTTCGGTAGTGTCCTCTTTCGGAGTTTCATGATCATTATCATTAGCTCTCTCTTCATCAGGTGAAGTCAACTCCGAAACAACTTCCAGTACTACGCCACTCGCCATTCCATGAAGAGAAGGTTCAATAACCTCTTCGAGTTCTACCTTCCGACTACTCACACCTTTCGCGAGAAACTCCTTCTCAAGAAAGGATCCATTCTTGGCAACAAAAACCTTGCCCTCGGATCTGTGATAGAAGGTATACCCGATTGTTTCCTTAGGGTATCCTATGAAGACGCATTTTTCCGCTTTGGGTTCGAGTTTATCCGGTTGAAGTTTCTTCACATAAACATCGCATCCCCAAACTTTAAAAATGACAACTTAGGTTTGTTTCCAAACCATAATTCATACGGTGTCATTTCAACGGATTTAGATGGTGCCCGATTTAAAGTGAATGCAATTGTTTCCAGTGCATAACCCCAAAATGACAGTGGCAAGTCAGTCAGAGACATCATAGATCGAACCATATCCAATAAGGTACGATTACGACGTTCCGACACACAATTACGCTGTGGTGTTCCGGCAGGCGTGAGTTGTGAAACTATTCCACACTCTTTCATGTGTGTGCTAAACTCGTAATTTAGATACTCTCCTCCACAGTCAGACCGTAGAAATTTGATCTTTCTATTACGATGATTTTCCACTTCATTCTGAAATTCCTTGAACTTTTCAAAAGTTTTAGACTTGTGTTTCATTAAATAGATATACCCATATCTACTCAAATCATCCGTGAAAGTAACAAAATAACGATATCCACCTCGCGCCGACACACTCATTGGTCCACACACATCAGTATGTATGATTTCCAATAGATCGGTCGCCCGTTCCATTGAACCGGAAAACGGCGTTCTAGTCATCTTGCCCATAAGGCATGGCTCACATGTATCAAATGATTCAAAATCAAGTGATTCCAAAAGTCCATCAGAATGGAGTTTCTTTATGCATTTAACGCCAATATGACCTAGACGGCAGTGCCACATATATGTAGACATATCATCATCAAGTTTAATCTTTTTAACATTAACATTATGAATATGTGTGATATTACTATCGAGATCCAACAGAAATAAACCATTCAACATAGGTGCATGACCATAAAAGATATCATTCTTAAAAATCGAACAACCATTGTTTTCAGATTTAAAGGAATGACCACTTTGCATCAAACACGATCTAGATACAATGTTCATGCTCAGTGCAGGCACTAAATAACAATTATTTAGGTTTATAGCTAATCCCGATGGCAAATGGAGAGGTAGTGTTCCGACGGCGATCACATCAACTTTTGATCCATTGCCGACCCGCATTCTGACCTCATCCCTTGCTAGTTGTCGCTTGTTCCGTAGCCCCTGAACCGAGTTACATATATTAGCAACTGATCCCGTATCAAATACCCAGGTGCTACTGCGAGTACTAGTCAAGTACACATCAATAACATGTATATCACATACACCTTTGTTTGCCTTGCCGGACTTCTTGTCCGCCAAATACTTGGGGCAGTTGCGCTTCCAATGGTCAGTCCCCTTACAATAGTAGCACTCGGTGTCAGACTTAGGGCCAGCTCGGGATTTCTTTTCAGGCGTGACAACAGACTTGCCACCCTTCTTTCCCTTGTGATTGCCTTTCTTGTCTTTCTTGAAACCGGTGGTCCTATTGATCATCAACACTTGATGTTCTTTCCTAATCTCCACTTCTACAGTCTTAAGCATTGACAGAAGCTCGGGAAGAGACTTCTTCATGCCCTGCATATTATAGTTCATCACAAAGCTCTTGTAGCTAGGTGGCAGAGATTGGAGAACATGATGTATGCCTAAGTCAATGGGAATCGTTATTCCCAAGGACACAAGCTTATCGGCGTACCCAGACATTTTGAGTACGTGCTCACTAACGGAGCTGTTTTCCTCCATCATGCAGCTAAAGAACTTTTCTGTAGCATTATAACTCTCTACGGCAGCATGGGTATCGAAAATCATTTTCAATTCTCCCATGGTATCAAAGGCATTGCCATTTTCGAAACGCTTTCGAAGTTCTGGCTCTAGCCCATACAGTATGCCGCAATGAACTAAGTTGTGGTCCTCCTGACGAGTCACATAGACATTCTTTTCCTCGTCAGGGGCATTAGGAGCTGGTGGGGGGCCTAGCGACGCATCTAGCACATATTGCTTTTGTGCAGTAGTGAGGAGAATCCTCAAATTCATAGCCCAGTTGGTGAAGTTGCTACCATTCGCAGCAGGTTTCTCTTTCTCCATGAACACATTAAAATTAAAAGCAGGTGGTGCCATCTACAACAGAATTTGTAAAGTTTATTTAGACTAAGTTTATGATAGATTGAGTTCAACTAATCCAAATTACTAATGAACTCCCACTCAAAAACGACATCCCTCGTGTCTTTTTGGTGATTACATGAACCAAATCCACTACACCAAGTCCGATCATCACGTGAGTTGATGTAGCTTCAAAGGCGAGCATCTATATGGGCATCATATCAACTATATGACTCATGCTTAACCTTTTGGTCCGTGTTCCGAGGCTATGTCTGTACATGCTAGACTCGCCAAGTAAGAACCTTAGTATTCACGTGTGTAAAACTGTCTTACACCCGTTCCTATGAAAGCGTAGATTCGAGTACACCCGATCATCACGTGATGTCTCGAAACACGATCCACAGAACGGTGCATACTTAAGGAAGAACACATTTTTATCTTGATATATAAATGAGGGATCATCTTATAATGCTACCAAAAGCGCCAAACTAGCAGTATAAGATGCTAACATCTAATGTGTAAAGTGAGATGATATGGTCCATGCATTTGATCTCTATCACTTGCATCGTGGTATGATCTCTATCATTCCTTTGTGTGTAAGGCCAAGGTCTATGGAACTGACACGTTGAGTGTGTTGTAAGAGTATCTATCATACATCTACTTACAACAATACCATATCAATACACTAGCCCAGCAACGATCTAAACTAGACGCCTCTAATTTATCAATTGCAAGTTTTACGTGGCTTAGAGCTTTCGGAGATAGAACCGTTCTCACCTACGAACATGAACCACAACGAGGATAACTAAGTTATTAGCAACTCGTTGTAAATCAGATATTGACTATAGTAGGAGAGACAGACACCCGCCAGCCACTTATACAAAAAAAGTTGCATGTCAGTCGTGGAACCGGTCTCATGTACGATGACATGTTAGGTTGGTCCGGGCCGCTTCATCCTACTATGCCACCAATATCCAAAATACATAGAAGATGCAATAACATGATCATCATCTCCCACATATAAATATATGTGTACTATCCGTGCTAAGCACCTGCGCATAGATCAGGCTCTGATACCACTGTTGGGTCCGTACCATAGAAAACAAAAATTTTCCTACGGTGTGAACTACATGGCAAGATCTATCTACTAGGTACAAAGCAACGGGTGGACATACATCCAACGAGAACTTACCCTCGAAGACAACGAGTTTTGTTAACGAGTAGGAACTCGTGGTTGATGTAGTCGTACACTTGCCGGTCTCAAGATCGTGAGGAAGTCCGAGCGCCGCAACTCAGCAGCGCATCCGCACTCGCACACACGTTTAAGCCACCGAACAACCTCCACCTCCTCGCTCCAGCGATCCAGCGGAAGCATCAACTTCTTCCAGACGAAATGCCACCGGGAACATGTATCTCGCTAATCCGAGACCATGGGGGAATAATTCTAGAGGGGGAGAGAGATCCTTCACAAGGAGGTGTGAGGATGAAGGAGGGAATGGGTGACATTTTATAGGAGGAGGGGGGGTGCCCCTCTCTCCATGGCCGGCGCATGGGGGGTGACCCCTCACCTCCCCCATTCATGTGGTGGTAACCCCTCCACATTAAAATGCCTCTTCACATTCCCTTTTAAAGTCTCCACTTTAAATGCATTAAATTTCTCCAAATTTAATGCTCTCTCATTTAATAAAACTCTTTTTATTAAATTTATTCAGAATTTTGTTAATTACTTTAATTAACAAACATTCACATATAGCCCCTTGCAATATTTCAATATCACATGCAGAACCACTTTCTGCAATTTCACCCGAAACAATTTCCGGTTTCTATTTAAACAATTCCTGCGCTTTGCAATTCTTTCGTCTGAAACATATGTGCTCCAAAATGGTGTCCGGTAACTCTTAAGTGTGCCACCCTACGGTTCGCGAATAATGCAGACATGATCAAGACCCTTCTCCGATCAATAATCAGCAGCGGGACCTGGAGATCCGTACTGACTCCTACACATTCAACGATGACTTCTATGATCGTGAGAACCTTTAACGCTTGTAACTAAATCCCTTTGTCTCTCGATATATTACATGTCCGAGATTCGATCATCGATATCTCCATACCTAGTTTGATCTCGTTACCGACATGCACTCTTTTCTCGTTCCCGTGATATAACATTCTAGTGATCACATCACTTGCGTGCAAGCTATCTTAATGTGATATCACCGAGAGGGCCCAGAGTATATCTATCCGTCATCTGGATTGACAAATTCCACTCTTGATCCATGAGCCTCAACATAACACCTTCGTAGTACTGAACCCATCTTTATAGTCACCCTGTTACAGTGTGACGTTTGATGTTATCAAGTTACTCTTCCGGTGGTAGCAATTAACATGATCTCATGGTCTAAGGATAAAGATTACTTCGTATGATGTTATATCAATATAAACATAATGACTTGATCGTAATGCTATACTTCGGATGAATGTTCATCACATCATTCCACCAATAGTGTGACCTTGTTATTAACAACATCCAATATCCATGATCAGGAAACCTTGATCATCTTGTTAATCAACAAGCTAGTCTATAAGAGAGGCATAACTAGGAACCCTTTTTGTTTATTAAACACACATGTATTGATGTTTTCGATCAATACAATTTTAGCATGTAAAATAAACATCTATCATATATAAGGTATATATAATAACAACTTTATTATTGCCTCTCAGGGCATATTTCCTTCACTAAGACCATCTCTAACCCATCTCCTTTCGGCCATTACTATATTTTCTCCTCTAACGGCTGGAACCGACTCTAACCCATCCCCAAACGGCTCTAGAGGAGAATAATTTCTAGGAATCGGCCTCGGTGAGTCGCACATATATGCGTCGGAGACCACGATTCGCATACTTTTTTTTCTCCTCCAACCCGTCGCCACTACCTTGATGCACCATTCCCGCTGGCGTTGGCCCCGCCAGCCACCGTTTTCCCTCCGTCGCCTTCCTGAAGCACCGCAACCTAATTTCCCCCCCATCCGCCCCTGTCGCGGTTGCTCGCCGTCGCTGGAATCGCCCCTAGAGCCGTCGATCGAGGTGGATCTCGGCTTCGGTCGGAACCGAAATAAAGCTCGTCTCTGGCCACAGCGAGGTCGGTTTTGGTCGGGAAAAGCCTTGGGAGGGGAAGGAGGCGGTGTAGAGCAACCATGGGCGTCGAGTTGGTGATCGTGGCCGAGGTCCGTGGCCGGATTTCGATGAACTTCTCCCGACAACGGAGACGCTGGTTCATGGCCATCCGATCGTCGCGCAGTCGCCAAGAGGGCGTTTGTTGGCAACAACCTTACCGCCCGTCCGACCTCTAGCCTGCACGGTCGTCGAGTGCCCTTTTGGCCGCCGCAACTGCTCCGGCCACGATCTGCCCCTCCGTCGTGCACAAGGTACTCGACTGAATTCCCCTATGATATTTAAGTTTGTTTTTCGGCTTTGTTCGTGACCGATAGCATTCGGCTGTAGATGAAGAGGTTGCAAGATATGATTTTCGATGATTCTTCGTCCGAGGAGGAAGAAGATGAAGACGAGGATTTGAAAATGGCAATCATTATGATTTTGAACGAAGATTTTCGGGCCTCGAGGAGGGGATCTCAGTTCGGCCGCGCATGGGTCAACCGAAACAGAGCCTATTGTGCATGAGCATGATCTATCTAGGATCGACCAGTTCCTCGCAATACACCGAAGCATCGAGAATAAGAAGGCACATAATCAGCTACAGGCTGATCTTGTTGAGCATCTCTGGCGTCTCCATGGCAATTAGTTGTGTTTGTTTTCATTGATTCGCTTGCAAATGATTCAATTTATTACATTCAATTCGGTTTGTAATATTCAACTATTGGTTTTATTACATTTATTTGGGTTTGTAATAATAAATAATTTGATTTATGACACTTATTTCGCTTTGTAATAGTAATAGTTTTGTTTAAAAATTTTGATTTGCAAAAAAAAAATCCTCTAAACATTTTGCGGATCGGTTCCGCGGCGCTAAATTTAGAGGTAAAGAAAAGGAGACCGTTTTCTCCTCTAAAGGAAAGAGGATGGGTTAAAGATGCTCTAACTATAGTATGACATGTCAGTAAATGTAGATATTTCGTGTTATGCATGGTGTATGAAGGCAATAAGTAACCTTCGCGACAATGCTTGTCTTCATATTTAGATTTATATATAAATACGTTAGTAAGCGTTGTTGCAAAGGAGTTGGTGGGGGGATCCTGGTGTTGGCATCTGGCAAAGGCAGCTCTCAAGTCGCGTGTTGGAGGTTTGTTTTGGGGACAATGAGCGGCCAGAGCTACCCAGTGTGGTGCAAAAGTATTTCCGGCGAAATCTCTACACTCTTGGTCCCAACAGTGGCGATGTCTATGGGTGCCGTAATCCTTTTCGGGACATCTTTATATGCTTCGCGTTAGATCTCTGGGTGGAAATAAACCATTTAATGTCTCAGTCCTGACGATGGCTGCGCGTTGTCTTGTTACCCTCTTTCATGGAGCTCCGATACTGCTTAGTGTTGTTATGGTGTTTGTTTCATGTTCTTTTTTTTGCTTATTTTTTATCTGTTCTCGTCATTTTATATCAGTTCAACTGTTTGATTTTATTTATAAACCGTAACGAA
The DNA here is from genome assembly GCA_910589775.1 of Avena eriantha. NCBI lineage: Eukaryota > Viridiplantae > Streptophyta > Magnoliopsida > Poales > Poaceae > Avena > Avena eriantha. The sequence goes on from OU342741.1 coordinate 366,426,621, forward strand.
AGCATGCTTCAAGGAGTATCGTATGCTGAAAGAACAACACATGACGATTCGTATATTTGAGAATATCAGCATACTACTCCACCATTCCCTTTCCGGTCATAAATTATATATATAGAATATTTTATTATCCTTGTAGCTTCTCTTCGGCTTCCATGTATCCATGTGATCTTCTCACCAAACGTATCTCACCTGGTGGCTGACTAACCCAAACATTACTCGCCACGTACCTGGCAAAAGAGGGAGACAGGAAACGTACGACCCAAAAGTCTTCAATTAATTAGTCGACCAACTAAAACCCCAAGTATGCTATAAAGGCTAATGATCATTGGCGTTTGTCTTGTTATGTCGCCATATACTTTGGTTGTCATATTTTTTTTTTGGTTTCCATGCCTTGACCTTGACTAAGCATTACAGTGGTCCCCAGATCAAAGTCATGGATTATTTGATGCATCTAAAATACTCAAAACACTTGAAGGACTTGTTCGGTTAATACACTTCTCTAGTGGATTGGAGTGGTTTGGAAGGGATTTGGAGGGATTTTGATTTACTCTTCCATCCCCGCAGTCGCGCGCTCTCGTCCCGTGGCAGCGCCGCCTAGCACCGTCTCGTCGCCGCCGCCACTGCTCGTCGGTCAGGAGGTCCACCAGGGCGCATCTCGCGGGGAAGGGGGGCACAGCCCCGCCCACATCCCTGCCTCCACACCAGCCTTGAGCAGGTCACGCCCCCGCCCGCATCCCTGCCTCCACACCAGCCTTGAGCAGGTCGCATGGCGACCACGAGCAGGGCACGATGACGGATAAGAAGCGGTAGGTGGCGTGGCGACGGAGGCGAGCAGGGCTCGGGAACATCGGCGAGTAGGGTCAAGGAAGGCGGCGAGCAGGCGACGACGAGTGAGCAAGGGCAGGGCGCATGGCGACGGCGACGGTAGCGAGCTGGGCGCGGCGACGGGCGAGCAGGAGCAGGGCGCGCAGAGACGGCGGTGAGCAGAGCCATACAAAACACTCCCCACGGTGAGAACCCTATCTCTAATCCCCGCACTCCTCTTTCCTGGCTTAGCCTCCTCCTCTTCCTCTCTGCTCGTCCCGCCGCCAGAACGTCTGCTCACTCGCCCCCTCCCCTCCCCTCCCAATCTACGCCTCCATCACCAGGAGCAGAACCAGGCCGGCCAAACGAGTTGGCAGCAAGCGGTCGGAGGATCTCCACATCCTTAGGCCCTAATACGTACGCCACCGTCCGCGTCTCCGGCAACGGCACCGTCATCCTTGGCATCCCAGGTCTCTCTCTCTCTCTCTCTCTGACATGGGTATACCTTACAGGTACTCAAGCTTGGTATATACGGTCTAAATACGTACAGGCCCACGGTGTCGCCAAGGCCCAGACGAAAGGATTCGAGTGATCTGTGGACTCTCGATTGCTTGAGAGACAAGAAGAAGCTAAAGATAGAAAGTTTGAAGGGGAAAACCCTAACTTGTAACCGGCTCGACCTGCTACCTGAGACCTAGCCTATCTATATAAAGGCTAGGAGGGGGCGGCGAGGAAGACAAACACCACCCTAGTTTTCACGACTCTCTCCAGATTGCATCTGCGCACCATTGTAACTTTCGACTTCCTCGATAATTCCACGAGCAGACAAGTAGGAGTAGGGACCTCTACGAGGCCTGAACCTGGGTAAATCCTTTGTCCCCTGTGTGCTTGTTTGCTAGCTGATAGATGTCTCCAGCACTCCCTCCTTCTCCAAAACCCAAGTCCATAACAATGGGCATTGATGAGTTAAACCCTCGTCAATTGGCGCCGTCTGTGGGAATCGGGAGTGCTGATGTTGCGATCTCGACGGCTCCATCACCAACGATCTACGATTCATTCTCTATTGGAGGCCGGATCTAATTCGGCCCTCTCATCATCAAACGCGATCGGATCACGTCCGGTCGATTCGCCAACGTCGACGCGCTCAAACATCATCATCGAAAAAGTTGGCGGCTTTGTCACCACGCCAGTCTAGACGACTCAATAGCCTCAATTTATCTGCTGGCACGGACGGAAAGTTTTCGGCCCAGGATCTGCAGGATAGAGACGCCATCTTTTGCATCACTTTGTGCAAGATCGTGTTCACGGAGACAAAATTTCACGTTAACTGTAGCCGCCTCAATAGTTTTTGCATAGGATTTAGTGTCCTCGCAACGTACGGAAAATGAGTCCCAGAGGGATTGATGGTCGAAGCCTTGGGCAAACCAATTGATTGATAGCTGGGATTCTCAGATCGATCAGAGTTGTACTCAATTTTATTACTGTCCTCCCACGTGAAGACAGGAAAAGTGAGTCGATTGCTGCCCAACCAAGTGCTTGTCCACGTGATTCATCCAAAGAAAAAAGAATGAAGAAGAATCAATCGAAACTAGCTAGATGGGCCTCCTTGTGCTTGAGCATCCGTATGAGATTTATGGATGAGATTCATTGCGAGAAATCGGTATAAAAGAGGAAAACAGTATAAACGACATGAAGTCAACTTCGTGAGATCGACTCCTTGTACCGACAAATCGCCACCGTTTTGACTCCGTCCGCCGCGCAACCTGCTGCCATCTCGACTACACATCCACCGACAACTCCGTCAACCGTGCTTCTTCACATGGTTCAGCCAAAGACCAAAAAAAATATAGAAAAAAAGAATTAATGGATCGCTCAAGCACGACAGCTCCACAACTCAAGATATGGGACATACGGAAACTCAGCAATCCAACGCCTCCTGGCTCGGCTAATGCAACGTATCATATTCATCCATACTATAGTATCCACGCGACTCGCTGCCACGTGATGCGACTCCGTGTTCGCTGAGCCACTCGACTGCCGCACCACTCACCACCGTGTCGACTCCTTCCGTCGATGACCCGATGGTCGCGTGGACTCCTTCCGCTACGTGACCCGATGTCATCGGCTACGGCGACCTACTACAATCTTCGGTCACGACAACATGCTACCGCCATTGACTTCAGTGAATCGCTGGCGCGTTAACTCCGGTCCGCCGCATCGGCTCACGGACGTCGTCACGACTCCATCAACCACCTCAATGCTACACTCAGGGGCTCCCTCGGCATCGGCGACCTGTTTTGGTCTTCGAATCCATCAACCCACTGCGGTCTTCGACTCCAGAGACCCGCCGCGATCTTCAGCTCTAGCGACTCGGGGGCTCCCTCCTCTACGGCAACCCGCCGCGTCCTTCGACTCCGGCGACCCTCTGCGGTCTTCGGATGAGGCGACCCGATGCGGTCTTCGACTGCTATGACCCATCACGGTCTTCGGATGCGGCAACTCGTCATCACCACGCGATTTCGATCCGCCGCTTCGACTACGTCCGCGGCGTGACCTGCTGCTACGTCAACTACATGACCGCTTCACAACTTTCGACCGCCACGTTGACTACTCGTCCAGTGTCGATCTAGCGACCTGCTGCAGTCTTCAACTTCAACGACTCGCTACGATATTCGACTCGAGGACTTCTTCGACTCCGGTGACCAGGTGTGGTCCTCGACTCCAGCGACTTGGGGGGGCTCCCTCAGCATTGGTGATCCAGCGACTCGCTATGGTCCTCGACTTCGCCGACCTATTGAGTTTTCGACTCCATCACGCAACTTGCTGTGGTGACGCGCTGCGGTCTTCGACTCCGCCGACCTATTGAGTTTTTGACTCCATCACGCAACTTGCTGCGGTCCTCGGCTGCGCCGACGCACTGCGGTCTTCGACTCTGCCGACCTGCTCTGTCTTCGACTCCTTCACGCGACCCGCTGCAATCTTCAGCTCAGGTGACTCGAGGGCTCCCTCGGCTCCCACGACCGCAAGCCACTACAATCTTCGACTCGCAACCCGCAGGTTGCATCGGCTCCCGCAACCGTGACCCGTCATCGCCATCGGCCAGCGACTCGCTAAAGTCTTCGACTGCGGCTACCCAGTACAATCTTCGGTTGGTGGCGAGTCGCGCACTGGTGTCGAGTCCGTCCACCACATCGGCAGCCAACAAAGCTAAGTTCTCTATTTAATGTTGATTTCTTTCTTAATTTAATCGCACTCGATACACTCGGGGGCTACGTCCTCTTCGAGTAACCTAATGTGCCATCGACTCCACGCACTCGAGCACCTCATACGCGACAGTCCGAGTAGCTGATTCTGCCCGATCATCGAATCCTTGAACTCCGAGTGCCTCGGCAAGGTACTGAGACTAAGGGTAATCAGGCTCACGAAAAGGCATAGCATACAGTGCAAAAGTGTCGACTCGATTGGCACCAGAATTTTACTTTGCAAACCGAAAGGCAAATATTCTTTACACGATACAAGTACTTCACAATTCTTAATGTTTTCTGTAGCTTACAAGGACGTCGACTGCGTCGAACTATTCTATCGGGTCCTCCAACAGGAGTTGACAAAACCCGAGTCGAGTCCCTCCTCGGATGGTTGCATCGCTTGATGCTACACACATGCGACGTTGGCCACGCACCCGACAAAAGTGACTACATCAACTCCATCTGCATCGTCGACTCACCCATGTTTTCTTCTCGCATGATTGGCGACTACATCTACAAAGATACAAGACTTGAGTCTCTGCCTCCGCCAGACACTCGGGGGCTACTCCAAACTGGAGCGCTGGTGGCGCATATACAAGATCCTCGAGTGACACGCTCTGAGTCCTCACTCGACCACGATTTGACTAAGCACTCGGGGGCTACTCCCATAGGGAGCGCTGTCCGAGCACCCGAAGAAATTTGTGAAGATATCCAAGCACATGAAAACCCTTCACTCGAATCAGCGATTCGATTGTAGACTTCGCGTTACTCCCATAGGGAGCGCTGAAAGCATATTCGACTGAGACAAGCAACAAAAGACGACAACAGTCGCAAAAGTTATTTAGTCCCTACCTGAATCTTCGACTGAAACAAGCAACAAAAGACGACAGCAGTCGCAAAAGTTATTTAGTTCATGCTTGAGTCTGCGACTCAACCAGGCACTCGGGGGCTACTCCCATAGGGAGCCCTGGCCGCGCACCCTATGATTATTTTCTTCCTCGTACATCGTACTGTGTGTCGATAACATCCACACTCGAAGGCTATGGCGACTCCGCCTCATATTTTCCCTACAAAGAGATTACGTCTCCTGGGCCACCCGAATCATCTCCGCGATGACAAAAAATTCGGATGCCGCGCTTACAGCGTGAAGATAAGACCTGAATAAGGCCTGGCAACGCATCTGCTGCGCACTACCAGAAATATATCCGTGCCTGCAGGTACGATGAATATGCCTTGACGGACGCGTCGAGTGCTCACACCCATACACTGGAATTCGACTCCTGTAAGGCCTCCGTGGCATGAGTCGAATTACACCAGCAATTTCCGAATTCGAGTCCGGGGACTCGAGTTTGAGTAGGTAGCGTTGTTTTTGCCCTAGAGCAATTAATTGGTCTCGATCCATCGAACGCACCAGGCACGTTTACCATCATCTCTATGAACTACTATAATTTCGACTGACCCAATGAACTTCCGGAAGAAGTGCTTCGCACTCGACACAATTGTCGACTCCGACATCCTAATGAAAAGATCAAGACTTTTGAGTCTCCATCCGAATCTACGATTCACATGGACACTCGAGGGCTACTGACATGGGTATGCCCAATAGGTACTCGACTACAACCTACCTGGTGCAGCCCGACGGAAGGCCCACTCGACGAATTGCTAAGGTCCATGACGCCTATGACAGTTCGAGTGGTATGAAGCCCATATGGACACGGACTCCCAATGTACAAGACAATGAAAGCTCAAGACTAGAGTTGTAATCTAACTTGTAACCAACTCGTATTGGTATCTGAGACCTAGCCTCCCCATATATAAAGGCTAGGAGGGTCCAACGAGGAGGACACGACCTAAGACACACTACGCCACAATAGATCTATACATCGCGACTCCCACAATAGACAATAGATAGATCTACGATCTCCCATACGCCAGATCTAATCTGCGCGACACCGCCATCAGCGACATTGTAATCCTTCGGATCATCATCAATCAAGAGCAGACAAGTAGGAGTAGGGTCCTCTATGAGGCCTAAACCTGGGTAAACCTTGCATCCCTGTGTGCTTGTTTGCTAGCCGTACCGAGATCTCCAGCGCTCCTCAATTCCTCGAACCTAAGTCCATAACAATGGGCATTGATGAGTTAAACCCTCGTCACTCTCTCTCTCTCTCCCCTGGAGATATAGATGAAGGCGTGTGAGGCAGCTCTTACAGCTGTAGGTTGAAGGAGAAAATATAGGTTCGGGTACACATATGCCTAGATTCTTCCATACACGATGGCCACATAGGCAGATCATCTACATGTATCTATGTTCATGGACATAGACACTGCCAGCAACTATTAGCCAGCTAAGAAAATAACTGTTTGCGTATGGGTCAGAAAGATTGTTGTAGATGCCATACCGAAAGGGAACATAGCATGATCTGTTCGTTTTTTTGGTTTCATAATTTTCCATTCTTGGTTATTCGCAGCTGCCTAATTAATGGAATAGCTATTTCATGATTCTTGCAGATTTTGAATAAAATAATATCACTCACTATCCTCATTTTTCTAGATTGCGTCTGACTATTTTTGTTGCCTGATTCGCGGATGGCTATTTCTGCGTGGAGCGCCATGAGGCGGGCTCTCAAGATGAAGATATAGAAGACGTGTTGGCTCAGGGCAGCTTTCCATCTAAATATCAAGATGGTAATTTCCTACGATGATCCTATTTGCATCATTTGCTAATTTGAAAAGACTGATTTTTCCCTACATGGCCGAAAGCACTCCAATTTATGTGTAGGAGCAACCATGCCAAGTTGAGTTAATAAGTCTATAGTTTCAAGAATAAATTTGTGTTCCAAATCAATTCTTCTTTAGTCTTTCTGAGAAAACTTGCAATTGTGTCGAGAATCCAAGATAGCTATGGAGCATATAGTTCATAGTTGCTAATAGATTATTCTGATAATCGTCAGTCTACTCATGAGGTTCTTATTGTTTAAATTTGTTCGTGTTTTTTGCAGACCACGAGATGAATGTCTGAGTACCATCTTCACCATGCTACTAAATCTATTTATTGTAAGTATGCAAACTGGAGGTGGTATGTTTCAGCTGGTTCCTGCATGTGCAGGGTTTTCTTCAGCAACAACCATGTCTTTTGATCTATTTGTTTTGCCAATATTGTACCTTAACTCTATTCTAGGCTAACTGCTTTTCTTCTTTATAACAGCTTCTCTTTAGACACTGAAACTGCTGGTTGTTCTTGGTCCTTCATTGAGAAAGGTCATGTAAACAACAAGTATTGTTTTCTACTGCCAATTTCCTTGTTTGTTGATGCAATAAACACAAGCAGTGTCATTTTTGATTCACTAAGTTTTGATACGTCCATTTTGCATCATTATTCTATATCATAATTTACTGTTATTTATTGATATATTTTATATTAAGAGATGATACTTATGTTATTTCATCTATTTTTGCATGGTTGATGACTTTTGGAGGATGGACCTCTGCAGTCAGAATTCTGATGGAAAAATGGGTAGTTTGGAGACGAAATTCACGAAGATCAGAAAATCCGGGAAAATATACGGAAAATCCTATTTTTCCAGAATACGAAGATTGCCAGAAGGGGGAGTGGAGATGGGCCACAGAGGGCCCACACCACCCCTGGCGCAGTCAGCCCTAGGCCACGCCAGTAGGTGGTGTGGCCACCCTGGCCCACTCTAGGCTCTCCCATCTAGCATATATTATCCCCTCGAAACCCTAATACCTAAGGGAGCGACCATAGAAAGTTTCCGCCGCCTCTACGGGACGGAAAACACCGAGAGAGAAAGATCTCTCCGCCAGACAGAATTCTGCCGAGGGAATTCCTTCCCGGAGAGGGGAGATCATCGCCATCAACACCACCATCAAGCTGTACTTTATCGGGATCATCATCACCATCATTATCTCCACTAGGACCATCATCACCACTTCATACCGTTGTAACAATTGGGTTAAATCTTGCATAGTTCTTAGGGGAAACTTTCCCAGTGTTGATTACTTCTTGTAGTTGATGCTATTGAGTGAACCATTGAATTATTGTTTATGTTCAGATTGTTACACATCATTATATCATCTCTGATCTTGATCCATATGATGTCTTGTGAGTAGTTCGTTTAGTTCTTGAGGACATGGGAGAAGTCATGTTGTTAGTAGTGGAATTGTGTTGAGAAAGATTCAATGGTTGGTTATTTAAGTTGTGGTGTATTTCTTCTAGTAGTGTTATGTGAACGTCGACTACATGACACTTTACCTATATGGGCCTAGGGGAATGCATTGTGTATTTGGCTACTAATCGTAGGGATTGCCGGAGTGACAGAAACGTGAACCCCCGTTAGGAAACCTTTGCACAAAGGATGTCAGGGTCTTAGAGTTTAAAGCTGTGGTTAGGTTTCTACCTTAATTACTTTCTTGTACTTGCGGATGCTTGCAAGGGGTATAATCACAAGTATGTATTAGTCCTAGGAAGGTCGGTACATTAGCACAGGTTCACCCACAAAACACTTTGCAAACTAAAGAAGATTAATCAACTATATGAAGGGAAAGCACATGACGATATTCCTGTGTGTCCTCGAGAATGTTTGGTCATTTTAAGTAATGCAACCGGCTTGTCCTTTGCTAAAGAAAGGATTGAGCCACTTGCTGCATTTATTCTTATTGTCTTTTATTTACTCGTACTTTATTTACTTGCATTATCAAAAAACCCTAAAAATCCGTTTGCTAAGTATTTAAGAGAATTCATGCTCCAAGCCACTCGTCAACACCTTCTGCTCCTCGTTGGGTTCGACACTCTTACTTATCGAAAATACTATGATACACCCCCTATACTTATGGGTCATCAAGGCTATTTTTTGACGTTGTTGCCGGGGAGTGAAGCGCTATTGGAGAGTAAAACTGGCAAAGGAAACTTCTACTATGAGTATTGTTTACTTCTGTTAGTTACTTTATTTTCGATATGGATAATTCGCTGAGTTTCTTATTTCGTAATGCTACTACCACTGTTAAGGTAGTAGATGAACCACCACCTGCCACTACAAGGAATTTGGGCTTCTATGACCCTCCATTTTCGTCACAGAATCGTCACAATAGTCCATCTATGACGATCTTATGACGAAAATGAGATTGTCGAAAGCTGGGCATCGCAAATAAACTATAACGACGATTTTGGTAAAATCGTCATAACCGTCTATGACGATATTGGATCGTCATAACTGTTATGACGATCTAATATCGTCACGAGCAAACTGGCATGGCCAGGTCAGATCCTACGTGGCGAATCCTACGTGGCAAAATTGTGACGAAATGAAATCGTCGTAGTGTGAATTCAGCCCGGTCCATTTTGATTGCTTACATGGGCCAAGCCCATTAATTTAGCCTTTTTCCTTCAAGGCGTGGCCTTTCTAGGATGATTATTTTTTGAGGTTTTGGCCCTTTTACGTCAATTCATTTTACTATTACCAATTCATTTTACTATTATGAGCCTTTTTATTGAGAATTGTATGGGTCTCAGCCTCGTAGGCCTTTTTGCAGAACTAGTCCAATAAAATACAGATGTAGCCTTTTAATAGTGCAAATACTATTTGGGCCTTGGCCTCTTTAGTTTCAATAGCCCAATTAAAAGAACACACATATATATTAAATAAGATAATTTTCTCAGTAGGTATACAATGAAACAGCAGATAGAATCTAAACAACTGTAAATATTTGACAACAACATTTGAATTCCAGAACACCATGACGTAGAGCTAGGTTCCTAGGTCACCACAAACAATATTATTACACATCGAAGTACTCCCTCCGTTCAGGATGGATCCTCAAAACTCACGGGTCAGCTGGATAGATCCCAAGTAGCTCGCTGGCAGCCGGGATGGATCCTCGAAACGCGCGGGTCAGCTGGATCGATCCCCAATAGCTCGCCGGCAGCCTGCCCCCACCAGTAGCTCATCTAAATCAACCATTGGCAGCTCACCCCCACCCAGCAGGGGCAGACCATCCACCAGGGCACCAGAGCGCACCTCTAGGTATACTCCAAAAGAAAGCAACACATGTATACTCCCGGACCTGAATTTGAGAATCAGGAATTAACCAAGTTAATGCAACAGTCAAGTGTAGTTGAATCACTGAAATTAATCACCAAAATTAACAGAGTGGTAATGCAGCAACATACCCTGTTCAAGTGTAGTTTTAATCACCAAAATTGACAGTGTAGTAATCACCAAAACTATAGAAATAGAAACTTCTCTAGATTTATTCTCCAAGATAAATTAATTTGAGAAAACTTCAATAGGCACAAGCTAGGAAGTCCTACATTCAGTAATAAAGTTACAGAGACAAGTTCAATTAAGCACAACAACTTCCTACAGCATAACACATACTCCAGGTAGCCCACATACACTTGGGATAATTCTAGGAGTACAACACAGTACCTACAAGCTGATGACAAGTAACCAAATAACATATATTTGTTTATAGCCTTTCTATTAGCATTCAAATTACCCACCCGCTAAAACTTGGGGGAGATGGGAGAACACAGAAACATAATGCATACTAACCAGAACTAGTAACTTAACCTTGAACACAGTTATGCCTTAACTCCAGGTAAAGGTAATTGCAATCACTAAGTGGCTAGACAACCACAAGCAAATGATGCACTCAACCAAAAAAAATAGGATCTAAGAGTCCTGATTTGGAGCCATAACACAATCATATAAATAGTGTTCTAATTAAATAAAGCTTCTAATGTACTGGCCAAGAAATGTTAGAATATAAAACCACATGTTAAGCTATCTTCACAAAATAAAATAATAGAGCAGGTGGGAGCATTCCTATTACCTTGAGGTTGGCGGCATACTCCAGGGATATTGCAGGTGATTGTCAGTGTAGAAGTCCATCCTATGCTCCTGCAGGCGTCGTTGAGGAAGACATAAGTAGAATAGTCAAAAAGAAGAACAAGCAATACATGAGTCACAATAATAAGATAGGTGAGGCAACTACCATTAGAGATAAGAAGCTGGCCATGAAATTATATACATGGTTAATGAGGCATTTATACTACTACTATTTAGTAACAGAAAAATCTAATTCAAGTCAAAACAGCAGCAACTTCGAAAGTGATGATGAATCAACAATTCCACTACTCTCCTACTAAGCCGAATAAATGCTTATCCCAGATCTAGCAAATGTACTTAAAAACTCAAGTGTACTAGCCTGATGTCCCCAGATCTAGTAAATGTACTTAAGAACTCAAGTGTAGAGAAGCGGGAGCTAGCACACCTCGAATTGTTTAACAAAATGAAATAAATGATTAAGTTATAAAGCAAACTAGCACATAACATAATACTGACTACAGAGTATATACAAAATGGAAGACAATACTTTTAGACAAGGCATACCAAAAATGATTATCAATAGGAGTGACACTGTGTCATTTACTCATGAATTCCTCTAGTACAAATCATATCCAATGTCTACTCTCTAAATGCATCCACATCCATGCTATCTATGATGTTAAAGTCACATAGTAAATAGCCATGATCATCAGTTATGAATAAAAGACTACATGAGCAACTCGAATAGCTATCAGTAGCATCTCATTTGCATATACTGAATAAAAGATACCGGTAAAAAAATCGGCTAAGGGACTAAGGGACGCCAAAAACCAATATGTCCGGACTAAGGGACGCCAAGCACCAATAAAAAATCGGCTCCGATGGAAACAGAGTGCCTAGAAAGAAGATGAAGAGAAGGGGCGAGGGGCAGGGGTTTTGGGGTGCGATGGGTGGGACGAACCTCTGAGAGCTCTTGGCGTTGGTGGAGAACTCGGGGATGGAGAGGAACTCGTCCTCAGAGACGAAGCCCTTGGCGCCGCGGTCGAGCTGGCAGAAGCGCCCATACAACGACATGATCTCCTTCTACAAAAATTTCAATGATACGAGAAAAAATAACAGGCAAATAGTTCGGAACTCCAATCAGAAATCAATCACCATCGTGAAATAAATATGGAATTAGAGATTTCGAGGTGGGGAAACCCCAATCACAATCCCTGGCAGCTGATGCGCAGCGGAAGCGAGCACGAGCCGATGTCCTTCCCCTCCTGGCAGACTCGTACCCATCCGGCAGTCGACCAATTATAGGCCGGCGCTAAGGAAGGTCGCCGCAGATATGTCCTGGCTCTTGAACACAATCATTAGTAATGAATTAAACTCTATTGTTAGCATGTACAAACCCAATTTACGAAGTAAAGTGAAGTTTTTTTATCCTAAATGTTCAGCCTGTCCAAGAGCAAAATGCAATACCATGTATATACTTAGACATCACAATCACTTGATGGACCATAAATTGAGGGCATGGTGCACAGGTAAATAATATTTATAATTATCAGGATACAGAGCTAGAAACAAATAGTGGTTAATGATTTTATAATTATTAGGACACCCAACTCAAGTTAGGTACGTCCAGCATGAACCCACTATAAGTCTGGCACTACCCAGGCATATTAAGTTTGGCACTACTGTCAATTAAAATCAACATAGTATAGATGGTTCTCTATTTTGGACATATTGCACTAACAACGCTCTTGGTTTCCCAGTACAGAAGCATCCTGGATCCAGAAATTAAACTTCCTAGAAATCACAGCAGCAGCAACCCCATACCCGAACAAAGAGGAGCAACAATAATCAGATCAATATGGTGCTATTCGACTTGAATTTCACCCACCTGAAGAAGATGATGTCCATATAGTACAAGGAGAACATGTAGATACATTAAATAAGTATAATACAAACAACCGAAAGCTTTTCAATCAGGAGACATCTATAGAGAGCAGACCTTGCAAGGACAGCCCTTGCATATGGCCTGCTGCAGGTAGGTCCCGGAGGAGCCAAAGTCAGCCTTGCAAGGCAACCACTAGTGTACAACATCACTGATGATCCTGGAGTCTCGCCACAACAAAGACCAAAACAAACAGGTCAAGGACAGGATGACTAATGAAAGTCCATTGGATTCTTCCGGATATGTATTAAGAGAGGTGGAAAATAGATAGCGTGGGGAACAGAGGCACTTACCATGGGATTATCTTGTTGTTGGGATTGTCTTGTTGTTGGGTGTGCTTTTCCATTTGTTTCCCTGTATAGACTGCAGCACTATCATGATATAGAAGAAATTGAGGATTTGGGATTCCAAATTGATCTTAGAAATGAAAATTATTATACTCCCTCCGGTTCATATTACTTGTCGCTCAAATGAGTGTATCTAAACATGTTTTAGTACTAGATACGTCTCCAATTTAGCGACAAGTAATATGAATCGGAGGGAGTACATGTCCTATACCTATATTTCTATCTATACATAAACCAGTAGTACTACTGCTACTAGAGGAAAAGATGCTGCATAATAATCTCTTGCCTTCTATTAGAAAAAGAAGGGAATACTATATCAAACACACAAACGTGCACGGTCATGTTCCCATCCCAGGTCAGATCAGATCATATCAAAAACAGGAGCTACCAATCATCATCAATTGATTATCAAACTATAACTTCGAGCTAGCAACTCACTTTGGAAAGAAAGGTTTGCTGCACAACTATCTTGTTCAATGTGTCCAATAAATGGTTGAGATCAAAGCATAACTAGTTTCTCAATGCATATGAATAATCATAATTTACATGTACATGTACCAACGAAACACATGGATGAATAATCATAATTTCACTCAACATGCAAGCTTCCAAAATTAAATTGGGAACATAACTTCTGAACAAGGATCATCATTTTTACAAATTATAACTGATTATTCATTAAACACAGTGAAACAGCACTAAACGGGAATATCTCATGCAATATGGCTAATGGATGAAACATTAAGTTAAGAGATGAAACACAAAGCTATCGCAACATGGCTAAGATCGAAGGTTACATTGTGATATACTGATATATCTAAGCTGTGACTATGTGAGCAAATTAATATCCTATAGCCACGAAACAGAACCGTTGCACACTATGGAGTTTTTAAACAGCTTAAAGCAACCATGATTTCCAAATCAGAATAGTGGTACATGGTTAACTACATAGGTGCATATCGGGATGGGGTTGGAAACCAAATGGATAGAATCGGAGATCTTGGTAGATGAAGCAACCTAAATTAATTAATACTATGACTACCCGAGGGATCTTATGCCATGGAAATTTCTAATATAGCTTTGCTACTAATTAGTTAATTAAACTATAAGTAAATGTATATCCACTAGTTCAATTTTATGTTACTAGTATGGAGATGCTTCTCCCAATTCAAGTAAATGTATATCCACTAGTTTAGTAAATATGAGAGGTAAACTCTTCTATGTACTAACAAACTTAAGTATGTTGTTTGTTCATGCATGGATGCAGCTTCATTAGATCAAAAATATACTGATTTAAACAACATGTTAGAATCACTTGAGCCAATCATCAAAGATTTTGTCAACTGTCTGCTAGGAAAAAAAGATTCTAGCAACTTTGAATCCAGCTGGATCATCTCCAAAGCCCAATAGATAGAACTCAGGGGCAATAAAGCATACAGGGGAGATACCTGACCTCTAGAGACAAAGAGCGACTGGGGTTGAGGATCTGGACGCGCCTATCGTGCTCGTCCGACGCTGTCTTTTGCCTCTTGGTTGGGGTGGCGAGGTCCGGGCGGCGCATCTAGAGTCGTTAGGCATGGCCTTGGTGTCCACCGTGTTGTCGTGGCCCTGGCCTGCCTAGAGGGAGGTCGGGGAAGACCTGGAGAAGCCTCGTGAGGTCGGGCTTGGTCGTCCTCGTCGGGGGCCTGCAGGTGAGGGCGCTCTGTGAGGAAGCCCTTGAGACGTGCGCATGGAGATCGATGTCATGGGTTCCTGATTCAACAAATGCATAGCATTAGGAGGTTGAGCAGGAGGTGATAGGACCTAAGGGAAGAGAGAGATAGGTGGAAGAGGCGGAGCAACGCCGGTGATGAATGGATCTCGATATCGAGATGGCCGGGAATAGGAGGGTTCATGAGACCAGGAGGTCCCTCCTGGGGGCATCTCTCCTCTCTCCTCTTTGTATCCGGCGAGATGTTGAGGCCAGGACAGGAGGGAGGCAGCGGGTTTGGCCAGGACAGGAGGAAGGCGGCGGTTTGGGCGATGTGTGGCGGCGAGGTGTGAAGAAGAAGAGTAGATGGGCGGCGGCGGAAGAAATATGTTAGGGTTTCCCCCACACGCTTTTTTCTCTCTAGAAAAATATCCCACGCTATGCTGGCTGGGTGACACGTATACATATTACATAGGCAAAAATGATGAGTTGGCAGTGACACATATACATCCTACATAGCCAAAACTGATGGGTTGGCTGCTTAGTGCATCTATGACGATCTAAATTGGTCGTTATCGCCTAAAAGTAAGGCCAAAAGTTGTGTCTTCTACATTATGACGATTTTATCTTATGGAACTATGACCTTTTTTAGCCAAATCGTCGTAATTTCTTATGGTTTTGACCCTCCTGAATGGATTACGACCATCTAGTACACAATCGTCATAGATCTATGACGATTTTACATGCGGTCACTAACAGAAGGTCATAAGTTAACACATTTCTTGTAGTGTGCTGAGAATGATACTTTTAAAATACCTACAAGAATTATTAATCGTGTTATGGATAACTACTATTTTGGAGATGGAACTGTCCATCCCAGTGAACATTTGCTCTTTATACACGAATTATGCGGGTTGTTTAAGTGTGCAGGTATTACAACATATCAATTCAAGAAG
This sequence comes from Avena eriantha, assembly GCA_910589775.1. Taxonomy (NCBI): domain Eukaryota; kingdom Viridiplantae; phylum Streptophyta; class Magnoliopsida; order Poales; family Poaceae; genus Avena; species Avena eriantha. Next base: position 366,442,453 of record OU342741.1, read on the forward strand.
AAGTTATTCTCATTATCACTGAAAGGAAGAGCTGAGTAATGGTATAAGCTGCTGAAGAATGGTCGAGCTCTTGAATGGGAGGAAATAGTGTCTCTCTTTTATTCAAAATTTTATCCTCCTAGTGAGATTCATAAAGATCGGAATGAAATATACATCTTTTAGCCTCTTGATGGAGAGAGTACAACTCAAGCTTGGGGGAGATTGAAGTTACTAATGCTCAAATGTCCTATTCATGAGCTCCCTCACAATATTATTATCAATAACTTTTATGCAAGGCTTTCTCTTTATGATAAGGATTTATTGGATGCCTCTTGTGTTGGATCATTTAAACGCATGGAAGAAGAAGCTAAATGGGATCTTCTAGACCGTATTCAAGACAATGCTGAAGCATGGGAGAATGACAAAGGAAGAAATTCAGGTATAAATTATGATTATGAATGCATTGAATCTTTTATGGGAACTGATGATTTTCAAAATATTAAAAATGCTTATGGTCTTAACTCTCAAGCTATTGCAAACTATTCTAAGGCTTTTGCTTCCTATATTAAAGTGCCTAAAAAGAAGTGGAATAAGTATCATGCACCTTATAAAGACATTGTTAATAGTGTTCCTGCAAGAAATACCGAAGTTTATACTGCTAATCATGTTTTACCTGAACCTTATATTGAGAAAATACCTTTCCAAGTTAAGATAAAGGAACATTCTATGATAGCTAGTATGGTTAATGAAAGTACAAATAAAGCTATTGAACTTGATAAACAAATGGATGATGAACCTATAATAGCAAATGTGAAAGACTTTGTCACTAAATATGTAGAAGAGGGACACACTATCCTGTGTAGGGATATCCCTAATATTGTTTCACAAAGTAGTGTTATGAGAGCTAGTGTTCTTGTGTTTTCTGTTAGAATAAGTAATCATTGCTACAATGGTTCTTGTGATAGTTATATTATTAAATTTATGCATGATACTAAAAGTTATTATGAGAGAGGGAAGACGGTTCTAATGCATCTCAATAATATTAAGTTTCCTCGCTTTATGCTGAAAGTCTTTATGTTGCACTTGTTTTGCCTTCCTATGCTAGCAGTCCCTGGTTTCAACAACTTGTTTTCTTACAAAATTCCCTTGCATAGGAAGTGTGTTAAACTTAAACATGTGTATTGTTGCTTCTTGATGCTCTCTTTTACTTCAATTAATATTCTTATGTGAGCATCATTAAAATTATCATGCCCATCTTAATGGCTATAAAGAAAGAGATTTTTGGGAGACAACCCAATTTATTTGCGCTTTCAGTTGTTTTTGTTTATTTGAGTCTTGGAAGTTATTACTTTGGTAATAACCTTTCCTTATCCTTTTTTTGGTTTTTGTGTCAAGATCAACCTCTAATGAAGAGAAGTAATATTTGGGGAAGTTGCTGTTCCGAAATAGATTTTTGTGCTTCACCGTAAAAATTCGTGAGAGATCTTTAAAGTCGGATTGAGATGTAATTTTCCATGCTTCTGACCTAGGTTGTTATTTAACTTTCGTTAGTTTTGAACTTCTTGATTTGAGCAACAGAAGATTTTCGAAAAACATTATCTTTACTCGCTGGTCTGTTTTGACAGATTTTTGCCACTCTTGCATTTGCCTCTTAAATCGATTTCCTTTTAAAATTCTTGTGGGATTTCAGAAGGAGTTGTTTCAGTAGCTTATGTTTTGATGGATTTTAGTTGAAATTGAACTTAAAAGGTTTATTACCTTGTTTATACTAATGTTGCTAATGAGAATTGTGTGAAGTTTTGTGTGATAGAAATTTCCAGGTTAGTGGAGAAAATGATGTAATAAGAAAGTGAAAGGTTTGCATGACTCAAGCAATAAGTGTATGAAGATGAAGATATTGATGCTATTCAAGTAGTAACTCCAGAAAAATTTATCAAAGACCAAATTCAGAGACCTTCAGAGTCCGTTTTCGAATAGGTAACAATTCTGGTAAGAAAAGTTCCGCGAAAATTCTGTCTAGTTATATTTTTGAAGTTTTTATCCAACAAGGAAAGCAACGAAGCGAAAGAGGGACGAAAACGAAGCCAGGGTGGCTCACACCACCCCCTGGTGCGACCCCCTGGCCGCGCCAGCAGGTGGTGTGGCCACCTCGGACTCCGTCTCCAACCCATTTTCTCCCAGTACCTTCCTTTTGTTGTAAATATTCGTAATATATAATCCCCCGAGGTTCGTATATCGTGTTCTTGTCGTGTTCTCGTTTTGATCTATTTCTCATAGGTAGAATCTCATATTTGGAGCCACAATGTCCTCCTCTAGATTAGCCAAGGGAGATCCCTCCGCAGACATCATCAACCCATACTTGCGCGAGTTGAAGATTCATCCCAAGGAGTTGTTGCTCGAAGATGGGAAGGTACGGATAAAAGAGGTTCAGGGCCCTAAAGGTGAAGGAAATCTGGAGGACAGGATGGAAGCATTTGACCAAGAAGTCTTTAGGTACAGGAAGATGGCGGAACGCGAAGTAGATATCATCCATAAGTTTTGTTCCGAACTCATCGCCGAGCACCAAAAGGAGGCTGCTGATCTTAAGGATGAAATTCTCTCACTCCATTGAACGAACAACCAACTACAAGCACAACTCTACGACGTGCAAAACCAAAACTGTGAGTATGAGATTAGGTTTAAACGCATAAGTGATGCTGCTAGTTTCAGGATGATGGAGACTAGGGTGTATTTTGTTGATGGGAGCCCTTACCTTGGAAGTCGAACGATGATGAGAGAACACCACCACCACCGAAGGAGTAATTCATCATCAGGTTTTGGCATCCCCTTGGTTTTTTCCAAGCTTGGGGGAGTGTCGCGGTATCATATTGATTCGTTGCTAACGTATCCATAATTTTTGATGTTCCATGCTTGGTTTTTATCTACTTTCTTATGTTTTGTCTACACTTTGTAGTACTTTCTATACACTTTCTTGGACTAACCTATTAACAAGAGCCACAGTGCCAGCTGCCTGTTTTCTGCCATTTTTGTTTCCAGGAAAGTCAGAAAATGAATATTCTCGGAATTGGACGGGACAAAAGCCAAAGTCAGTTTTTCACCGAAAGACACAAGGAGCCAAAGTACGAGACGCAGAGGGGCTAGGGGGCCGCCACACCACCTGGCCGCGCGGCCCAGCCTGGCCCGTGCCAGGGAGTGGCCTGGCCGCCTCTGGCACCTCCTCGGCCTCCCCTTTCGCCTATAAGATGCCTCTGATACAGAAACCCTAAGTACCCGATCAAAATTCCACGAAAGAGTCTATAGCCACCGTCGTCTCCATCCCTAGATCAGGAGGGATCTGAAGCTCTTCTTGGCACCCTGCCGGAGAGGGGAATTCACCTTGGAGGCCTTCTTCACCACCATGCAAGCCTCCGGTGTGATGCGTGAGTAGTTCATCTCTAGACTACGGGTCCATGTAGTAGCTAGATGGCTGGTTCTTCTCCTTTGTGCTATCATGTTTAGATCTTGTGAGCTCCGTTCATGATCAAGATTATCTATTTGTAATCCTACATGTTGTGTTTGCGGGGATCCTATGGATATTGAGATGTTATTTCAGATTGATTATTGATGCTATCATGTCTTTGTTATTTGTGATCTTGCATGCTTTCCGTTGTTAGTAGCTATCTTGGCCAAGTATATGCTAGCAACTCCAAGAGTTAGTATTTATGCTCGATAGTGGGTTCATGCCTCTAGTAATCTAGGGAAGTGACAGAAATATCTAAGGTACTAGATGTGTTGTTGCTACTAGGAAGAAAACAACAATCCTTTGTTCATAGAACAATCGTATTGTTTACTTTACACGCAATGCGTAATGCAATTATCTGTTGCTTGCAACTTAATACTGGAGGGGGTTTGGATGATAACCTGAAGGTGGATTATTAGTCATAGATGCAGTTGGATTACGGTCTATGTATAATGTTGTAATGCCCAATCGAATCTCAAAGGAGTCAAGATGATTAGTATATGCATGTATTGCTTTCTCTATGTTTGCCAATTGCCCTGGTGTAATTTGTTCACCCAACATGTTATCTATCTTAAGGAGAGCCACCACTAGTGAACTATGGACCCCTGGAGGCCTTCTTCATCATCATGCAAATTGTATGTAAAAGAAAGGACCGGGGTCCATAGTTCACTAGAGGTGGCTCTCCTTAAGATAGATAACATGCCGGGTGAACAAATTACAGCGGGGCAATTGACAAACATCGAGAAAGCATACAAGCGTATACTAATCGTCTTGACTCCTTTGAGATTCGATTGGGCATTACAAGATTATACATAGACCGCCATCCAACTGCATCTATGACTAATAATCCACCTTTAGGTTATCATCCGAACCCCCTCCAGTATTAAGTTGCAAGCAACAGATTATTGCTTTACGAATTGCGTGTAAAGTAAACAATACGATTGTTCTATGAACAAAGGATTGATGTTTTCTCCCTAGTACCAACAACACATCTAGTACCTTAGAGATTTTTGTCACTTCCCTAGATTACCAGAGGCATGAACCCACTATCGAGCATAAATACTAACTCTTGGAGTTGCTAGCATCTACTTGGCCAAGATAGCTACTAACAACGGAAAGGATGCAAGATCACAAATAATAAAGACATGATAGAATCAATAATCAATCTAAAATAGCATCTCAATATCCATCAGATCCCCGCAAACACAAAATGCAGAATTACAAATAGATGATCTTGATCATGAACGGAGCTCACAAGATCTAGACATGAAAGCACAAAGGAGGAGAACCAGCCATCTAGCTACTACATGGACCCGTAGTCTAGAGATGAACTACTCACGCATCACACCGGAGGCTTGCATGATGATGAAGAAGACCTCCAGGGTGAATTCCCCTCTCTGGTAGGGTGCCGGGAAGAGCTTCAGATCCCTCCCGATCTAGGGATGGAGATGACGACGGCTATAGACTCTTTCGTGTATTTTTGATCGGGTACTTAGGGTTTCCATATCAGAGGCAATATATAGGCAGAAGGAGAGGCCGAGGGGGTGCCTCGGGCGGCCAGACCACCCCCTGGTGCGGGCCAGGCCTGGCCGCGCGGCCAGGTGGTGTGGCCAGGCCCCAACCCCTCTCCGTCTCGTATTTTGGCTCCAGATGTCTTCCGGTAAAATAGTGACTTTGGCTTTTGTCCTGTCCAATTCCGAGAATATTCATTTTCTGACTTCCTGGAACAAAAAACAGTAGAAAACAGGCAGCTGGCACTGTGACTCTTGTTAATAGGTTAGTCTAAGAAATCATATGAAAAGTACTCCAAAGTGTGGACAAAACACAAGAAAGTAGATAAAACCAAGCATGGAACATCAAAAATTATAGATACATTTGCAATGTATCACGCTCCCAGTTTTTTGTTAGCCTCCGTAACCAAGTATGAGTTCCACTCATGCATCCAACTCCTAAAACCAAGTTATTCCAAAGAGTCCACCATACCTACCTATTAGCATATGCTATTCCAAGTATATTCATGTTTTTATCTACCTTCCGAATTAAACCTGTTATGTGAAAATTAGTGATTAAAGCTCTCACGAACTTGATGGCACACTTTACTTTCTCGCATTTAATAAACTTGAACCATTGCATCCATCTTTGTTGCGTATATGCTTGCGCTTTATAAGTTGAAGTTAGCAGAACCATGTATCATGGGGAACGCTTTCAGCATTGCACGTGTACTTTGTACCCCGTTGATATCATGTTCTTTTGCTAATGGATCCCGACGGTGTGAAATAAAAGGGGAACTTGTAAGATCATGGAGTTTGTATTTGTATTAGAGAAACGCTTGAGCCACTAGCCTAAGCCATGCCTAATCATGGTGGAAACTTGCAGCATAACTATAATGAGCACTCTATGAAGCATCCTCAATAAAAACCTATGCAAATAGCAAATAAAAATATCATTGAGATGCTCATTGTCTGCTTTCCTTGTCATTTTGATTATGGGATAGCTCGTGTATCATGTGCAAGGGGTACCCCGTTGACGGTTCTCTATGATACATATGTACTTACAATGGCAAGAGCTTACTTGTGACTGAAGTTGAGTAGCATGAGGTTCGGTCTTCGTAAGTAAGGGGCATGAGATTTCAGCTTATAACTTGTCAAGCATATCCTCTTAGTTGTGTCAATTTAACCTTTATCACCTTCAAGATGCTTATGATAGGGGCAATGAGAGCTGAAAGCTAATAAGTACCATAATTTTTGGAAGCTCTTTATGAAACTTGAATCCCTACTTCCTTCTATGAAGGCCTTTCTTTTACTTTTATGTTGAGTCTCCACCTTCTATCTTTATGCACCTACTTTGAGAGCATAGTGGCCATCCTTAGTTCTATGTGCATTGTCCCAAGACTTGTTGATTGATGCATAATTTTGATATTGCTTGTTCTTAAACTATTTGTATCTAGTCACTCTTATGAACTTTGAAGGTGTCCTATGCATTTATATTTGCTACTCTATGAGGGACAAGTTGAATGCCCCTATGCTATGTTTTCTTTATTTAGAACAAACAAACGTCGTGCAAATCATTGTTATTCATGAATCTTTTGTTTGTGCCTTTTCATGTTACAACATAGTTGCTATATCTTATTGTTAGAACTTTATCTTTCATGCTATGTTGAAGTACTATGATCCCATCTATCAATGTTTTACAAATACTTTGATCAAGTTTATGATGGTGCATGTCACCTCAAAAATTATTCTTTCTTTTTATCAGTTACCTACTCGAGGACGAGCAGGAGTTAAGCTTGGGGATGTTGATACGTTGCTAACATATCCATAATTTTTGATTTTCCATGCTTGGTTTTTAGCTACTTTCTTATGTTTTGTCCACACTTTGGACTACTTTCTATACACTTTCTTGGACTAACCTATTAACAAGAGCCACGGTGCCAGCTGCTTGTTTTCTACTGTTTTTGGTTCTAGGAAAGTCAGAAAATGAATATTCTCAGAATTGGACGGGACAAAAGCCAAAGTCAGTTTTTCACCGACGGACACAAGGAGCCAGAGTACGAGCCAGAGAGAGGCCAGGGGACCGCCACACCACCTGGCCGCACGGCCCAGCCTGGCCTGCGCCAGGGAGTGGTCTGGCCGCCTCTGGCACCCCCTCGGCCTCCCCTTTCGCCTATAAGATGCCTCCGATACAGAAACTCTATGTTGAAGGGTTCTGTAGCAAAAAACAAAAATTATCTATCTACTCGAACACTAATACCAGGATCTATACTATGTTGACATAAGTAACAGAGAAGGGATACGGTATTCATACCTTTGAAGACCAAGGCACGCCTTGCGTAGGAAGGCGTATATTGATGAAGATGAGCAGCACCCCAAGTGTGGTGCCTCCGAAGTACTACACACGTCCGGTGTAGGCGGCGTCTCACGGACTCCGATCCAGCCGAGCAGCGGAAGAAGAAGATGCGGGACCGTAGATCACACAACGGTAGTGTGAAGGTGGAGAACTCAAATTCCTCGAGGTCCTACCCAATATTACGGAGAAGTCCTCAAAGGAATATGAGAGAGAGAATGAGAGAATTGGATGCCTCCAAAGGGGTCAGGGAGACCCCTATATATAGTAGGAGGGGGGCTCACCACCCAGGGGCTAGGCGGTGTGGGACTAAACCCCACACCCGCCGACCACCTAGGGGCTGCCGCCGGCCCTAGGTGGGCCCTACTTGGGCGGCCCACCAAGCCAAGGCTGGCCGCCCCCTCCCCTTAGGCGCCTTGCACTATTGGGCCTCCCTTCGGGTGAGGCCCATTAGCATTAGGAAGCCTTTAATAAAAAAATAAAAAAAATATATTTAATATTAATTCTCCAACTAACATTCAAATACATATATTATTATATTCCTTTACTCTCGAAACTCCTTCCGAACCCCTTCCGATCACCATCGGATATTACCCGGAATTATTCCGGTTTCTCTCTCTCTATTTCTCCTACGGTACCTCATCTATCCCTAAGCGCCCCCACCCTTAAGCATGACATCCTTCGGTTCGGCAACACTCTGAACATGATTGAGAATCCTCTCATATCAATGATCCTCAGCGGGACCTGGATGCCCATGATGACCCCCGTGCATTCTATGAATCTTATCGCTCGAACCGTGAATAGTCGTTTCCTGTTCCCTTTCCCACTTGATACCTAGTTCATCCGAGACTTGATCTTTGGTATCTCCATACCTTAGTTCGATCTCGTTACCAATGAACTTGTTTACTCATTCCCATGTCATTGCATTCCGTGACCCAGTCACATGCTTGCAAGCTTCGTTAATGCAACGTCACCGAGATGGCCACATATGTATCTATCCGTTACATGGACTGGCAAATCCCGGTCTTGATATGTACTCCTCTACACGCTCCTTCGAGAAACCTGAGTGGAACCTTTTCGATCATCCAATCACGGTATGATACTTGATAACCATCTAAGCTCCCTCCAGAATAATGATTTGCATTATCTCACAGTCTAAGGATCAGGTTGCGAGGTTTCATGTGTTTATCATCAAGGGTGAACTTTGTAACTAGATCTCATTGAGATATAACTATCGGGTGTTTGTCTATCACGTCATTCAACCAATGACGTGACCTCATTGTCAATTAGCATAAATGCCCATGATCTTGAAACCTAGATCATCCTCATGACCAATGAACTAGTTCGCTAGAGGTAACTAGAGACACGGTTTGTTTACATACCACACGTGTATTAACGTTTCGTATTAACACAGTTATAGCACAGTATGAAACGTATTATGAACATATAGGAGATATATCAAATAATACACTTTATTATTTGCCTCTAGGGCATAACTCCTTCAGTCTCCCACTTGCACTAGAGTACAAATTAATCTAGTTTACAATAGGCAGGAACCTAACACCAATGGCATCCCAGTGTTGTTCGTGCTTGGCTTGTATGAGAGCTTTAGTCAACAGATCTGCCACATTCAGATCCGTGTGCACTTTGCAAATATTGATTTCACCTTCGTCAACGTTCTGCTGGATGACGTGAAATCGTAGCTTGATGTGTTTAGCTGCGGAATGAGTTCTTGGTTCCTTTGCGTTTGCAATAGCGCTCGTGTTGTCACAATAGATCATCATGGGATCTTGCGCACTTGGAAAAACTCCCAGTTCAATGACGAAATTCCTTAGCCAGACAGCCTCATTCATCGCATCAGCAACAGCGAGGTATTCCGACTCCATTGTAGATTGTGCAACTACCGGTTGATTCTTGCTCTTCCAGCTTACCGCCCCACCATTCACCAAAAACACAAATCCTGTCTGAGACTTCGAGTCATTAGGATCTGAGTGCCAGCTCGCATCCACGTAACAAGTTACGTTTAGAGCTTCATCATTACCCCCATAGACTAGGACCATATCCTTTGTTTTCCTGAGATACCTTAGGATATTTTTCACAGCTATCTAGTGATCCATTCTTGGATTACTTTGGTATCGACTCAACAAACTAAGAGCCAATGCCACATCAGGTCGAGTACTTAGCATTGCATACATGATAGAACCTATGGCTGAGGCATAGGGGATGTAAGACATGCTTTCTCTATCAGCGTCCGTTACCGGACATTGAGATAAACTCAATATGCTACCTTTTGTTATAGGTGCCAAACCTCTTTTGGCATCGTCCATTTTGAACCTCTTCAAAATCTTCTCAAGGTAAGTACTTTGACTTAATGCAATTAGGCGTCTTGATCTATCTCTATAGATTTTGATGCCTAATATGTATGCAGCTTCACCTAGATCCTTCATGGAAAATTGACTACTCAAATATGCTTTCACGCTTCTCATAAGATCCACATCGTTTTCCATGAGTAATATGCCATCCACATATACCACTAGGAAAACAAATGAGCTCCCACTCGCTTTCTTGTAAACACAGAACTCTTGTTGATTTTGGACAAATCTAAAACTCTTGATCACTTGATTAAAACATTGGTTCCAGCTCCGAGATGCCTGCTTCAATCCATAAATGGACCGTTGAAGCTTGCACACCTTTCTAGCATCCTTAGGATCAACAAAACCTTCCGGTTGCATCATATACAACTCTTCATCAATGTGACCATTGAGAAATGCGGTCTTGACATCCATCTACCAAATTTCATAGTCGAAATGGGCAGCAATTGCTAGTAAAATCCGGACAGCCTTAAGCATCACTACCGGAGAGTAAGTCTCATCGTAGTCGACTCCTTGAATTTTTCGAAACCCCTTTGCGACAAGTCGAGCTTTGTGAATGGTGACATACCATCCACATCTGTCTTTTTCTTAAATATCCATTTGTTTCCACGGCCTTGCGGCCTTCCGGAAGATCTAACAAGGTCCAAACTTGGTTCTCATACATGGATCCTATTTCGGATTTCATGGCTTCTAGGAATCAGCACTATCCATTGCTTCTTTGTAGTTTGCAGGTTCTTCCTGTTCATCTAGGATGACAGACATCACAAGACTACTGTACCAATCAAGAGTGGCACGAACTCTTTTAGACCTGCGAACCTCAAGAGTCTCGATGTCGTTGTTTTGATCATCATCATTGGGATCTTCCTCCATGTTGGAGAGCGGTTTCGGAAGAGCTTCCGTTGTGCTACTCGGAATTTGGAGAGCAGGGTCAACAACTTCATCTAACTCAATTTTCCTTCCACTAATTCCTTTGGCGAGAAACTCTTTCTCGAGAAAGGTGCTGGCTTTCGCGACAAACGTTTTTCCTTTGGCCTTGTTGTATAAAGTATACCCATTTGTTTCCCTTGGGTACCCCATAAATATGCATTTTTCCGATTTAGGTTCGAGTTTGTCAGGCTGTAGTTTCTTGACGTAAGCCTCACATCCCAAAACCTTCAGAAATGACAATGTTGGCTTCTTGCCATACCATATCTCATATGGGGTTGTCTCCATGGATTTGGACAGTTCTCGGTTCAAAATAAAAGCAGCGGTTTCAAATGCATATCCCCAAAATGATACAGACAAATCAGTCAAAGACATCATGGACCGCACACTATCTAATAGAGTATGGTTACATCGTTCCGACACACCATTACACTGTGGTGTTCCGGCTGGCGTAAGTTGTGGGATTATCCCACAGTCCTTTAAGTGCATGTTAAACTCATAACTCAAATACTCGCCTCCCCGATCCGATCGAAGATGCTTGATTCTCTTGTTAAGTTGATTCTCTACTTCCTTCTGAAATTCCTTGAACTTTTCAAAGGTTTCAGACTTGTGTTTCATTTAGTAGATATATCCATATCTACTCAAATTGTCAGTAAAGGTAACAAAATAACAATAACCATTGCACGCTGAGACACTCATTGGTCCACATACATCTGTATGTATGATTCCCAATAGGTCTGCAGCTCTCTCCAGCGTGCCAGAGAAGGGTGTCCTAGTCATCTTGCCCATAAGGCATGGCTCACATGTATCAAGAGATTCGAAATCTAATGATCCAAGAAGTCCTTCTGAATGAAGCTTCTTCATGCGCTTTACGCCAATGTGACCAATACGGCAATGCCACATAAACATGGAATTATCATCATTATGCTTACAATGTTTAGCATCAATATTATGGATGTGAGTATTGCAATCAAGGTCTAGTAAGAATAAACCATTACTCACAGGCGCATGAACATAAAAGATGTTATCCATATAAAAAGAACAACCACTTGTTCCAGATTTAAACGAATAACGATCTTGCAACAAGCAAGATCCACTTACAATATTCATACTCAATGCAGGTACATAGTAGCATTTATACAAAACTAGAATCAATCCTGACGGCAGATCTAGAGATAACGTGTCGACGGCCACCACATCAACTTTCGTGCCATTGCCGACGCACATCGTCACCTCGTCCTTTCTAAGCCGCCTCTTACTCCGCAGCTCCTGTTGGGTGTTACATATGTGACCAACAGAACCGGTATCAAATACCCAGGTGTTGCTCCTGGCGTTGGTAAGGAACACATCTATAACATGTATATCACATATACCTTTTGTCTTTGGCGGCTATCTTGCCGGCTTTCTTGTCCTCAATGTACTTGGGGCAATTGCATTTCCAGTGCCCATCCCCTTTGCAGTAATAGCACGTGGTACCGGACCTAGGGCTGGGCCTAGTAGCCTTAGAGGTGTTGGCAACTGCTTTACCATCCTTCTTTGGCTTGTTGCCCTTGCCCTTTGTCCCTGACCTTTTAAAGTTAATGGTCTTATTAACCATTAACACCGTGTGCTCTTTCTTGATTTCTACCTCAGCAGTTTTGAGCATGGCGAACACTTCAGCAAGGGTCTTAGTCATCCCTTGCATGTTGTAGTTCATCACAAAGCTCTTGTAGCTAGGGGCAGTGAGTGCAACACCCTATCAACCGCAAGCTCTTTCGGGATTTTGCAATCCAGAGCATTCAAGCGCTTAACGTAGCCAGACATTTTGACTACGTGCTCAGTAATACTGCTGTGTTCTTCCATCTTAGCAGAAAAGAAGAGCTCGGAAGCATCATACCTCTCTGCACGAGCCTGTGGAGCAAAGACATCCTTGAGATATTCAATGATCTTGAAAGCATTCATCTTCCCAAAATGCTTCTGAAGCTTTGGCTCCATGGCATAGAGCATTCCACTTTGGATGAGGGAGAAATCATCCGCCTTGGACTGCTAGACATTCTTTTCGTCCTGGGAGGCAGAATCTGCAGGCTTAGCTGGAAGCTCAGCCTCGATGACATAAGTCAACTTGTAGGGGACTAGGAGGATCCTAAGATCGCGGAACCATGCGGTGAAGTTGGTTCCATCAGTTTTCAGCTTGTCCTTCTCGAGGAAAGAGCTAAGGTTGAAGGTGGGTGGGCGAGACATCTACAATGGATTTGCAAAGTGTTTAGACCATGTTCACAATAATGAGTTCAATTTTAAATTCATGTTCCTAAACTAAAACAAAAGAACTCCCACTCAAATGAACACCCCTCTATTCATTTCAGTGATCACATGATCCCAATCCGCTGCACATCCCCCGATCGTCACGGCCATCAGTGCAGTTTCAAAGGTGGACATTCCCCAATGTCGATCACATCAACCATGTGATTCATGCTCGACCTTTCGGTCTCTTGTATTCTGAGGCCATGTCTACACATTCTAGGCTCGCCAGTTATAACTTGTGTGTATTCATAGTGCAACATGGCTTACACCCACCGTATGCGAACGCAGATATGTCTGACACCCGATCGTCACTGCCTGCCTCATAACGGAGAACTTTCTTGGTGGTGCACACACAAGGGGAATACGAAGACTAGAATTCTGTGAGGGATTATCCTATTATGCTACTATCGTATATATTATCATACTAGCATAACAATATGCACACAAAGGTACTTCTTAATGTAAAGTGTCATGATGTGGTTGCAGCTTCTTGATCACCATCGAGAGCTCCAATGGAAGTTTCATAAACTTTTCATTGCCATGTCACAACACTAGCCCCTATGCAAATCAAATATAGACTCTTCTATATTATCTATTGCATGTTTTACGCGGCTTTAAGGCTTTCGTGGTAGAACCCCTTCCCACCTACGAACGTAGAGCCACAATATGGATTCAATGATTGCCGTTTTACTTCCCTTTTCAGGGCCCTCCAATGTTGATGCCATATCAACTACTATAGAGAGATAGACACCCCCTAAGCCACTTTGATACGTGGACCAGTCTCGTGAATCACCACGTGAGGTCGGTTGGGGGCCGCTTCATAATAGTGCCGCAATATGAACAATAACATTAAAGAGGGTAGCAACTAGAGAATCAATGCCCACATATTGCTATGTGTTCTATCCGTATGACATGTCTACCCATAGACCCGCTCTGATACCACTGAAGGGTTCCATAGCAGAAAACAAAAAATTCCTATCTACTCGAACACTAATACCAGGATCTATACTATGTAGACATAAGTAACGGAGAAGGGATACGATATTCATACCTTTGAAGACCATGGCACGCCTTATGCAGGAAGGCGTATATTGATGAAGACGAGCAGCACCCCAAGTATGGTGCCTCCAAAGTACTACACATGTCCGGTGTAGGCGGCGTCTCCCGGGCTCCGATCCAGCCGAGCAGCGGAAGAAGAAGAAGATGCCAGACCGAAGATCACATGACGGTAGTGTGAAGGTGGAGAACTCAAATTCCTCGAGGTCCTCCCCAATATTGCGAAGAAGTCCTCAAAGGAATATGAGAGAGAGAATGAGAGAATTGGATGCCTCCAAAGGGGTGGGGGAGACCCCTATATATAGTAGGAGGGGGGCTCATCACCTAGGGGCTAGGCGGTGTGGGACTAAACCCCACACCCGCCGGCCACCTAGGGGCTGCCGCCGGCCCTAGGTGGGCCCCACTTGGGCGGCCCACCAAGCCAAGGCGGGCCGGCCCCCTCCCCTTAGGCGCCTTGCCCTATTGGGCTCCCTTCGGGTGAGGCCCATTAGCATTAGGAAGCCTTTAATAATAATATATATATATATATATTTAATATTAATTCTCCAATTAACATTCAAATACATATATTATTATATTCCTTTACTCCGGAACTCCTTCCGAACCTCTTCCGATCACCATCGGATATTACCCGGAACTATTCCGGTTTCTCTCTCTCTATTTCTCCTACGGTACCTCATCTATCCCTAAGCGCCCCCACCCTTAAGTGTGACATCCTTCGATTCGGGAACACTCCAGACATGATTGAGAATCCTCTCATATCAATGATCATCAGCGGGACCTGGATGCCCATGATGACCCCTGTGCATTCCATGAATCTTATCGTTCGAACCGTGAATAGTCGTTTCCCGTTCCCTTTGCCACTTGATACCTAGTTCATCCGAGACTTGATCTTTGGTATCTCCATACCTTAGTTCGATCTCATTACCAATGAACTTGTTTACTCGTTCCCATGTCGTTGCATTCCGTGACCCAGTCACACGCTTGCAAGCTTCGTTAATGCAACGTCACCGAGATGGCCACATATGTATCTATCCGTTACATGGACTGGCAAATCCTGGTCTTGATATGTACTCCTCTACATGCTCCTTCGAGAAACCTGAGTGGAACCTTTTCGATCATCCAGTCACGATATGATACTTGATAACCATCTAAGCTCCCTCCAGAACAGTGATTTGCATTATCTCACAGTCTAAGGATCAGGTTGCGAGGTTTCATGCGTTTATCATCAATGGTGAACTTTGTAACTAGATCTCATTGAGATACAACTATCGGATGTTTGTCTATCACGTCATTCAACCAATGAAATGACCTAATTGTCAATTGACATAAATGCCTATGATCTTGAAACCAAGATCATCCTCATGACCAATGAACTAGTTCGCTAGAGGTAACTAGAGACACAGTTTGTTTACATACCACATGTGTATTAACGTTTCGTATTAACATAGTTATAGCACAGTATGAAACGTATTATGAACATATAGGAGATATCTCAAATAATACACTTTATTATTTGCCTCTAGGGCATAACTCCTTCATAAGTACCCGATCAAAATTCCACGAAAGAGTCTGTAGCCGCCGTCATCTCCATCCCTAGATCGGGTGGGATCTGAAGCTCTTCCCGGCACCCTGCCAGAGAGGGGAATTCACCCTGGAGGCCTTCTTCACCACCATGCAAGCCTCCGGTGTGATGCGTGAGTAGGTCATCTCTGGACTACGGGTCCATGTAGTTACTAGATGGCTGGTTCTTGTCCTTTGTGCTATCATGTTTAGATCTTGTGAGCTCCTTTCATGATCAAGATCATCTATTTGTAATCCTACATGTTGTGTTTGCGAGGATCCGATGGATATTGAGATGCTATTTCAGATTGATTATTGATGCTATCATGTCTTAGTTTTGTGATCTTGCATGCTTTCCGTTGTCAGTAGCTATCTTGGCCAAGTAGATGCTAGCAACTCCAAGAGTTAGTATTTATGCTCGATAGTGGGTTCATGCCTCTAGAAATCTGGGGAAGTGACAGAAATCTCTAAGGTACTAGATGTGCTGTTGCTACCAGGGAGAAAACAACAATCCTTTCTTCATATAACAATCTTATTGTTTACTTTACATGCAATGCGTAATACAATTATCTTTTGCTTGCAACTTAATACTGGAGGGGGTTCGGATGATAACCTGAAGGTGGATTATTAGTCATAGATGTAGTTGGATTACGGTCTATGTATAATGTTGTAATGCCCAATCAAATCTCAAAGGAGTCAAGATGAGTAGTATATGCATGTATTACTTTCTCGATGTTTGTCAATTGCCCCACTATAATTTGTTCACCCAACATGTTATCTATCTTAAGGAGAGCCACCACTAGTGAACTATGGACCCCGGTCCTTTCTTTTACCATCAATCTACAATCAACTATTTACTGCTTTCTGTTTAGTTTCTGCAAGCTTTTATTCTCTTCCACACAATACGTTTAATCCTTTGTTTTCAGCAAAACCGGTGAGATTGACAACCTCACTGTAAGTTGGGGGCAAAGTTCTGTGGTTGTGTTGTGCAGGTTTCCACGTTGCTGCTGGCGCCGGTAGTGCGCCCTGCCAAAGTCCAGCTAGCAACACCTTTGAGGTGTTTCCTTGCTCCTACTGGATTGATAACCTTGGTTTCATAACTGAGGGAAAACTTACTGCTGTACTCATCTTACCTTCCTCTTGGGGTTCCCCAACGAGCTCGTTAATACACGAGTTAGCACATATCACTATCTTCTATCTTTTTACCTTTTTAGTAGAGTCATAGCATGAATAGAGAATTTATCATGTAGGACTGTTTGCATTATCAAAGTGTCCCCCTCTCGTTAGATATCTATGTATCCATTGGTGTGAGTTGTTGTTATGGAATATTAATGAGAAGTTCTTTCATTTACTCTTTTGCATATCTTATATTAGTTTTCAATTCATGTTATATGATTGATCTTGTTGTTAGTATTGGTATCACTTTGGGATCATTGAGTTAATTTAGTTGGTTTTGGCAAACCTGGCTCGGTCAGTAGCAACACTATTTTGAGAATTGAATGAAAAAGATAAAATTACTCTAAAGAAATATAATTTCATAATCTTTCTTTCTTGATTTTCTCATAGGTTTATAATTCTCTAGTTAAGATCTTTTGTGCTTCCAAGGAAGATTGCATGTTTGTTTGTATCACTTGTATCTTTGTTTGTTTCCTTCAACTCTTATGCTTGCTACCTAGCCTTGCTAGCCAAAAACCTATACTGAGAGGGAATGCTTCTTGTGCATCCAATCCTTAAACCAAAACCTATGCCATTTGTGTCCACCATACCTACCTACTAGCACTATTTATATTCCAAGTAAATTCATTTTTTTATCTACCTTCCGAATTAAACTTGTTATGTGAAAATTAGTGATTAAAGCTCTCACGAACTTGATGACACACTTTACTTTCTTGCACTTAATAAACTTGAACCATTGTGCCCATCTATGTTGCGTATATGCTTGCGCTTTGTAAGTTGTGAATTAGCAGAACCATGCTGTCATGGGGAACGCTTTCAACATTGCACTTGTACATTGTACCTGTTGATATCATGCTCTTTTGTTTATGGATGTCATCGGTGTGAAATGAAAGGGGAGCTTGTAAGTCCATGGAGTTATGTATGTGTGTTAGAGAAACACCTAGGCCGTGATGACCCACAAGTATAGGGGGTGTATCACAGTATTTTCGATAAGTAAGAGTTTCGAACCCAACGAGGAGAAGAAGGTGCTGGCGAGTGGCTAGGAGCAGGAGTTCTCTATAAATACTTAGCAAACGGATTTTTAAGGGTTTTTGATAATGCAGGTAAATAAAGTACGAGTAAATAAAAGACAATAATAATAAATGCAGCAAGTGGCCCAATCCTTTCTTTAACAAAGGACAAGCCGGTTGTATTACTTAAGATGACCAAACATTCTCGAGGACACACGAGAATATTGTCAAGTGCTTTTGCTTCATATAGTTGATTAATCTTATTTAGTTTGCTAAGTGTTGTGTGGGTGAACCTGTGCTAATGTACCGACCTTCCTAGGACTAATACATACTTGTGATTATACCCCTTGCAAGCATCCGCAAGTACAAGAAAGTAATTAAGGTGATTCACCCAAGATATTCACCCACAGGTTCACCCATCATCACCAGCACCATCATCACCACTTCATACCGCTGTAACAATTGGGTTGAATCTTGCATAGTTCTTAGGAGAAACTTTCCCGGTGTTGATTACTCCTTGTAGTTGATGCTATTGAGTGAACCATTGAATTATCGTTTATATTCAGATTGTTACACATCATTATTTCATATCTGATCATGATCCATATGATGTCTTGTGAGTAGTTCATTTTGTTCTTGAGGACATGGGAGAAGTCATGTTGTTAGTAGTGGAACTGTGTTGAGAAAGATTTAATAGTTTGATATTTAAGTTGTGGTGTACTTCTTCTAGTGGTGTCATGTGAACATCGACTACATGACGCTTCACCTATATGGGCCTAGGGGAATGCATTGT
The DNA here is from genome assembly GCA_910589775.1 of Avena eriantha. NCBI lineage: Eukaryota > Viridiplantae > Streptophyta > Magnoliopsida > Poales > Poaceae > Avena > Avena eriantha. The sequence continues at coordinate 366,460,948 of OU342741.1, forward strand.
GTATTTGGCTACTAATCGTAGGGGTTGCCGGAGTGATAGAAACCTGAACCCCCGTTAGGAAACCTTTGCACAAGGGACGTCACGGTCTTAGAGTTCAAAATTGTGGTTAGGTTTCTACCTTAATTACTTTCTTATACTTGCGGATGCTTGCAAGGGGTATAATCACAAGTATGTATTAGTCCTAGGAAGGTCGGTACATTAGCACAGGATCACCCACACAACACTTAGCAAACTAAAGAAGATTAATCAACTATATGAAGCGAAAGCACTTAACGATATTCCCGTGTGTTCTCGAGAAACGTTTGGTCATCTTAAGTAATACAACCGTCTTGTCCTTTGCTAAAAAAAGGATTGGGCCACTTGCTGCATTTATTCTTATTGTTTTTATTTACTCGTACTTTATTTACTTGCATTATCAAAACCCCCTAAAAATCTATTTGCTAAGTATTTAAGAGAATTCCTGCTTCAAGCCACTCGTCAACACCTTCTGCTCCTCGTTGGTTTCGACACTCTTACTTATCGAAAATACTGCGATACACCTCCTATACTTGTGGGTCATCAAGTTTGGCGATGAACCTCCTCGTATAGAAATAGAGCTAAGGTGATAATTTTTGTTAGGATTTTTGTGTGTTGTCAGTTGTTGTTGTCATATGATCTTGCTGCATCTACATGTTTCTTGTGTCGTTGTTGGCGATGAACCTTCTCCCCCGGATTTATCACATTTTATCTTGGGCATGTTTCCTTATAGTGAAGGGACGACGTGCCGGCTGCCACTACAAAGATGGACGGGTACATCAAGGCGAGGTGATCCTCTCCAATCCCCCTTGTGATTCTATTCGTGGTTGAACTTTCTCGGTTCCATGGGTGTTCTTGCAGGATGATGAGTGAATACAAGGTGGAGATAGTGAATGGCATGATGCAATGCTTATTCATCTGTTTTTTGTCTCATAAATATTATGGTTAATCCTATGTATCATGTTTGGGTCCTCTCCGGATCATCGTCTATGTATTCTGGTACAGGATAAATTAATTTTCGGATAATTATGAATTTCGTCTTATGACCGTAGGAAATTCTTTTGTGTTTAGTATGTTATTATATCACAGCTGTAGGTTATTTTCTATATGCAGGATGAACATGTTGCTTCTTCGGTTGATGGCTCTCTTATATTTTGTTTCAGAATATCCAATTTTATGTGGGCTTTATAATAAAGTTTACAAGAAATTCATGTCATTTCTATAGTATAGTAGACCTGAGCTAGAAGGTGAGCTCAATTCTCCAGTTGAGAATCTCATATGTTTATTTTAGCATTTTTTTATAATTCTATTTTTCTATGTTATTGTGGTGAACTTACAAGAAACTTTTGTTCTAGAATGATATTGCCTTTGATAATCCAGGAGAAACACTGTAGGCTAATGATGGGACATCACCTAATGAATATTGGTGGAAGGGGAAGATGTTTGATGGACACGAACATGCCATGAGGATTCCACCACCTAGGTATCCGTCCTCTGCCCTCACCCACCAATTCAATGGCGAGGATCCTAATCAGAGGTGTGTTGCTGATCTGGTTTCTACAGTATCAACTGCATCCATTGATGATCTCCGTGTTGAGGTAGCTTCATTACTTGTGCGACTTGCTATTTCTGTCGATGTTAACATCATTTAGATTCAACTAGGTAAGAGTTAGAAAAATGTGCAGGCTGACAGACTCTCTTTCCTCTCCTGTTAGTGGCGGTGGATCAGAAAAATATTGATAATACACATGGCTATTTTGGTGTGAAAGAACTCGGATTTTCTTAAAGGTAACCTTTTCTCTTAAAAAATTATATATCCATTTATCAATTTATATGTTTCAAAATTAAAATGGGTTTCGCCCCTGCGGGTGATGTCCATGTTAGCTCTCCTATCTATTTATTGGTTTCGCCCGTGCCTCTCCGCTTAAAGATTCATTATGGGTTCCACCCGTGCGTGTCATTTTGCAGATATTACCTGTTTGTATCGTTCGGAATTTAGTATCTGGATTATGCTAATGCTCTTCCTGTTCAAATTTGTTCTCGGTGTTGATGTGAGCATAATCTTTAGTAGGCACATGTAAATGAATGCATGCTGGTTTATTTCCAATAGTCAATGTAGATGTTGATCCCTAAATATTTTTAGAAACTGGATGTGTACTACTTCCCCTTCAATAATATGCCACTATTTCTTTATTTGTGCAAATACTGTACAGTTTAGCAAGGAAACTACAATCGTGTATCAATGACCATCTTCGCTCCCATCTTTATAGACATTTTGATTCCAAAATAGAATTAGGAATTTAATCAGAGCTAATTTTCCCTTCGATAAGGTGCCCACTGTGTCTTTGTTTGTGTCAGTATTATACAATTTAACAAGGAAGCTACACTAAGTACTTAAATAACCAAAACTTCTACTTTATAAAGATTTTGGTTCCTCGATTGATTTAGAAAACGAATATGTACTACTTTTTCACTTCAGTTAAAATATGGCACAATGTATTTGTGCTAGTGTTCAATGATTTGCTAGAAAGCTGTTTTTTTCTTCAGATAGTGTCGAATGATTGAGCAATCAAGATTTAGAAGTTCTATTCTGTATTGAATCTCCTTGGATGTTACAACTTCTTAACTGGTGATTATTTGACCATTGCCTTTGTCTTATACCAATGAATTGATATTTGTATTCGTAAGTCGTAATGTGCTCTATCTTTGGTTTTTATTCTATCATATGTTCGAATTTTGACATTTATCAATGTAAATAAAGGTATGTATACAAGATGAACTGCCAGCCATGTTCTCCATCCTTAGCCTGTAATATATTGCCATACATCATATTCACTTACTTAGCAGTTGTCTTTTTGTACAACAATCGTTTGACCCACCATGCTTCTTTTGTAGTCTTTTCTAGAGACCATCTTTTCTTCCACTCACAGGTCGGTAGCGCTAGCGCCCTATGTTATTGGTACATCAATGAGTATCTTTTTTAGATCAACGAGCTACACAAGTTAGCTGATGCATATGTGCAAGGGTTTAGATTTGTCTCGACATATTTGTGGTTCATGTAACCGATCATGCTCGTTTCTGCTTTACGTCTACAAGTTACAGAAAATGATCCCTTTTCTCCAGACTATTTCACTTCCAGGAAAATTAATCTGCTTCTGAGATGAGTGGCCAGGTTGATCTCTAGACAAAAGCTAACTGAGGTGGATATCTAGAAACATGAGGTATGTGTCTACATCTGTATATTCTACTTGTCATCTATGATTATCTTCCATGGTGCTTAGCCTAGGTTATTTTGTTCTATTTTCATCACAAGGATTAGCTCTGCACATCACCATGGGTTCTCTTCCTGTACAACTTGCCATGAATCTTTGGTTCCATACGAAACCTATGTTCTGAACTGGTCGGCAAAGGCACATTGCCTAGGTTCTGACCCAACTTGCCATGGATCTTTGATTGTCTGCTATTGACAAATTGCTCCTATTGAGTTGAAGATGTCCAAGAGCTTTGAGTCTGAGGCAAAAAAAAACTAGCTTACCAGGTTCATAGGATCAATGTGCAGTATGGGAAGGAACCTTTGTTATAACGCTGGATTTTGTTAGCCGACATTAGCTTCATCCCGTAGGTCTACTAACGACGGGCTAAATTCCTATGGGGAAGCTTTAACTGGTGCAACTACCTTTGGTCATTCAAACACCATTGCTGAACTGATGTTTCAATATGTACCAATCTAAAGGTTTATGATGTGAGTAAAGTTGTTGTTCTCGATTTGTTAGGTTCGTCTACTGCTCTTTTTGTCTCGCTATCCTATGATTTTTTCAAATAAAAATATGTCCTTGGCTATTGGTTTTCTGAACTGCCATTAGACCGTTTCTACATAATGTTGTTATATTAGTCTATGACACATTGTATTGGCCCAGTGGCCATTAGTACCTTAGTTCCTTGGGTTATTATGTTAATACCCTGGAGCCTCATACTTCTATTGACTCGTCCCCACATGTTATGTGATATTTACATTTCCTCCTGAGACACTCCGACGGACACCACCACCAGCTGTTAAGCCACGTCTACACAAAACTAAGGCTAACATATGGTTTGATCTAGCTGGTGTACCTCCTTGGTATTCATTCCTATGACGTAACACTTTTGATCCGTCATTTTTTCTTTCAAGCCAAATATATTTAGAATTCATCTGTACTAAGGACTTTGTTCCAGGAAAGCCTCCTAGAATTAGATCTGAAGGGATAATTACCTTAGTTGATTATTTGTACTGTGCTTGTTTATTTTTCATGGTTCGCTTGATTGTCACATAGCTTGGTTAAACTTGATAACCTAACTAAAGGGAACACTAGCATCATCTTTCCTGTTTTAGTCTATCAAACTGGCACACATATGTTGGCCACCAGTGGAACGGGTTTGCAAGACCCTTTGCTGAATTGGTATCTGCATAAACTGCTTGAGGCGCATAGTCTTATCGACAAAGCAAGAACAAAACCTACACCAGGGTTAGGAATGGAATCTAGAAGACACTCTAATATATTCTTATGTGAAGTTTCTAGATATTTACATATTTCTGTAAGTACTACCTTCATTCCTATTTGGAACAGATAGCAAAACTAATGTATTTTATATCCTACCCGCGGAGTAAATATTAGAGGTATGCGTTAGACCTACATGCTTAGCGATGTTGGATAGGCAGTTTGCATACAACCTTTGTCGCCTCTAACTTCAACTTGGTGCATTCCTACTTTACTCTTCCATGAGTGTTTCTCTCTTGAAGGCCTCATTCATGAAACTTGGAATAATCTTCCAAACACCGTTGCAGACATGGGTGTTGTACTTAAATCACATGGTCTCAATTTGGAGAAGGTTTGGAGAAGACGAGGTAGACTAAGAACCATGGTGTAATAGGCAGGTGATTGCCGTGTATAAATTAGCCATGTAGTGACGATCATACAGCCTTCCAACTCCAGACAACATGGTATTTTGTTAAGTATCTAATGTATGTATTTTATTTTATTTGTAACAACTATGTTCAAACCGTGTTGGATGCTACTTGCTTGTCATTGATTCTATAAATAGTTAATATAACATTTTACAAATTGTTTACCAGTGGGGAAAGTGTGGACCGTGCGTCAAGGCATGCCCCTACCACCATCTTCTACCATACTCACAGCTCAGCATCCCCGTGGCCAGCCAGCAAATGGTTCGGCACCTTGCAATGAGGATAGCGAAATGTTTGTGCTAGGGACGCCTTGGGAGACAAGATGTCTAATGAGAGCCGTCAGTTGACGATAAGTGTGGCTTCCACAATGTGCTTTGTTGCAAGCATAGAGTCAGCGTTGAGACAACCGGATGGATCTTTGTTACACGGTTGGCTTCCACGGAAACTTGCTAGACAAGTCTGGTACATATGGATTACTTTCATTTTGCTAACCCAAGAAAACAACAATTCATAAACATGTTATCATTTTACCACTTTTATAGTGCTATATGAAATAGAAACCACCGCGAGTGTCACGGGGTCGTGCGTCAAGGCGTACCCCTAAATCTAGTATGCATAATTTAGATGTGTACTAACCCATGTCCGAATCATCCGTGTAGGTTATGGAAGTTAACAATAACACGTCTGCACATGAATCTGTTGATGCCTAATCATCCGTGGATATCAACACAGCCTCTGGAAGTTTCAGTACTCCCAGGAAAGCAACAAGCATATACCTCTACTGGGGAGTGTCTAGCTAGACACTACGTTGTGTGCTCCGATTTTAATTTTTAGCAGATATGCATACATATTGACTCATATTTATGTTTTTACGGTGCTCGTCATTTACTCCTGAGTGTGAAGAGGAACTGAAGCCTATAGTAGGGATGATATTTGATGATATTGACTCTGTGGAGAAATTTTACAAGTCATATGCGCATCATGTTGGATTCGGAGTCCGTGTCGGACAACAAAATAAGATAGAGGATGATGTACTTATGTGGAAGCCTATCTTATGTGATAGGCAAGGATATAAGTCAGCAAAAGGTATGAATACTTCTAATCCCTCACAGAAAGCTACAATGACCACTGACCCCTCAAAGAAGAATTCAAGAAAACGCAAAAGGAAGGAAACAAGGTGTGGGTGTGAAGCTCATATTTTTGTCATCAGGACTAGTGATAACAAGTATAAGATAGCTTCATTAGTGGAGAATCACAATCATGGACTAGTGACACCTAGTAAGCATCATCTCATCAGATCAAACCTCCAAGTCAATGAGAAGGCAAAACAAACACTCTATTGATGTCACAAAGCAAGCATAGGCACATCACAAGCATTCAGATTGCTTCATGTGGGCGCTGGCAGTTTCAAGGATGTGGGATGCACGAAAAGAGACTTGCAGAACTACTACTGCGAATTCAAAAATAAAATCAATGACTATGATGCTCAAATGTTTGTGGACCAATTAGGTAGAATGAAGGAAATCAACCCAACATTTTTCTTTGATTATGATGTGGATGAAAATGGTAAGTTGTTGCATGTGTTTTGGGCAGATGCCACCGCGAGGAAAAATTATAGCCATTTTAGAGATGTGGTCTGTTTTGATTCTACATACACGACTAACCATTACAATGTGATTTTTGCACCTTTCACTAGAGTCAATCATCATATGCAGTCTGTATTTTCGGAGCCGGATTTGTTGTAAATGAGAGGATTGTGTCTTACAAATGGTTGTTTGCAACCTTCAAAGGAGCTATGGGCGGAAAATAGCCGAGACTTATGATAACAGATGAGGATGCTAGCATGTGGGAGGCTATGAGATTTGTTCTTTTAACAACTATACACAGATTGTGCATGTGGCATATTATGAAGAAACTGCCAGAAAAGTTAGTCCTCGCTTAAGAGAAGACCCTACTTTTTTTAAGAGGGTGAATTCGTGTGTATGGGGTTCGGAAACAGCTAAAGAGTTTGAGTTACAGTGGCACTCTTTCATTTCTGATTTTCAGTTGGAGGACAATGAGTGGTTGGCTACTAGGTACAAGATTCGCTACTCGTGGATACCAGCCTATTTTAGGGACATATGCCTAGCAGGAATTCTTAGAACTACATCAAGATCAGAGAGTGCTAATTCATTTTCAACCGCTTTATTGGTCGCAAGCTCGCATCTGTCGAGTTTTGTCTTAGATTTGACATAGCTATACAATGTCAACGTCAAGAAAGCTGACAACACAAGCATATATACAACGCCCCAGATTCTGACCTCGTGGGAAATAGAGAAGCAAGACAGTGAGATATTCACACATGAGGTGTTTGATTATTTCCAAAAGGAGGTACTTGCTGCTAGAGAGTATTGCGACGTGCAGGGTACTGAAATCGTAGAGGGGATGAAAATCGTGTCGATCGGCGATGCCTCCAATAAGGTTAGAGAAGCCCAATGTGATATATCAACCATGGTAGCTAAATGTTTTTGCATGTTATTTGAGTCTACAGGAATCCCGTGCCGCCATATCATATGATTCTTGAGGGCTTCAAAACTGAAAATACTAATGAGCAACTGAGCTCATATGTCCTAAAAAGATGGGAGAAATATTGCAAAAGGTAAATATCAGTAGAGTAGATGATGCTCTTTTCTTTGAGTTATTCACTGACATGATCATTTTGTGCAGGGATAGTGTATATGACAACGAGGATAACTTACTTGCAGAGAAGCCCACTAACCCGGTTGATGCAGCTAAAAGAAGGAAAGTTTCAGACGCACACAACAAGTTCGAATCATTAGTTCAAATGACTAAGAACTCCGAGGAAGGCGTTGACTCCCTCACAACTAGTTTGCTCAACATGGAGAAACATCTCTCTAAGTTGGTTCCTGCTGTCTCTGTTACAAGGAAAGAAGAACATGAGGCTTTTCTTGGTTGTACCATTCCATCAGAAGTTGGAGTCCTACCACCAACTGATGTTCGTACCAAGGGCCGATGCAAGAGAATAAAGGGACATGGAGACAAGGAGAAAAAGAAGGAAGGCGAGAATCAGAAGGCAAAACGGAAGTGTGGGACTTGCAAGAAAGTTGGTCATAATAGTCGCAAGTGTCCAGATAAAAATCCGGTAATTGAGACGACATAAGCTTAGTTTTGGATTATTCAGTCTGCATCAAATTGTAATTTGACTATTTATCTCAATATTGTCTCATACCTTGTGGTTAAAAGAAGTACTCAGATTATGTTCTTCACAATGGATTTAATCTACGTAATTTTTTTTGGCTCTGTTCAGTGAAACCATGTATTAAATCTATACTGTCTCTTGAACTAGTTTCTGCAAGATAACTAAGAGGAGATACTTAAGTTCAGACGAGCAGGTCATTTGAGAGTAGTCATAAGTTCGGTCGTCATATTTGAGAGATTTTTTCAGGCACAAACGATTTGTTTTGTACTAGTGCTTGGTTAGCTTTGAAGCTATGGGACTCCACGCTCTGACAAGCAAGCATTTCACCATTTTGTTCCTCTGCATCGTACACAAAAAAGAGGATATCCAGATGGGATTAGCGAAAAACACACACAGCGTGCTCTTGTTACTGGGTGTATCCGTGGATTCAGTTCGAGTATTTGAAATCCAGATCGTGGCCTCAATATAAAGTACTCCCTACGTCTCAAAATAGATGTCAAAAGTTTGTCCAAATTTAAATGAATCTAGATAATAAATAGTGTCTAGATACGTCTAAATTAAAAAAAAATTACGATATCTATCTTATTTTGAGACAGAGGGAGTAACTTCTCCTAGCCGCCGCTGGGGCTGGCGATGCCATCGTGGAGGGCGGACTTGACGCCGAGGAAGCCAATCTCCGTGTGGTTGCACTCCAGGCAGCGGTGGTAGAATTCACCAATCCGTCATTTAGTACATGGCCGACCACCTGAGATCTCACCCTAGAAGGACGTGCTCACCTTTGCCCTGTCAGGTGCTCGGTTGGGGACAGCTGAGATGAGTAGGAGGGTTTTCGCAAAGTTAAACTAAAGTGGAGGGGGAAGCACGTCTATTTCAATCTGGCCACAACTTTTAGATCGAACGTCCTAGGTCAGTTGATTGCACGATCGCACTAATTGGCTGATTGCACAGCAAATGCTCCCTTTCGGAAAAGATTACCCGCAAAAAGGATTTACATACTGGTAGCATAGGTAGTTGTTAGCTGGGTATGCCCGTCGTTTCTATCCAAATTTCCTGTGTGTTAGATTTGCGACAAGTAAATAACGAAGAACGAAAACAAAATCATAGCAAGGGGACACAGATTTAACGTGGAAAACCCTCTCCAACAAAGAGAGGGGAAAAACCACGGGCGCCAGTCAGCGAAACTTCACTATAACGGAGAGTGTTTACACAACGCCGGGGATTTCACAGATGCAACTTATCCCAGCCGGCGGCTTACAAGAAGTATATATAGCGGTGGTAACCTAGGTCATCAACGATCCGTACCGCGGGGGCTGTCGCCCTCCGCATCGGCCCAAGCCTCCGACGACGGGCCTCGCTCCGCTCCGTCAGAAGTTGGTCTCTACTTTGTAGAATTTGGATCAACATATAACACTGTGCGCGGGAGGTCCTGTGCATGTGAGAGCCGTCGGATTCACCCATTTTTTTGCTTTAAATTTTGTGTTGTCAGGTTTCAATCAGTTCGGTTATGTTTCGGTTGCAAACGTATTGGCACGCAAAGGAACCGAGTGATCGTGCACGAGAGAGACATTTCAGACTAATAAGAAGTTGTGGCAATTTTTTTTTTTGAGGAAAAAGCTGTGGCAACTTGACGTGCCAATTATACCTTAGTTACAAAACACAGACGACAAAGTGACAATTGCTTCAGTTAGGCTACCCACGCACCAAAACACAGGTCCATTCTTTTGCATCTACGGTACACGTGCACACATACGCCGGCAGATGCATGGTATAGACGTAGGGCCCTCTGGTTGGCTCTAGGCTTTAGCACAGCACAAGCACCAGTACGCCGTGCGTCTCCTTCATGGATGGCCTCTCGTCTCTCCATGTTCCTCCACCAACACATATCTAAAGGATAGCCACAAATGTAACAAAAGCAAAGGAAATCTTCTTTTAGAGAAAGAGAATCTGCTTCGAGTTCCAACAGTACGTGGTCGATCGTTCCAATACTTTAAAGACATACTCCTGATAGAGCAGTAGCACTAACTAGCTGTGCATGCAACAGGTGGCAAGTCTAGTCTATCGCCCACCGATGGGAAGCATCGAGCATCGGTGAGACCGGTCGTCTATGCATATCACGATGACACCGGCCGTGTATATGAATACCATGATATCACGGCATCTCCACCGGTCGACCAAACATTCCTTTTTTTACGTTTGGGACAGGCCACAGGAGGATTAGGGTCGTGATCGGACCAACCGCGTCCAGTGACGCGATCCATGTGTCCGTGTTTGGCAAATAGATCCTCACCGACATCAGCGCGGTGTATTTTCAGTGTGTTTCCGTCGCCCGCCTGTTCTGGGCGTTTCTATCGCGTCCATGCGCAGCCATAAAAAGGGAAGCCAGCCAGGATAAGCACAACTAGAAATCCCACCCCCACGGACCACCATGTCTGTCCGTCCGCGTCGCCGCACTGGCCTCCATGGCAACCCCGACGTCCACAGGGAAGAGCCCGACCGCGACTTGCCGTCGTGGTGGCCTGAACCGCCGGAGGCACCAGACGTGTTGCCTCCTACGATTTCGGGGCGACCGCAGATATTCAGTATGTTCCACGACCACCGGCCACGGCGCACTCACTTCGACCGCAATAGGACCACCGGCGAGCCTTTCACGTGGGAGGTAATGGACCAGAACTGAAAACTTGTCAATGCAGATGGCCGATGCTTACATTGCAAATTTGATTCCAAACACGATAGACGGCGAGCACACAACCTAGTCTAGTGCTAAGCCTACTCGTCGGAGTCGGAGTGGTAGCAGTGTGTCGTCGAAGACGCTGACGGTGAGCATGGCTTCACCATCGTACTTGAAGACGACAAAGTTGCCGACTACGATTTGGTGGCGTCGGGCGAACTCCTCCCATCCGTTGGTGAGGAACATCTGGCCGATGCGGTCGAACATCACCTCCACCGGCCACGCGCGGGTATTGACACCAGACGCCCGCAGCACGACTTGCTGGGGCTCTGCGCCGTCGATCAGTGACGCGAATTTGTGAGGCAGGAGCATGCTGTCTCACGCCATGCCCGAGTGGATGGTCACGGTGAACTCGAAGCCGGTGAGGCTGATGTCGATGGGCTCGAGATCGAGCGACAATGGTGGTGGTGATGGAGATCGTGGCGGCGTGTTGTGGTCGCATCCCCCACGCCTTTCTCGATGGCCATGGCTAGGCTCCGGTGGTGAGGGAGGCCGTGGTGGTGTGCTGCTCTGGCCGCGCCCTCCGCGGCCACCTCGACGGCCACGACCAGGGCCCGGTGGTCATCCTAGACGCGCTCCCCTCGATCCAATGCTGCTGGCCATGGCTTGCTAATCAGTAGTGAAGGGTGGGAGGGAGGAGAGTGCGGTGTGGAAGAAGATTGCCACGTGTGGCCTGTTTAAAAAGGCATGACATTGGATGCCGGCTCGGAGGCCAAAGCAACGACATTGATGTGTGGTGACAGGAGCGCAAACGTCGGACGGCGCCGCCAGCATGGGAGGGGAAGTGTCAGTAGCATGGCCAGCCTTTGGATCAACCTACTCTCTCCATTGTTGGCTAGTGGAAGAAGGTCATTGTGTCGCTGCCATGCGGGCCCTCAGCCCCTGCGGGAGGACACGCCCGATGTCCGGCCTGACGCAACCGTTGCTCTAATTTGCTACATGGATGGGTCAGGCCGGACGCGTCGGTCCAGATGGGTTGCCCCGCCGAAGAGATGCGCACGCTGCGCAAGTCCGTTCTTACGCGTTCGGACACCAGCATACCGGTTGGGTCGTGCCCATGGAGATGCCCTGATAGAACCAGAGGCAGTGCCGTCCTGAAATTTTAGAGGCACGAGGCGAAACTAGGATCGAGGACCCTTGTTATATACTTAAAAATCAATATATTTAATATTCATATATGAAATATTACAAATGATATTTCAGAGTGAGTTAAAAACAATATGTATACCAAATAATGCATACATATTGACCACGTACAACTTTCTAGATGACATGACGACATTGATATATACAGAAATAATTAGTAACTGGAAACAAATTTAAATATACAAAACTACCACTCTCCCCGTGTTTTAGAGATTTCTCTTGATTCTTTCTCACGTATTCCCCGTTTCAAAATATAAGATATTTTAGCTTTGTGAATAAAGTGTATCTAGACCCTTTTTAGTGTCTAGGTTCATCTAGGTTTGGAGTGAACCTAGACAAAAAGAGGCTAGATACACTTCATTCACAAACCTAAAACATCTTATATTTTGAAACGGAGGGAGTACTCCTTAGACACGCACGTAGTTTTAAAAAATCTTCGACCATTAGTTTTGGTCAACAAATCTACATTATACTCCTTCTATCCTAAATTAGGACGGATATACTTTTTGGTCAAAGTCAACAAATTCAAAATTTGATCAACCATATAGAGAAAAATACCAACATCTACAGTATCTAATGCACAACATATGAAGAAATATTTCATAATAGTTCTAACAATACTGATTAGGGATTATAAATATCAACACATTTTTCTATATAGTTGATCAAATTTTAAAAAGTATAACTTTGACTAAAAACTATATGCATCCTTTGATTTGTTTCCAAGGAGCTCCTGCCATACCCCTTCTTCGTGAAGGAGTTTATATAGCCATTTGCTTAGTAAACATCTATTCTTAATTGTAGGGGTTCCGCGCATAAAAACAATAAATTTTACTCTACGCCCATGAACCCCTGAAGCTGCCAGGACCTATCTATTAGTAATACAGTAACGGGAGGGGCTTTTCGCGAACTTACCCTTGAAGACCGAAAAGCGTTGTCAACGCTCAGGAGAGCGTGGTTGATGTAGACGAGCCGAAGCCAACCTCAAGGTCGTGATGAAGTCCTTGCGCTCCTTCTGACTCCAACGACTTGAGTGCCTCAAGTGCGACACCTCGCGGGGAGTTACACACGTCCGGTGCCTGACAATGACTCTCGCTTCCCCGATCCAGCAGCAGTTGCGGAAGTAGAGCTCCCGGATCCGAATCCCGCAGCGCGATGGCGCTCCGCGGTGAAGATGTCTCTCGCTCGCGCAGTCTAGACTTGGGACCACGGTCACGAGAGAGAGAGGGGGAGAGAGAAAATATCAATAGGAGGTCCTCCCAAAAGTAGGGAGACCTTTATTGATTATTGGTGTATTTTTCTAGGCCAAATACCCCACTTTATATAGGGGGAGGAGGGGGTACACCCTCCCTCAAAGTCCCGGGGTGGGACTAAAGGAGAGGAGGGGGGAGGAGGTGGCCGCCGGCCACCTAGTGGGCCCCACGCTGGGGGGCTAGGCCCAGCCGCCTCCCCTTGCCCATTCTCCCTCTCTCCTTTCCCCTAATGGGCCCGCTCCCTCTAGAATTGGTCCATTAAGCCTTTTTGACCTTTAATTGATTTTTCTCTTTATTAAATAATTATGAATAAATGATTAAATCAATATTTAACATTCATTCACATATCATTTAATCTCCGTGGCCATGGAACACCTTCCACCTCCACTCCGGACATCCTCCGGACTTACCGAAACCCTTCCGGTTTTCTCCCTTCTTTTCTTCGGCGATTCTACCGATCCTATAAACACTCTCTAAGCATCATCAAGCCCTTAAGCGTGATACCCCACGGTTTGGGAACACTCCAGACATGGTCGGGACACTCCCGCACCAATGATCAACAGAGGGACCTGGATAGCCATGTAACCCCTGTGCGTTCCACGAAGATCTTTCGTCGTTTGAACCGGGACAGTCGTGTCTTATTCCCTTTGTCACTCGATACTTGCATTGCCCGAGATCTGATCAATGACATCACCATGTCGTGTTCAGTCTCGTTACTGAACAATGCTACTTAACTTGTGATATCTCCGTGATCTAATCACACGCTGCGTAGCTATTGGATATAACTTCTCCGAGTGAGCCCTTGAGTATCTTCCCGTCACATGGACGGACAAATCCCGCTCTTGACATATATTGCCTCTACGGTTTCCTCCGAATACCTGAACACACCTTTATAACCACCGTTTTACCAAATGGCGTTTGATGCTATCTAAGCACTCTCGGGAGACAGTGATTGATATAGCCTCACGGTCTAAGGAATAGTCTACGAGGATCCATTTCTAATCATCGTAACTTGAACTTCATGACATGATCGGGTCACGATGTTTAGATTGGGTATTGGTTCATCATCTCATTCTCCGAATGAGATGACCTCATTTCCAACTGGCATAAATGCCACATGATCAGGAAACATGATCATTTGTTGACCAATGAACCAGTGACTAGAGTTTCACTGGGAACCCCTGGTTGTTTGTATATCACATGTGTATTGATGTTTCCACTCAATACAGTTATAGCATGATATAAAACTTAATCATAAACTATATGAAATATGATAATAGTCCTTACCACTATTTGTCTGTATGGCATATTTCGAACAATCTCCCACTTGCACTAGAGTACAAATACACTTGCTGCATTTTGTTCTAAATCTTTTGGCACCATATTTCCGGTACCCAGAACCTACTTGCTCATGGAAGAGGTTGAGTCTTGGGTCTGTACTTTACAGTCCCAAATCCTTTGCAACTTACTAATGTCACCTAATTGACATTAATATTTTATCATCACATGATAGCATCTGTGTGTATGTATCGTTGCTATGGCAGCAGAACGAGGCCTGATTCCAGGAGCCTACAGTGACGTTAGATCAACCTCGAGGGCTTTCTCATGGGCACTGTGCCCTGGGACACATCATTCTACGTTAAAAGTGAATTAGCCCCGCCATAACATTATACAACATTTTAGATGGTACCCTTATCTATTATTATAAATGTATTCATCGAAACTCCCGTGCACTCTGTGCAACTTTCGATGTTTTGTTCACCTCGCTTCCTACTTGACTTTAATTGGTTTCTAAAGGAGTGTCCAACATATTCCCTTATAACACAACTCTTTATTCTTTAAGATATGTTATCCTTTATGGATTTGGAAAATATGTCCACAGTTCTCCACTAGACACTACGGACCAAAACTTAGCTCAACGTTCTGTGATTCGAACTTAATCACTTTCAAACGTTCCTTATTTGGATCACATATTATGGTAAGTTATCATCATGGTTTACTAAGATAGAACCTATGTCTCAACATAGTGGATGACGATCATCCTTTTCTTTCTTTCAACCGTTGATGTTAAACTTAATGCTATTCCTAATTTGAGTTATTAAGGACCAATTCCTTAATTAACTTCTATTCTGAAAATCCCTTTCAGAATTCCTTAAGGAATACTACATAATATCATAATACACCTATTATCAACTTCTACATCTTATGAATCATAATTCATAAGTATTTGCGCTTTCATTCTTAACATACTTAACAATTACTCCTATAAGCTCCCACTCAAAATATGTTCCTACATATTTGAATTTGAGACTTATATTGCTCCCACTTAAAAATATGTCAATCACATATTGTTTTAGGAAGACTTACATAGCTCCCACTCAATTTTATGCAAATTGCATATCCACTCACTATTTTGAAGAACTTCAAAATCCTTTGATCAAATATCAAACTTGGAGATTTATTATGAGATACTAGTACTATTACTAGTTTTAAATCCACTAGACATTTAGCACACATGAATCAAATTCATTTGAATTTGTCCAATACTTGACAAATTGTGCTTTTGTCATTCACCCCTTTCCCACTATGGCTTTGCAGTCATTTGGGAAAATTTAAGTAACCCCATTACATGTGAGATTCAGCAACGAATTGCTTTTCTAATCTCAAGGGAATTTTTCTTCTAGGATTTCTCATAATTTAGTTTACCATTATTTCCTTAGTAGTTCGTAGGTGTGTCATATTCCAGGAATCATGAAAAATGATTCACAAATGTTTCCATACAAGATATGGATTTACATTTTGAATCCTACTTCATGTAGTGAAAAACAATAGTGGAGAGAAAAACACAATGATCAAATCATTGATTCTTTCCTTCTATGAAGAGAATCGTTCAGGAATGTTGTCCGTTGCGCTTCTCAACACTCTGATGCAGGGTTTTGCATCCTCATCGTGTTTCACACTAATTTCCATTTGCTTCATAATTGAGAAACATCACTAGAAGTGAGCTTTCTCAAGAATGCACCAAAATCCAAGCAATACAAATCTTGCTTTCCTTTTGGTCTCAGCTATGGGTTTCGTATTCAAAGTTTCCAATGGATATACTATAAGGACTTATTCGCTATTGTTTTGGTTATATCGAATAACCCCAAAACTTTCACGAATTCTAATGGTTTACCAATTTTAATTGAGTGCTAACTATTTCTAACTAATGGTCTCTACATCTACACTACAACGATTTATTTGGTGCCTTCTATTCAACCCCTTTTGATATCTAATATCACATTGTGATGCTTTGCATTTTGACGTTTCAAAACGCTTTGCATTTCACAATTACTTTTATGCCATTCTTATAAAGTTGAATTTCATTATTATTGATCAAATCATAATAATTGGATTCTCTTTTATATTTATACCCTTTGTTGATGAAACATTTTGATCAAATCAAATAGTTTCATATTCATGTTTCCTTTCGTAAACTACTTTACACATTTAAACAATCATTTAATGATAATTACCATTTTCGTTAAAACACAATACATCGAATATGTATTTACTTTTAACAATTCTTCAAACACTTTGTATTCAAGTAATACACGGTGTTCAAGTTATTTTGCCAAACTTAGGCATGATTCATATGCAAAAACAAGTCGAATGACTTTCACATATTATCACATAACTTTGAATTCAAACACTGGTTTCATTCATTAATGAAATATCATTAAGTTGGGTATTTTTAAACAAGGCATTTTAACGTTTTACAAATGTTCATACATTATCAATTAGTTTCAAATAACAAGGATAATTCACAAGTAATCAAACAATATATGAACACGAATAGAAATTATTCATAAAAGCAGAACAACTGTTTGTTACAAACTTGTATGAATAACCGTCTCACGAAGTGTGAGACACACTAAAGAAGTTCACAATCTCTTGATTATATTAATCATCCTAAACATAAACTAAATGATAAATGTCGAGGGAGAGTGTTGTCGGCCATCATCATCATGCTCGCCATCAACATGCAATGTCACCTCCTGTCCAGCAAGCACCTCTCATGCAGAAGGACCTGTTTTCACCAAAACAGAACAAGTATCAGATATACTTAACACTGCAATGTGTTTGCAAGATTATAACATTTATAAAACTGTATATCAAATATATACCTTGGTCATCGATGACCTGAGCGACATCTGGTTCAACCAACATATTCCTGAGATGTGTCATGAACCAGTGGAACTCCATTTCCGTGTCACCCCTCATAACTCAAGTCCTGACTTGTGCTTGGAAGCTTGGAGAAAGCGACCACAACACAACTCCCATCGCAAATGAGCTTGAGTACCAGTTGTCCAGGTAGTATGCCAGACTCATGTACTCATCGTAGAGGCGCAATAAGTGCTCATCCAGTGAGGATCCCTCCTCCATCTTTATGGAGAGGAAGTCCCCCATCAGCTCATACTCCCACATGCACACTTGTTCCACGAAATGTGCTCTCAGATGTGCCATGACCATTCGGGGCTTGAGACTCCCCACCATTGGCCATAGCCCATCCTCCATTCCGAGGCGCATGGTCACTGATATAAATGTTGCCATCACACGATGACGATAACGCAGATCCTGCTGCTCCTGGGTCTCATGAGAATAGGGTGGCTCCAGATACATCTCGCAGGTCATGTAGTCAGCTACATTGTTCTCCCCAAGGAGATCAAACAGGCATATGACCCATGCAGAAAAGTTGGATCCATCTAACTTGAGCTTTTCTCCTTTTAACCAATCGTCGATAGGAAAGGTAATCTCGGGAAGAACCATTTTATACATTTATAATTGCAAAAAGAATTTAGACTAAGTTTATAATTAAATGAGTTAATAATAACTCCACTCAGAAACACCTATCCCCAGTGAGGGTTCCTAGTGATAACACGACCCCTATCAGCCACATCTCCCCCGATTGATCACGACCATCGATGTGGGTCCAAAGGTGGACGCTAAACATCGGTCACATCATTCATGCGACTCGTGCTCGATCTTTCGACCATCAGTGTTCCGAGGCCATGCTTCTGTGGCGTGCTAGGCTCGCCAACTCAACCTTAGTGTATCCGCTGTGCAACATGGCTTACACCCACTGTATGCGAACGTAGATATGTCTGACACCCATGATTGTAACCCTGGATCGCCTCATACCGAAGAACTTTCTTGGTGGTGCACACTAAGGGGGAACACAATCGTTGGTAATTTTAACAGGGATTATCTTATTAGGCTACCGTCGAGTATCTAATACTAGCACACAATAAGACATACAAACAATAACATTGAATGTAAATGCTATGTGATATGGTCCTTCACGTCGTGATCTCCATCCGCCGTCACCGGGTTCCGGCGCCGTAGACACCAGGGTACCGGTGTCATTCCGGCGTGGTAGTCCGTCACCTCCGTGACTATCTACTACTATGTAACAAAAGGTAATCACTTTACCTTTGCCACAACCATATCACAACGCAATGCCCCCTGCAAAACAAAGTTAGACGCCTCTACTTTATCTTTGCATGTTTTACGTGGCTGAATGGGCTTTCGCACAAGAACCGTTCTTACCTACAAACTTTCAGCACAACGCTGATCAAGTAGTTGTCTCTACTACACCCCTTTCGGGGCCCTCCGTTGCAAATGTTATACCAACTAATGCGAGAGAGACAGACACCCCCTAAGACACTTTATACGGTACAAGCCGTATGTCAAGCCTGGACCAGTCTCGCGAATGAACGCGTAAAGTCAGTTGGGGGCCGCTTCATCAAGCATTACTGCGGTATGCACAAGTACACGTGGGAGGGTAACAACTAAAAGATCAACGCCCACACGCTACATCTCGTGTGTTCTATCCATACTAGCATTACTACGCATAGATCTAGCTCTGATACCACTATAGGGGTTCCGCGCATAAAAACAATAAATTTTACTCTACGCCCCTGAACCCCTGAAGCTGCCAGGACCTATCTATTAGTAATACAGTAACGGGAGGGGCTTTTCGCGAACTTACCCTTGAAGACCGAAAGGCGTTGTCAACGCTCAGGAGAGCGTGGTTGATGTAGACGAGCCGAAGCCGACCTCAAGGTCGTGATGAAGTCCTTGTGCTCCTTCTGGCTCCAACGACTTGAGTGCCTAAAGTGCGACACCTCGCGGGGAGTTACACATGTCCGGTGCCTGACGATGACTCCCGCTTCCCTGATCCAACATCAGTTGCGGAAGTAGAGCTCCCGGATCCGAATCCCGCAGCGCGACGGCGCTCCGCGGTGAAGATGTCTCTCGCTCGCGCAGTCCAGACTTGGGACCACGGTCACAAGAGAGAGAGGGGGAGAGATAAAATATCAATTGGAGGTCCTCCCAAAAGTGGGGAGACCTTTATTGATTATTGTTGTATTTTTCTAGGCCAAATACCCCACTTTATATAGGGGGAGGAGGGGGTACACCCTCCCTCAAAGTCCCGGGGTGGGACTAAAGGAGAGGAGGGGGGAGGAGGTGGCCGCCGACCACCTAGTAGGCCCCACGCGGGAGGCTAGGCCCAGCCGCCCCCACTTGCCCATTCTCCATCTCTCCTTTCCCCTAATGGGCCCTCTTCCTCTGGAATTGGCCCATTAAGCCTTTTTGACCTTTAATTGATTTTTCTCTTTATTAAATAATTATGAATAAATTATTAAATCAATATTTAACATTCATTCACATATCATTTAATCTCTGTGGCCATGGAACACCTTCCACCTCCACTCCGGACATCCTCCGGACTTACCGAAACCCTTCCGGCTTTCTCCCTTCTTTTCTTCGGCGATTCTACCGATCCTATAAACACTCTCTAAGCATCATCAAGCCCTTAAGCGTGATACCCCACGGTTCGGGAACACTCCAGACATGGTCGGGACACTCCCGCACCAATGATCGACAGAGGGACCTGGATAGCCATGTGACCCCTGTGTGTTCCACGAAGATCTTTCGTCGTTTGAACCGGGACAATCGTGTCTTATTCCCTTTGTCACTCAATACTTGCATTAGCCGAGATCTGATCAATGACATCACCATGTCATGTTCAATCTCGTTACTGAACAATGCTACTTAACTCGTTCCGACAAGTGATATCCCCGTGATCTAATCACATGCTGCGCAGCTATTGGATATAACTTCTCCGAGTGGGCCCTTGAGTATCTTCCCGTCACATGGACAGACAAATCCCGCTCTTGACATATATTACCTCTACGGTTTCCTCCGAATACCTGAACACACCTTTATAACCACCGTTTTACCAAATGGCGTTTGATGCTATCTAAGCACTCTTGGGAGACAGTGATTGATATAGCCTCACGGTCTAAGGAATAGTCTACGAGGATCCATTTCTAATCATCGTAACTTGAACTTCGTGACATGATTGGGTCACGATGTTTAGGTTGGGTATTGGTTCATCATCTCATTCTCCGAATGAGATGACCTCATTTCCAACTGGCATAAATGCCACATGATCAGGAAACATGATCATCTGTTTACCAATGAACCAGTGACTAGAGTTTCACTAGGAACCCCTGGTTGTTTGTATATCACACGTGTATTGATGTTTCCACTCAATACAGCTATAGCATAATATAAAACTTAATCATAAACTATATGAAATATGATAATAGTCCTTACTACTATTTGTCTCTAGGGCATATTTCCAACATTAATCTCCAAAACTTTCACACCAAGGCCCCCTTGATATTTTGGTCTACATATAATGTTCCGCTTGGTCTATCGGTACTTTTGTTTCAACTGATCATTCTGCCAGAAGAAACGAGATCGATAGAAGTCCAATCTTTTCTATACCCCTTTAGGTACTTCTAAGAAGGACAACATAAACATTGGGAGGCTCGTTAAAACAAAGTTTATCAAGACCAGCTTGTCTCCGTATGAGAGGAGCTTGCCTTGCCAGCAACCAAGCTTCCATTTGAAGCGGGTTTCAACTATGCTCCATTGTTTGTTCAAAAGCCTCCTATAGTGGATTGGGATACCGAGATACATAAAAGGTAGAGTCCCAGCTTCACATCCGAAAATATATTTGTATTGGGCCTCTGCATCTTTAGCTTTCCCAAAGCAGAAAATTTCACTCTTGTGGAAATTAATTTTCAGCCCAGAGAGTTGCTCAAAGATACTCAGGATCAACTTCATGTTGACAGCCTTCTAAAGATCGTGTTCCATGAAAAGGATGGTATCATCGGCATACTGAAGGATAGAGATTACGCCCTCAACGAGATGAGGAACAAGACCTCTAATTTGGCCATCTTCTTTTGCACGTGCAATTAAGATGGCCAACATATCCGCTACAATGTTGAAGAGTAACGGTGATAGCGGATCTCCCTGTCTCAACCCCTTTCTAGTCTAGAAATAATGGCCAATGTCGTCATTGACCCATATTCCCACTGATCCTCCTTGGACAAAATCCTTAATTAGGTTACACCATTTCTTAGAGAAACCTTTCATACGCATGGTTTGCTGGAGGAAAGGCCATTTAACCTTATCATAAGCCTTTTCAAAATCGATTTTAAACAAGACCCTCTCCATTTTCTTCTGATGAAGTTCATGAATGGTTTCATGGAGTACAACCACCCCTTCGAGGATGTGTCTGCCAGGCATAAAAGCTGTTTGAGAAGGCTTGATAACTTTGGGAGCGATATGAGTAATTATATTTGTACCCACCTTTGTGAAAATCTTGAAGCTTACGTTAAGTAAATAGATGGGTCTGTATTATTGAATTTGTGTAGCATCTTCCTTTTTTGGGATCAACGTAAGGATCCCGAACTTAAGCTTATACAGAGGCAAATCACCATTCTGAAGCTGATTACAAATAGCCATTAGAACTTTTTAAATCACATCCTAGAAGCATTGATAAAATTCAGCAGGAAACCCATCTGGTCCTGGTGCTTTATTATGCTCCATTTGTGAAACTGCCTCTAAAACTTCTTTCTCCGTAAACTCAGCTGTCAAAATTATATTCTCCTCAGGTGTTACTTGAGGAATATCTGCATTAACCTCCCCTCTAAGAATAAAGCTATTCTTGGTCGGTGCCCCAAATAGCTTCTTATAATATTCTGATATATAAATTCTTAAGTTTTCCTCGCCAATAATTATCCCTTCGTCTTATTCTAACCAAAAGATTCTTTTCTTCCTATATCTACCATTCGCCATGAGGTGGAAATATTTCGTATTATTCCCCCCTCTTGAATGAATTTCACCTTTGCCCTTTGAGCCCATTTAGATTCCTCTTCGTGTCTACGTTTTCCTAATTGATCATTAGCTCTCTTAAGTGATTCCTGTTCCATTGCGTTTAATGGAATAGTTTTCGCTCGAATATCTAGCTCTTCGATAAGATGGGTAAGTCTATCTTTTTTTTTTGTAAATACCACTTCTGTTTTTCGCCCATCCACGAAGGAAGCGACGTAAATGCCGAATTTTCTTTTGCCAAAGATCAATTGGGCTAACCCCCAAAGTGACTGATTCCCATTCTTTCGTGATCATAGGAAGAAAACCTTCTTCCCATAACCAACATAATTCAAACGAGAAATGAGATGCGTTCCCTGATGACCCACAAGTATAGGGGGTGTATCGCAGTATTTTCGAGGGAAGTGAAACCCAATTTATTGATTCGACACAAGGGGAGCCAAAGAATATTTATAAGCCTTAACAACTGAGTTGTCAATTCAGCTGCACCTGGAAACAATATTGCTCACATCAGTTTATCAGTAGTAACAGTTTTGTAGTAGGAATAATAAAGTAACAACACTAGTAAAGTAAAGACGGTAGTAACAATAGCAGTAAACAGTGGGATTCGAGTGCAGTAGGCATAGGGATGGATGGACGGGCGTTGCATGGACAAGATAATTCACATAGCAATCAGAACATAGGGCAATTACAGATAAATAAGGTAAAGCATCCAAGTACTATATAATCCTAGGCATGTGTTCCATATATAGTCATACGTGCTCGCAATGAGAACTTGCACAACATCTTTTGTCCTGCCAGCCCGTTTGTAGCGGGGCCTCAAGGGAACTACTGGCAATTAAGGTGCTCCTTTTAATAGAGCACCGGAGCAAAGAATTAACACTCCGTGAACACATGTGATCCTCACATCAAAGCCATTCCCTCTGGTTATCCCGATTTCTGTCACTACGGGGCCATTGGTTCTGGACAACAACGTGTGTAAACAACTTGTAGATAAGACCATAAACAATACTATCATAATGAATAAATAACATGTCCAGATCTGGAATCATGGCACTCGGGCCCTAGTGACAAGCATTAAGCATAACAAGTCGCAACAAAGTCATAAAGCACTAATAGAAGATACTAGGCACCATGCCCTAACAATCTGATGCCATTACATGAACAATCTCATCCAATCCCTACCATCCCCATAGCCTACAGCGGGGGATTACTCACTCATAGATGGGGGAAACATGGATGGTCGATGGAGAAGCGATGGTGATGATGATGGCGATGATCTCCTCCAATTCCCTGTCCCGGCAGGGTGCCAAAACAGAGTTTCTGGTGCTGTTTCGTGGAATCAAGTGGTGGCGGCGGAGCGGAACTCCTTTTGGAAAAACATCGAACCCCCTAGAGTTTTTAGGTCAGAAGGCTTCTTATAGGCGAAGAGGGAGACCGAGGGGTGTCTGGGGTGGCCAGACCACCCCCTGGCACGGCCTGGGCTAGCCCGCTCGGCTAGGTGGTGTGGCCTGGGCCTAGCCCCCCTCTGTCTCGTATTCTGGCTCTAGGAGTCTTCTGGTGAAATAGGATTTTTGGCATATTTTCCGGGATTTTTCCTAATAGTTGATTTTCTGCACAAAAAGTAGACACCAAGGCAATTCTGCTGAAAACATCGTTACTCTGCGTTAGTTGCATCCAAATCGCACAAGTTTAGAGGAGAAATAATAGCAAAAGTGTTCAGGAAAGTAGATACGTTTTGGACATCCGAACCTGGATCAGATTGGTTCCTACTAGTCAAACTAATAGCATGTGCCACATCCGGTCTTGTACATAGCATGGCATACATAATAGAGCCTATGGCCGAGGCATAGGGGATCTTATCCATCATCTCTCTTTCTTCCGCCGTAGCCGGACTTTGAGTCTTACTCAATGTCTTGCCTTGCAACATAAGTAAGAACCCCTTCTTACTTTCGTCCATATTAAACTTCTTTAATATCTTATCAAGGTATGTACTCTGCGATAGCCCAATTAGGCATCTTGATCTATCTCTATAGATTTTAAGGCCTAATATATATGAAGCTTCACCAAGGTCCTTCATCGAAAATTTGCTGTTTAGATAACTTTTAACACTGTTTAAAAGATCTATATCATTTCCAATTAATAATATGTCATCCACATATAATATCAGAAATGCCACATTGCTCCCACTCACTTTCTTGTAAATACAAGCCTCTCCATAAGTTTGGACAAATCCAAACTCTTTGATCACCTCATCAAAGCAGAGATTCCAACTCCGTGATGCTTGCTTTAGTCCATAGATGGATCGCTGAAGTTTGCACACCTTATTAGCATCCTTAGGATCGATAAAACCCTTTGGTTGTATCATATACAACTCTTCTTCAATATTACCATTGAGGAAGGCAGTTTTGACATCCATCTGCCATATTTCATAATCGAAATATGCAGCAATTGCTAACATAATCCTAACCGATTTAAGCATCGCTACGGGAGAGAATGTCTCATCATAGTCAACTCCTTGAATTTGTCGAAACCCCTTTGCGACAAGTCGAGCCTTCTAGATGGTTACATTACCATCAACATCAGTTTTTCTTTTGAAAATCCATTTATTCTCAACAGCCTTTCGATCGTGAGGTAAGTCCACCAAGGTCCAAACCTGGTTTTCGTACATGGATTCCATCTAGGATTTCATGGCTTCTAGCCATTTGTTGGAATCAGGGCTCATCATCGCTTCTTCATATGTCGCAGGGTCATCTATTTCATCAATCATGAAATTCATAACAGGATTGCCGTACAGTTCAGGTGCTGCACGTGTCCTGCTTGACCTGCGAGGTTCGGTAGTGTCCTCTTTCGGAGTTTCATGATCAATATCATTAGCTCTCTCTTCATTAGGTGAATTCAACTCCAAAACAACTTCCGGTGCTGCGCTACTCGCCATTTCATGAAGAGAAGGTTCAATAACCTCTTCGAGTTCTACCTTCCGACTACTCACACCTTTCACGAGAAACTCCTTCTCAAGAAAGGATCCATTCTTCGCAACAAAGACCTTGCCCTTGGATCTGTGATAGAAGGTATACCCAATCGTTTCCTTAGGGTATCCTATGAAGACGCATTTTTTCCGCTTTGGGTTCAAGTTTATCCGGTTGAAGTTTCTTCACATAAACATCACATCCCCAAACTTTAAGAAATGACAGCTTAGGTTTGTTTCCAAACCATAATTCATACGGTGTCTTTTCAACGGATTTAGATGGTGCCCTATTTAAAGTGAATGTAGCGGTTTCCAGTGCATAACCCCAAAATGACAGTGGCAAGTCAGTCAGAGACATCATAGATCGAACCATATCCAATAAAGTACGATTACGACGTTCTGACACACCATTACGTTGTGGTGTTCCGGCAGGCGTGAGTTGTGAAACTATTCCACACTCTTTCATGTGTGTGCTAAACTCGTAACTAAGATACTCTCCTCAACGGTCAGACCGTAGAAATTTGATCTTTCTATTACGATGATTTTCCACTTCATTCTGAAATTCTTTGAACTTTTCAAAAGTTTCAGACTTGTGTTTCATCAAATAGATATACCCGTATCTACTCAAATCATCCGTGAAAGTAACAAAATAACGATATCAACCTCGCGCCGACACACTCATTGGTCCACACATATCAGTATGTATGATTTCCAATAAATCTGTCACCCGTTCCATTGAACCGGAAAACGGCGTTCTAGTCATCTTGCCCATAAGGCATGGCTCACATGTATCAAATGATTCAAAATCAAGTGATTCCAAAAGTCCATCAGAATGGAGTTTCTTCATGCGTTTAACGCCAATATGACCTAGACGGCAGTGCCACATATATGCAGATATATCATTGTCAAGTTTAATCCTTTTAGCATCCACATTATGAATATGCGTAATACTACTATCGAGATCCAATAGAAATAACCCATTCAACACAGGTGCATGACCATAAAAGATATTATTCATATAAATCGAGCAACCATTGTTTTCAGATTTAAACGAATAACCACTTTGCATCAAACATGATCCGGATACAATGTTCATGCTCAGTGCAGGCACCAAATAACAATTATTCAGGTTTATAACTAATCCCGACGGCATATGGAGAGGCAGCGTTCCGAGGGCGATCACATCAACTCTTGATCCATTGCCGACCCGCATCGTGACCTCATCCCTTGCTAGTTGTCGCTTGTTCCGCAGCCCCTGAACCGAGTTACATATATTAGCAACCGATCCCGTATCAAATACCCAGGTGCTACTGCGAGTACTAGTCAAGTACACATCAATAACATGTATATCACATATACCTTTCTTTGCCTTGCCGGCATTCTTGTCCGCCAAATACTTGGGGCAGTTGTGCTTCCAATGGCCAGTCCCCTTGCAATAGTAGCACTCGGTGTCAGACTTAGGGCCAGCTCGGGGTTTCTTTTCAGGCGTGGCAACAGATTTGCCGCCCTTCTTTCCCTTCTGCTTGCCTTTCTTGTCCTTCTTGAAACCGGTGGTCTTATTGATCATCAACACTTGATGTTCTTTCCTAATCTCCACTTCTGCAGTCTTAAGCATTGACAGAAGCTCGGGAAGAGACTTCTTCATGCCCTGCATATTATAGTTCATCACGAAGCTCTTGTAGCTAGGTGGCAGAGATTGGAGAACACGATGTATGCCTAAGTCAATGGGAATCATTATTCCCAAGGACACAAGCTTATCGGCGTACCCAGACATTTTGAGTACGTGCTCACTAACGGAGCTGTTCTCTTCCATCATGCAGCTAAAGAACTTTTCAGAAGCATTATAACTCTCTACGGCAGCATGGGTATCGAAAATCATTTTCAATTCTCCCATGGTATCAAAGGCATTGCCATTTTCGAAACGTTTTCGAAGTTCTGGTTCTAGCCCATACAGTATGCCGCAATGAACTAAGTTGTAGTCCTCCTGACGAGTTATATAGACGTTCTTTTCCTCGTCAGGGGCATCAGGAGCTGGTGGGGGGCCTAGCGGCGCCTCTAGCACATATTGCTTTTGTGCAGCAGTGAGGAGAATCCTCAAATTCATAGCCCAGTTGGTGAAGTTGCTACCATTCGCAGCAAGCTTCTCTTTCTCCATGAACACATTGACATTAAAAGCAGGTGGTGCCATCTACAACAGAATTTGTAAAATATATTTAGACTAAGTTTATGATAGATTGAGTTCAACTAATCCAAATTACTAATGAACTCCCACTCAAAAACGACATCCCTCGTGTCCTTTTGGTGATTACATGAACCAAATCGACTACACCAAGTCCGATCATCACGTGAGTCGGTGTAGCTTCAAAGGCGAGTATCTATATAGGCATCTTATCAACTATATGACTCATGCTTAACCTTTCGGTCCGTGTTCCGAGGCCATGTCTGTACATGCTAGGCTCGTCAAGTAAGAACCTTAGTATTCGCGTGTGTAAAACTGTCTTACACCCGTTGTATGAAAGCGTAGAGTCGAGAACACCCGATCATCACGTGATGCCTCAAAACACGATCCACAAAACGGTGCATACTTAAGGAAGAACACATTTATCTTGATATCTAAATGAGGGATCATCTTATAATGCTACCAAAAGCGCCAAACTAGCAATATAAGATGCTAACATCTAATGTGTGAAGTGAGGTGATATGGTCCATGCATTTGATCTCTATCATTTGCATCGTGGTATGATCTCTATCATTCCTTTGTGTGTAAGGCCAAGGTCTATGGAACTTACACGTTAAGTGAGTTGTAAGAGTATCTATCATACATTTACTTACAACAATACCATATCAAGACACTAGCCCAGCAACGATCTAAACTAGACGCCTCTAATTTATCAATTGCAAGTTTTACGTGGCTTAGGGCTTTCAGAGATAGAACCGGGCTTACCTACGAACATGAACCACAACGAGGATAACCAAGTTATTAGCAACTCGTTGTAAATCAGATATTGACTATAGTAGGAGAGACAGACACCCGCCAGCCACTTATGCAAAACAAGTTGCATGTCAGTCGTGGAACTGGTCTCATGTACGATGACATGTAAGGTTGGTCCGGGCCGCTTCATCCCACTATGCCACCAATATCCAAAGTACATAGAAGATGCAATAACATGATCATCATCGCCCACATATAAACATATGTGTACTACCCGTGCAAAGCACCTACGCATAGATCAGGCTCTGATACCACTGTTGGGTCCGCAACATAGAAAACAAAATTTTTCCTACGATGAGAACTATACGCCAAGATCTATCTACTAGATACAGAGCAACGGGTGGACATACATCCAACGAGAACTTACCCTCGAAGACAACGAGTTTTGTTAACGAGTAGGAACTCGTGGTTGATGTAGTCGTACGCTTGCCGATCTCAAGATCGTGTGGAAGTCCGAGCGCCGCAAATCAGCAGCGCATCCGTCCTCGCACACACGTTCAAGCCACCGGACAACCTCCACCTCCTCGCTCCAGCGAATCAGCGGAAGCAGCAACTCCTTCCAGACGCAAGGCCACCGGGAACATGTATCTCGCTAATCCGAGACCATGGGGGAATATCTAGAGGGGGAGAGAGATCCTTCACGAGGAGGTGTTAGGATGAAGGAGGGAATGAGTGGCCTTTTATAGGAGGAGGGAGGGGTGCCCCCTCACTCCATGGCCGGCGCATGGGGGGGGGGGGGGGTGAGCCCTCACCTCCCCCATTCATGTGGTGGTAACCCCTCCACATTAAAATGCCTCTTCACATTCCCTTTTAAAGTCTCCACTTTAAATGCATTAAATTTCTCCAAATTTAATGCTCTCTCATTTAATAAAACTCTTTTATTTATTTTATTCAGAATTTTGTTAATTACTTTAATTAACAAACATTCACATAAAACCCCTTGCAACATTTCAATACTACATGCAGAACCACTTTCTGCAATTTCACCCGAAACAATTCCGGTTTCTATCGAAACAATTCCTGTTTCTATCGAAACATTTCCTGCGCTTTGCAAACCTTTTGTCTGGAACATATGTGCTCCTAAATGGTGTCCGACAACCCTTAAGTGTGTCACCCTACGGTTCGCAAATAATGCAGACATGATTGAGACTCCTCTCAGATGAATAATCAGAAGCGGGACCTGGAGATCCATACTGACTGTTGCATATTCAATGATGACTTCTGTGATCGTGAGAACCTTTAACGTCAGCAATTTAATACCTTTGTCTCATGATATAATACATGTCCGAGATTCGATCATCGGTATCCAAATACCTAGTTTGATCTCGTTACCGACATGCACTCTTTTCTCGTTCCCGTGATACAACATTCTAGTGATCACATCACTTGCTTGCAAGCTATCTTAATGTGATATCACCGAGAGGGCCCAGAGTATATCTATCCGTCATCTGGATTGACAAATTCCACTCTTGATCCATGAGCCTCAACATAACACCTTCGTAGTACTGAACCCATCTTTATAGTCACCCTGTTACGGTGTGACGTTTGATGTTATCAAGATACTCTTCCGGTGTTAGCAATTAACATGATCTCATGGTCTAAGGACTAAGACTACTTTGTATGATGTTATAGCAATATAAACATAATGACTTGATCGTAATGCTATACTTCGGATGAATGTTCATCACATCATTTCACAAATGTTGTGACCTTGTTATTAACAACATCCAATGTGCATGATCAGGAAACTTTGATCATCTTGTTAATCAACAAGCTAGTCTATAAGAGAGGCATAACTAGGAACTCTTTTTGTTTATTAAACACACATGTATTGATGTTTCCTATCAATACAATTATAGCATGCAAAATAAACATCTATCATATACAAGAAATATATAATAACAACTTTATTATTGCCTCTCAGGGCATATTTCCTTCGGATGGATGGATATCAGCGAACAATAGAGAATCCAAGTGAACTTGATAAATAAAGCTATGCTCCCCGGCAACGGTGCCAGAAAATAGTCTTGATGACCCACAAGTATAGGGGGTGTATCGCAGTATTTTCGAGGGAAGTGAAACCCAATTTATTGATTCGACACAAGGGGAGCCAAAGAATATTTATAAGCCTTAACAACTGAGTTGTCAATTCAGCTTCACCTGGAAACAATCTTGCTTACAGCAGTTTATCAGTAGTAATAGTTTTGTAGTAGGAATAGTAAAGTAACAGCAGTAGTAAAGTAAAGAACGTAGTAACAATAGCAGTAAACAGTGGGATTTGAGTGCGGTAGGCATAGGGATGGATGGACGGGCGTTGCATGGACAAGACAATTCACATAGCAATCAGAACATAGGGCAATTGCAGATAAATAAGGTAAAGCATCCAAGTACTAGATACTCCTAGGCATGTGTTCCATATATTGTCATTAGTGCTCGCAATGAGAACTTGCACAACATCTTTTGTCCTGTCAGCCCGTTTGCAGCGGGGCCTCAAGGGAACTACTGGCAATTAAGGTACTCCTTTTAATAGAGCACCGGAGCAAAGCATTAACACTCCATGAACACATGTGATCCTCACATCAAAGCCATTCCCTCCGGTTATCCTGATTTCTGTCACTTCGGGGCCATTGGTTCCGGACAACAACGTGTGTAAACAACTTGTAGATAAGACCATAAACAATACTATCATAATGAATCAATAACATGTCCAGATCTGGAATCATGGCACTCGGGCCCTAGTGACAAGCATTAAGCATAACAAGTCGCAACAAAGTCATAAAGCACTAATAGAAGATACTAGACACTATGCCCTAACAATCTGATGCCATTACATGAACAATCTCATCCAATCCCTAATATCCCTATAGCCTACAGCGGGGGATTACTCACTCATAGATGGGGGAAACATGGATGGTCGATTGAGAAGCGATGGTGATGATGATGGCGATGATCTCCTCCAATTCCCGTCCCGGCAGGGTGCCAGAACAGAGTTTCTGGTGCTGTTTCGTGGAATCTGGTGGTGACGGCGGAGCGGAACTTCTTCTGGAAAAACGTCGACCCCCCCGAGAGTTTTTAGGTCAGAAGGCTTCTTATAAGCGAAGAGGGAGACCGAGGGGGTGTCTGGGGCGGCCAGACCACCCCCTGGTGTGGCCTGGGCTAGCCCGCTCGGCCAGGTGGTGTGGCCTGGGCCCATCCCCCTCCGTCTCGTATTCTGGCTCCAGGAGTCTTCTGATGAAATAGGATTTTTGGTATATTTTCCGGAATTTTTCCTGGTAGTTAATTTTCTGCACAAAAAGTAAACACCAAGGAAATTCTGTTGAAAACAGCGTTAGTCTGCGTTAGTTGCATCCAAATCATACAAGTTTAGAGGAGAAACAATAGCAAAAGTGTTCGGGAAAGTAGATACGTTTTGGACGTATCATTCCTGAAGTGAGCTTGTTCTCCTGAATCCACAAACAAAGGTGTGTGGTCTGACCCTATACGGGCCAGCACTTGCATCGAGGCTAGCGGATATTTTCGTTCCTACTCTATGCTTGCTAGCACCTGATCTAACTTTTCATAGGTGGGCGTTTCTCTACGACTTGCCCAAGTAAATTGTAACAATACAATCTTCCGTAAATTTAAACTCTCAATTATGGCATTAAACATAATCGGCCATCTAGGATTATAATTACTATTATTCGTTTCTAACGGACTATGAATAATATTAAAATCACCGCCTAGCATTATTGGAGTTCCTGGGCTATCGCACATCCTCGCTAATTCAGCTAGGAAAGCTAGTTTATGCTCCTCTTGGGCTACACCGTAAACCGCCACAAAAGACCATTCAAAACCATCCACTTTCGATCGAAGCTTTAGTTTAATCAAGAAATCTCCTACATCAACGTCTTTGACAATCAGAGATTCATCATTTATTCCTACTAGAATTCCGCCCGATCTCCCGTGTGAAGGTAGGCAGAACCAAATAAAGTCATGGCCTGCCGACAGTCCTTTTAGGAAAGATGTGGAGAAGTTGGCTCTCCTAGTCTCAAGTAAAGCCACTATATCCAAATTCCGATCTCTAACGCTTTCTTAAATATATGTTTTGAAGTATCCCTAATCCCTTCACCGTTCCAGATCAAAGCTCTCATTGTAATGTCTTTTTTTGTTAATACTCTTAATCCTAGCACTTCTTCTAACTATGTTATTCTTGGCAACAATTTTTTTCCGGCCTCTACCCATTTTCTTTCCTTAGTATTTTTGATCTGTATAATCATCAACCACATCTAGCGGATCCTCATTTACTAAATCATCACACAGACCTGAGACCTTCAAAACAAAAGGCTCTTAGGATCGTTTTCCTCCGAACTTCTTTTGCGGTTGAGAATAACTAAAGCTCGCTCTTTCTCAACATCATACAGCTTATTTATAGAGACATCTATTGCTGAAGGTGATTCTCCAAGTGAAACTCCAAGCGTACTAGCTCTAGAGACTACAACCTTTTTAGGAATAGATAACAATGATAAGTTTGGTTTTGAACACGAACCTGGAGAATCTCGAATTTCGGTCATCTCCATCGCACGCTCCATTTGGGTATCATCGGCGTTCGGCTGCGCACGTATGCGTCCACTCGACCGTACCCCAACCGCCGACTACTCCTCGATCCCTCCGAAAGCAATAACCTCTGCCGCCGACGGCGTACGCATCATTGGCAAGAAGTCTGCCAGTGAAGAAAAATGACCCTCGTATGGAATCGTAACAATTCTCGAACTCGGCTCCTGTAAGAATTTTCCAAAATTATTTCTCTGTATGCTCGAAATATTAATATTAGACTAAGAAAAAATGTATGCATCGTCAGCCACCTTTTCAGTCTCAGTCTACTGTTGGAAGATGTCCGGCTGAAGCTTCTCCCTTGCCGATCTGCTATTGAAGTGCTAGAGGAAATCCTGGACCTGGAAATTGTTGAACAAGTACTTACGGTGGCGTTTCTTTGGAACTTGTGGTCGGAAAGAAATAGAGGCAACCATGGAGAGCAACATCTAACAATTGATCAGTTTCAGTTTACCATAAGGCGATATGTTGATGAGTGGAAACAATACCTAAAGGAAAATACAAATGAAACGATCATAACTGAATGCAGGTGGGAGAGACCACCTGCTGATTGGGTAAAGATCAATGTAGATGCAGCTTTTAAGCAGGATACAAGGTCCTCGGTGGATGGGGGGCCATCTGTAGAGATAATACACCAGAAATTCTTTTGCTGCATCAGGCCCTTTGTGACGCTATGCATGCTGAGACTCTGGCTTTGTCCAACGCGATCTAGACTGCCGAACAGCTAGGCATCGGAAAAGTATTGTTTGAAACTGATTGCATCAATCTGCAGCGTGCCATGTCGACAGGATCTTATGATTATGGTCTGCTTGGTGTCCTTATAACGGATATGAAATTCAGACTCCATATGCATTTTATAGAAGCAAATGTTGTTTATGCCCCTAGAGTGTGTAATCAGCCAGCTCATGAGCTTGCTGCTATGGGTGTAGAGGTAGCTCACGGTGAAACTGAATTCTGGATGGTGAGCTACCCAGATATTGTAAATCGTTTGGTGACCGGCGATTCAGCCGTGTTCTAATGGAATAGAGTATTTCAGGTCAAAAAAAAATCGTCACTTCTCACTTTCCCTCTATTTCGCCCGGGTGAAAGCGGCAAGATGCATGCGGAGGTGTAAAACGGCTGCCCTAATTAATTGGGTGGGTTCAATTAGCAATCTGATTGGAGGAAGAATACAAAACGGCTGGCCTAATCAAATGGGTGGGATCAATTAGTGATCTAATTGGAGAAAAAATAGGAGAACCCAGCATGATTTCAGTGGATTTTTGCCTTGGTCGCTATGCGAATTCAGCAAGCCTAACACACCGGATGGAGGTAGTAATGAAGAATTAATCATTATTAGAGCAACTAATTAGCTCGTTCTTTTCTTCAACAAATAATTCTGGTTTTAAATCGCACCTTTTTTTACAGCTTGAAAGGACAATGATGTCGCCTGGGGGGTGAATAGACGGTTTAAAACTTTTACGAGAGAGGATCAACAAAGATGAAATTAAACTAGCTTTTAATTTTTCAAGCACAAAACCTAGAACAACTAGAGAACACCTATGTGCACCAATAACTTATGATAAGCAAGAGAAGCAACAAAATGATAGCAAGATATAGACTTTAAGCACGAAGGCTATCACAAAGTAAGGTGCATAAGCAAGAGCTCGGGTATAGAAATAACCGAGGCACGCGGAGACAATGATGTTTTACCAAGTTCCTCCCAACAATGGAGTACGTCTCATTTGGAGAGGGGGTGGTTTCGAACCACCAACGCCACCAAGTCCTCCCTTGTTCTCCTATGAATCTTACCCCAACGAGATCGATCCACACTTCCACTATTGGTGCACTTGTCGGTGGTAATCCGGAACCTCTCACAAGATTGGGGCACTTCTCCACAACTCAATTGGAGGCTCCCAACTAACAAGCTTGGGGAAAGCTCCACAACTTAATTAGTGGCCCCAAGTAATCCATAAACCTGCAATACAACTAAATCGTCTAGGGTTCCAAGAACCCAAGAGTAAAAGGCTTCTCACCTTTTACCCAATCGTATCATCAACGAGAACTCAAACCGATGCACCAAATGCAATAGCAAGACACAAGAAGTTCTCAAGTCCCTCACTCCCAAATTCCACCAAAGCTACAAAAGCTTATGGGGGAATAAGAGAGGAAGAATAATGGAGGAAATCCACAAAAGATTCCAAGATCTAGATCCCAAGATGTTCCCCTCACTTAGAGGCGAGATTGATAGGTAGAGTTGTAGATCTAGATCCCCTCTCTCTTTTCCCTCAAGAAGATGCAAGAATCATTGGAGGGATTGAGAGATAGAAAGCTTCAAGAGGTCAACAATGGTGGGGGGAAACTTCCAAGAGAGCTTAGGAACCATTGCGGAAGAAGGGCCCCTTAAATAGGTCTTTAGAAATCCAACCGTTAGGCCTAGAAATCGGCCGGTCCGGAGTCTCCGGTGTACCCAGGCCAAACAGGGACAAACTGGATGCCATTCAGTACACTGTCCAGAGATAGATTAGAGATTTAGTCTGGAGTGTCCGGTTTTACAAAAACTGGCAGAAAGACCAATACGAAAACAACCATAACTTTTGCATCCGGACTTTGATTTTGATGATCTTGGGATCGTTTTAAAGAGGACAATAAGCTCTACAAGATCATATGGAAAACATTATAGTACAATAAGGGAGGATAGAACCAAATGACGAAAGGTTTGACCTCTCTCAAAAAGACAAACCGGTAAAACTTCCAGCATCGAAAACTCAATAGAGAATGCATATGAAATCTGTTTTAGATGAACTAGAGCTTGTTATAAATATTACCACAAGATCTAGAACCTCACATGGATAAGATCCAAATAACAACCAATAAATATGATGCCAAGTATGCAAAGATTTGAGCTATCTCTGAAGGATATGATCAAGTTACTCAGTCGAGAGCCCCTCTTGATAGTACGACTATCTATCCTATAAACCGGTCTCTCCAACTAACACCACGAGACCGATAAGAAGGAAACCCTATCAAGAACATACCTTTGCCTTGCACATATTCCACTAGAGCTTGATGATGACGATCTTCTTCACCTCAAGATGGAACACCTTTCTTGATTATGCTAGCTTGGTGAAGACTTGCAAATTGCTCCCCCATACTCCACTATGGTAGAGATTATCTTTTGGAAATATCATCTTCTCATAATCATGATCACCATCGGATGGAAAGCTTCAACCAAATGATCTCTCCGAGATGGCTCATTTTGAACTTGCACATCATTTCTTCATTCTTCATTATGTTGGTGTATTGAAGGTACATAAGAGATATTACTCCAACTTTATTATTCAAGACACACTTGCTATAGGCTCAACTCTCTACATATAGTTTTCTGCCCATTGGGGAAATATCACACTAGAGACTCCGGCCTGGAGACCGGAGATTCTGGTCCATCTCCGGACAATCTCTAGATCCCTATACAGACTGGCTTGGACTTGGTTTCGAGGAACACACCGGAGACTCGTGCCGAAACTATGGCTAGGACACCAGAGACTCGTGCCGAAACTATGGCTAGGACACCAGAGACTTCGGTCCTACATAGTCCATCTCCGAACCATCTACGGATCACTCATTGAAACCTTGGTCAACACTTGATCTTCTTCACTTTCTTCTTCTCCCAACCTTGAAGACAACATATGGTTCAAGCATTGCCTATGGATAAATCCTACAAGTAAAACTCAATGCAAACATAAGTCCATACAGATTATCATTAATTACCAAAACCACACATGGGGGCACACATGCACTTTGAATCCCCCCATTTTGGTAATTAATGACAATCCCTTTGAGAGGGTTTATATAAGGACTTAACCGAACAAATCGTTGTGCTAACATAAAATACTACACAAGTATTTGATGTTATTACAACCATAGTATAGAGCAAACTCCCCCAATCTATGCACGTGTGGATGAACTTGAATTTCATTGCATATATTGCCAACCATTACCGGTGGTGGAGTTTCCTCGATATATACAACATGCAAAGCAACATGTTAATATGCAAAGAACAAGAGGCAAATGTTTCAGTAAAAAACTCAAAGCACAAAACCAAGTTCCCTTAAACCCTCTAAAACTTCTCCGCCATTGGCATCGATTGCCTAAATGGGTGGAAATTTTTTAGAAGGCCAATTTAGTGAGAGTTCCTTCATATGGTGTGCATTTCTCATAATATGAGTGGAATAAAATACACATATTCAATTACGAATACCTAGATGGAATCAAACTAAATAGAGGATCCAAAGATTGCAAAGAAATAAAATGCTGAAGAAGCATCAACGAATGAAGCAAGAAATCAAAAGATCCAAATAACCACTTCACAAAACAAAGATTCAAAAAGAAGGATATATATTATGATAAGATCGACAAGAGAGTGATTTAAATAATATGAGGAGGCTCCCCAAATTTTGTGCACAAATTATAATTTGCATTTGAATATAATATGCATAACATGGTATCCTCGTTCCCTCTATATCATTTCAACCACGAGCATGAGCAAGAGAGAAGATATTATGATGAGAGCAAATGAGTGTTTATATATAATAGGAAGCTCCCCAAGGTTCATGCACAACAAAGTGCACAATTGTGGAATCCTAACTCCCCATAATCAAACAAAACACCAAACAAGAACAAGAAAGCAAATGCGTGTTCTTAGGTAAATTAGGAAAGCTCCCCAAGGTTTATGCACCAAATATCTTTGAATGCAAAGTGCATAAACATGGTGTTCTTGCTCCCCCAAACTTACATAACAACACAAAGGCATGAGAGATCAACTTTCTTAAAACCAACGAGTGCCAAAAGATGCAAATGAAAAGGTCAAGCACTAAAAGCAAAACTTTTGGATCCACCAAAAAAAGGAACATGAGGTGGACTCCAAAGGATTGGAATATCAACTAGAGATGTATCCATACTCATGTGTATAAGTTTTTAGGTAGACAACAATCATGATGATATACATCCACAAAGAAACATGAACACATGAAATGGATACTCAAAAACAAACAAGATATCCAAAAGAAAGTCAAAGACAATGCCAATAAGATTTTTGCTTGAAAGCATGGACAAAGGCTCAACTTTATCTTATTGTACATAAATTACGTTCAAACAGCAACAAATACATCACAACTATCACAAGGGAAAAAGATAGTTGGAATGCATTTGGAAAGGCAACAAGTATCATAAAGAATGAATAAACCTTGCAAATTCATACATATTGGACATGAGAGCACTTTGAGGAAATCATAGGAAATTTAATTGCTAGATTGGCATATGTGGGATTGGTGAATCATAAACATGAATTTTTGTATACTCCCCAAAATATGCACTCATCTCAGCTTACTCACATTACAATAAAGATGATACAATAAAATCTTACGAGAACCACAATAAAAGTAACTAAAGGAAATCATGCCATGACGTAACCATAAAGGTTGGATGCTAGATAAGTATGCATGAGAGGGATACTTGTTATCGAGATACCATTGGTAGGATGTAGTAGATATGAGTTTATTGATTGTCCTAGCTTGCCTCCAGTTATCATTTAGTAACTACATCTTCTTATTATTGAGACAAGCATCCAATGTATCTCCAATGTACCTAAAACACATTAAAGTACACAATGATCCCAAAACTCATTGGGTCCACAGTAGTTAGATACACTAAAATACATAGGACAAACTCCACAAAAACATGTGCATATTAATATGAAATTGAATTTCATGCACATCTTAGCCAAAATAGGATTTGGTGGAGTTTCCCCTATATATTGTATCAAAGAATGCGAGCATACCATAATATATACATTTAGTAAATATGCACGCGCAAGACTTTCAAGAACAAAAAGGAGAGATAGTTTGAGAAAAAACACCAAGAAAGCCAAGAAGGCACACCTAAGTGTGACAAGACTAACAACTGTCCAAAATATATCAAAGACCAAATAAACACATAATAGACCCCAACTTCAACAAATGAACGAGGCAACAACCAAAGAGTAAAAAATATAAACAAATACAAATGCTCAAAGATTTATCTCATTCAAATGGTTAAATAGAAAACATGGAATGAGAAAAATCAACTGCAAAAAAATACCAATTGGAAAAAAAGGTTCCAACAAAGAACCAAACTCTCAACACTTTTCAAGATGGCACAAAGTACCAAAGAAAAGATTTATCTTCCAAAGACATAAAACATGGTAGGGATCAAAACATGTCATGAGAAGCATAAAAGGAGTGTTATGAATAATATAGGAGAACTCCCCCATGATTAGTGCATTATTTCAGATTTTGCATTTGAATACAAAATGCACACACATGGGATCATCATCCCTACTAAAAGGTCCAACTTTGGTCGATTAGAGGGGGTGAATAGGAGACTACCTATTTTATTGCAATTTTAGAATTTGCACAAAGTAAAGTTCACTAGAGATGCAACTAGATGAACAACCTATATGATAAACAATACAACAAGGAAACAAGACGGTAATTGCAAGAAGTAAAGGAGAGGAACGGATAAACCGACAAGGGGACACAGAGATGTAATTCCCGTAGTTCACTTCCAAGGAAGATACGTCTATGTTGGAGAGGTGTCGAGGCCACACAAGGTCATCCGAGCGCCACAAAGGCCTCACCTTCTTCTCCGGTGAGCACCACCACAAAGACGGCCTCACAATCCACTAACCGGTGACCTTGAATGCGCCAACCGAAACCTTTACAACAAGGTTGAGGGGAGACTCCACAACTCAATTGGAGGCCCTCAATGACACCATGAAGCTTCACAACAATTGCCCCAGCTCCGAGGATGCCCTACACCGTCTAGGGTTCCAAGAATCCAAGAGTAACAATACCCACTAAGGATGGATGGGGGAAATCACGATTCATTTGGTCAAGAGGTTTGAGTGGGTAGGGAGATAGATCTAGGAAGATGAAGCTCTTGTATTAATGGAGGAGAGATAAAATGAAGAGATGAAATGGAGAGGAGGAAGAAGGGAGCCTTAATTAGTCCCCTTCAAACAAGCCGTTTTTCTTCCCTCGACCACCGGTACTACCGGTGGCGGGCCAGTACTTCTAGTGAGTGGAGCCCAACATTCCGGAGACGCTCCACGGAACGGTCGGAAAGCCAGCTCAGCGAGCCCCACTTTCTGACCGGTATTACCGAGAAAGTTCCGGTCCAGATTCCGGCAAATATTTCACTTTGATATAGAAGTATATTGATACGTCCATTTTGCATCACTATTCTATATCATAATTTACTGTTATTCATTGATATATTTCATATTAAGAGATGATACTTATGTTATTTCATCTATTTTTGCATGGTTGATGACTTCTTGAGGATGAACCACTGAAGCCAGGATTCTGACGGAAAAAGCACTATCCAGATGCAATTTTGGCGAAGATCAAAAAATCCCAGAAAATGTATGGAAATTCCTATTTTTCTAGAAGACGAAGGAAGCCAGAAGGGGAAGTGGAGATGGGCCACATGGGGCCCACACCACCCCCTGGCACGGACCAACCCTAGCCACGCCACCAGGTGGTGTGGCCACCCTGGCCTACCTCTGGCATCGCCCTCAGGCGTATATGTTCCCCTCGAAACCCTAAGACCGAGGGGGGCGACCACAGAAAGGTTCCGCCACCTCTGCGG
The DNA here is from genome assembly GCA_910589775.1 of Avena eriantha. Taxonomy (NCBI): domain Eukaryota; kingdom Viridiplantae; phylum Streptophyta; class Magnoliopsida; order Poales; family Poaceae; genus Avena; species Avena eriantha. The sequence continues at coordinate 366,501,680 of OU342741.1, forward strand.
GGAGGAAACTATAGAGAGAGAAAGAGCTCTCTGGTAGGCAGAAATCTGTCAGGAAAATTCCTTCCCGGAGAGGGGAGATCGTCGCCATCAACACCGTCATCAAGCTGGACTTCATCGGGATCATCATCATCATCACCACCATCATCTCCACCAGCACCATCACCACTACTCCATACCGCTGTAACAATTGGGTTGAATCTTGCATAGTTCTTAGGGAAAATTTCCCGGTGTTGATTATATTACTTGTTGTAGTTGATGCTATTGAGTGGAACCATTGAATTATCATTCATGTTATGATTGTTACTTATCATTATTTCATCTTTGATCTTGATCCACATGATGTCTCGTGAGTAGTTCATTTAGTTCTTGAGGACATGGGAGAAGTCATGTTGTTAGTAGTGGAATTGTGTTGAGAAAGATTCAATGGTTTGATATTTAAGTTGTGGTGTTATTCTTCTAGTGGTGTCATGTGAACATTGACTACATGATTCTTCACCTTTAAGGGCCTAGGGGAATGCATTGTGTATTTAGCTAATAATCATGGGGTTGCCGGAGTGACAGAAACCTGAACCTCCATTAGTAAACCTTTGCGCAAGGGAGTGTATGATCTCAAAGTTTAAGGCAGTGGTTAGGTTTTTATCATAATTACTTTCTTGCAGTTGCGGATGCTTGCAAGGGGTATAATCACAAGTATGTATTAGTCCTAGGAAGGTCAGTACATTAGTATAGGTTCACCCACACAACACTTATCTAACCAGAGAAGATTAATCAAATATATGAAGCAAAAGCACTTGACGATACTCCCATGTGTCCTTGAGAACGTTTGGTCATCTTAAGTAATACAACCAGCTTGTCCTTTGCTAAAGAAAGGATTGGGCCACTTGCTGCAATTATTATTATTTTCTTTTATTTACTCATACTTTCTTTATTTGCATTATCAAAAACCCTTAAAAATATGTTTGCTAAGTATTTATAGAGAATTCCTGATCCATACCACTTGTCAACACCTTGTGCTCCTCGTTGGGTTCGACACTCTTACTTATCGAAAATACTGTGATACACCCCCTATACTTGTGGGTCATCAAGACTCTTTTCTGGCGCCATTGCTGGGGAGTGAAGCGGTATTAAAGAGTGGAACTGGTAAAGGAAACTTCTACTATGAGTATTGTTTATTTTTGTTAGTTACTTTATTTCAATATGGATAATTCACTTAGTTTCTTATTTCGTAATGCTACTACCACAGCTAAGGTAGTAGATGAACCACCACCTGCTAAAATTGATCCTTTTAAGATACCTACAAAAATTGTTGATCGTGTTATGGATAACTACTATTTTGGAGATGGAACTGTCCATCCCGGTGATCATTTGCTCTTTATACATGAATTATGCAGATTGTTTAAGTGTGCAGGTATTACAACAGATCAAGTTAAGAGGAAGTTATTCTCGTTATCATTGAAAGGCAGGGTTGAGGAATGGTTTAAGATATTGAAGAATGGCCAATCTCTTGAATGGGAGGAAATTGTACCTCTCTTTTATTCCAAATTTTATCCTCCTAGTGGAATTCATAAAGATCAGAATCAAATATATAACTTTTAGCTTCAAGATGGAGAGAGTACCTCCCAAGCTTGGGGGAGATTGAAGTTACTATTGCTCAAATGTCCTATTCATGAGCTCCCTAATAATATTATTATCAATAACTTTTATGCAAGGCTTTCTCTTCATGATAAAGATTTATTGGATGCTTCTTGTGCTGGATCATTTACACGTATGGAATAAGAAGCTAAATGGGATCTTCTAGACCGTATTCAAGACAATGCTGGAGCATGGGAGAATGATAAAGGAAGAAAGTCAGGTATAAATTATGATTATGAATGCATTAAATCTTTTATGGGAACTGGTGACTTTCATAATATTAGTGCTGCTTATGGTCTTGATTCTCAAGTTCTTGCAAATTCTTTAAAGGCTTTTGCCTCTTATATTGAAATCCCCAAAAAGGAATGGAACAAGTATCATGCACCATATAAGGATATTGTTGATTGTGTTCCTAGAAGAAATACTGAAGTTTGCATCGTTGATCGTATTTTACCTGAACCTTACATTGAGAAAATACCTTTCCCTATTAAAGTAAAGGATCATTCTATGATAACGAGCGTGGTTAACAAAAGTACAAAGAAAGCTGTAAAACCCGATGAACAAATAAACATTGAACCTGCAGTAGCGATTGTGAAAGATCTGGTTACTAAAAGTGTAGAAGATAGACACATTATCTTTTGTGAGGATGCCTCTAATATAGTTTCACATCCTAGTAGAACTAGGAAAGCTAGTGTCCCTGTTCTCTCTATTAGAATTGGTGATCATTGATATTATGGTTTATGTGATATTGGTGCAAGTTCAAGTGCTATTCCTTATGAGATTTACAAAGAAATTATGCATGAAATTAGTCCCTGTGAACTAGAAGAAATTGATGTGGTTATTCCCCTTGCCAATAGAGAGACCATCGCTCCAATTGGTATTGTAAGAGATGTGGAAGTTCTTTGTGGTAAGATTAAATATCCTGCTGATTTTCTAGTACTTGGTTCAACTGCTAGTAAAACTTATCCTATCATTTTTGGTAGACCTTTCTTGAACACTTGTGGAGCCATAATAGATTGTAAGGAGAAAATTTTAACTAAATTTGATGGAGAACCTTATGAGTTTAATTTTTCAAAATTTGCTAAAGTTCCTTATGAAAATGAATTGCCTGATGAGTATTTTAGAGTTGAACAACTTGCTTCTATTTCTCTTGCTCCTAACAATGCTTTGCAGCAATTTATGGAAGACCACGTGGAAGAAAGAAATGAGATTGACGAGATTCTCCGTCGTCAACCCAAGATGCTTAAGCATAACTTACCCGTGGAAGATTTGGGTACCACATTACCGCCTAAGAAGGATCCGGTTTTCGATCTAAAACCTTTACTTGACGATCTTAAATATGCTTACATCGATGATAAGAAAATATTCCTATTATTATTAGTTCTAAACTTTTAGGAAAGGAAGAGGAAAGATTATTAGAAGTATTGAAGAAACACCGAGGAGCTATGGGTTATACCCTTGATGATTTAAAGGGGATTTCTCCTACTATATGTGTTGTGGAAATGGCCACGACAGTCGCTGCCATAGGCAACGATTGATAGAATCGGGGGTGAGAGCTGGAGGCCATCTGCGGTGCGAGATGGGGGCTGATGCACACGGATTTACCCAGGTTCGCCCCCGGAGGGTAAAGACCTACTCCTGCTTGATTAGATTTATGGAGAGCGAGTTACAGGGGTGGCAATCTCGGCGTCTAAGCAGCGAGTCGCTTGAAGGGGTGTATGATGGAACATAAGTCCTCAAACTACCCTAAGGGGGCTTATATAGGAGGCACCTCACTAGGGTTTACAGTTTACAACCGAACAAGATATGGATTTGGAGGCCTTGACCTAATCCGACTGGGCTTCAGGTACACTTCTGGGACTCCAGTCTCCAATCACCAGGCTTTCTCCTCAGTCGCATTCTAGTCGCCGTCCTACATGCCCACTCGTGAGGCCTTTGGCCCGATCGGAGCGTCCTACTGGGCATACCCCATTCGGCATATCCCCATCAGTAGTCCCCGAGGCCATTGTTGATTCAAACGCAGGTGTTCATTTGGAAGTCGGAGTAGGCGAGTCCAATTTGGACGCCCAGTCAAATCGGCGTTGGACTCTATCGAGAACCGAGGAAATTTTCCACCAGGCTTCCAGTCGCACCTTTGGCGAATAATTCACTACCGAGTTGCTGCTCCTGTCGATCGAAGAAGGTATAGCTGCAGGTGAGTCGAGTAGAAGGAGTTGGACCATTGGCTCGGTCAAACTAGCCGTTGGGTAATCCAAAGGTAACTTCGGCATAATTACCGCGGGTAACGGCTACCCCGAGATTTGCAGGTAACGTGCCCTTATGAGGGTAGCGACGGAACAGTCCTGTAGACCCTTTCCCGCATTCCTCACTTTCGCGCACCCATTCTCTCTGCTTCTCCTTAATCCATATTCCCTAGACCGAGCGATTTTCCTCCTTTCCTGATGGCGCCTTCGAAATATCTGTGGGGGAACTCCAAGTGCACTGCGGCACAACTCAAATCATTCGAGGACGCGGGGGTCTTCTGTAAGGGGAATTGGCGGATCCCCGCGCCTTCCTAGGTCGAGCCGAAGCCATGCGCCGGCGAGTTCATATGCTTCCCAAGACACTTGGAGAGGGGCTTGGGATTCCCCACCTCGGTATTCTTTCAGCGGTTCTGCGCGTACTACGCGATCAAGCCGTCGGATCTTGGCCTGCACAACATTGATCAACTGGCAATCTTTGTCACCTTCTGCGAATGCTACCTCGGCTGCATGCCGTACTTCCCACTGTGGTTGGAGCTGTTCCACGGTCGCATCGGGCGCGAGGGGTCCGGCGACCCGATCTTGGCGGCAGGTGGCGTTACGTTTCAGTTGAATCCGAAGGCCAACTTCTTCAAGCTCCTGCTGCCGAAGAAGGCCATGAGCGAGTGGAAGAAAAGCTGGTTCTATGTGAAAGGATCCACGCCCTCCGGTGGAGTGGCGCTTCCCGAGTTCGTTGCGGAGAGAAGCGAGCCCTGCCGGCTGACAGCGGACAAGCTCCCCGACGATCAGAGAATGGCCGTCGCGGAGATGGTGGACCAGATCCAGAAGCTAAAGGACCAGGGATTATCCACAATCAATTTGTACAACTGCTAGCTTGGGCGGCGCTTGGTCCTGTTGGCGACCCGACCCCATTGGATGTATGAATACACCGGGAAGAACGATCCTTCCCGGACCAGCAAGGAGACGTGGGACGTCACGGACTAAAATACCGCCCTGAAGAAGATCACCGACGCGGAATTTACCATTACGTCGGCCGAGCTCACCCCGTACATGCCCGGGAAGAATGAAGATCCTACGGTAAGCCATTCTTCACTAGATTTATCTTCAGTGTGACTCTCGCAGGGTAATTTGCAACCGCATCCTTTGATGTCTGTTTGTGTCCATTCTAAGTTGTTCCAGGTTCTCGAGGGCTGGCTTCCCCCACTTGAGGAAGATGTCCCCAGGGAGCTCGAAGAGGGGTCCGAAGGGACCTCCTCTAAGAGCGAAGAAGAAGAGAGGGAGGTTCCTCCCCCAGCGCCCGTGGCTCACAAGACTTGCATGCAGAAGCAGCGTGAAATTGACATGAGCCACAATCTTGACGAGCGGGATGAGGATGATGACATTTTGCAGCAGCACAGTTCACGGCGCACCGCCACGCTGGCGAAACCCGTGTGCAAACCGAAGTTTCCCGTGAAGAAGCGTGCCCTGAAGACGGCGTCGCCACCCAGGTCGGCGGTGGCGTTCGGATCAGACGATGAGTCTGACGATGAGTCTGACGATGATGTGACTAAGGTATCGTCCAAGGTCCCGGAGGATACGACTCCGATGATGAGACCGGAGGTAGCGGACACGGCGGTGGAGGTAGAAGTTCCGCTTGCGGTGATCGCGCTGACTGTCTCGGCCGCATCGGAGATAGGAGCTGCGGCGAGCAAGTCGCTGTGACCGGCGGGAACGACCGCATCATCCGGCCTAGAAATTCTAGAGACCACGGCTTCATCATCGAAGTATCCCACGGTGTCATGGGCCTCGAATGTTTTTGAGAAGGGTCTCTTGCACAAGCTGGGCCCATAATTGGACAAACCTGCCCACATCAGGACGAGGTTACGCGTTCTTCCGGTCGCCAAGTGAGTCGCGACTTTTCCTTTAAATTCTTGGGTGCTTTCTTGTATGATTTCTTTGCTGACTTTGGTGATTTTGCAGGCCTGGTGCTAAGAAGATAGGTCGCCCTTCAGTGGCTAAGATTCTGCCGGCCGTCACCGCAGGGGAAGGCGATCCCCCCAGGAAGAGGAAGCTTGTTGCGGATGTCACGCCTGCTGAGGGCCCGAAGAAGCAGAGGGGTGATACCGACGATGCTACGGCAGAAGACAACACCAAGGGGAGTGACCCTGCTGCCGGCGCCCAGGAGGTGGCGGTCACTCAATCGGATCCAGCAAAGGGGGCTCCAACGACAGAACCATCAGCCCCAACAACTAGTTCCCCGGCGAGGGCGTCTGCGTCGTTTCCGCGCTTCATGGCGAAGGGTTTTCTAACCGTGGAAGAAAACCAGTCTCCGCAGATGCCAGAGATCATTGATGAGGATGTTAGGTCTCGTCGCGGGCGCACCTCCTTTGTGGTCCCTTCAACGGACGCCAGTGGGCTTCATAGCATGCTTGGTGCCGCCATTCAGGTATGTCTAGTCCCCAAGTGCCTGGTCGCTGAATTTCAGCGGCTAGGCACTAAAATTCTTCTAGTCGCTAGTCCCCGAGTGTCTAGGAACTGAATTTCAGCGGCTAGGCACTGAATTTCTTCTAGTCACCAGTCCCCGAGTGTCTAGTCACTGAATTTCAGTGTCTAGGCACTAAAATTGTGTTTTTGAAGTTGCTGATTGTTTATTCTGCTTGTAGGGCTTGCAGAGGGAATCAACTGATCGGCAAGTCGCAAAGGAGCGCGTGGAGCGTGACCTGCGTGTGGCGCAGGAGGCTAACTGGCGACTCCAGGAGACTTCCGCTGAGTAATTGTTTACTTGGCAATCACGAGTTGCTGGTGTTTGTGGGAAGCTGACTGTTGTTGATGTTCCTTTTAGATGGTCTTCTGGCTGCCATTGCCAAAGCCTGTGAGGGGTATGTCCTGGCTACAGAGTTGGACATAGCGAATGGGCATATCGACTCGTTGGTGAAGGAGTTGGAGGAGGCAAAGGCGTTGATGATCTCTTCTAAGGAGAGGGCCAAGGCCATAGTCATTGCGATGGAGGAGGAGAGGAAGGCTACTGATACAATCATCCTTGGGCTGTAGAGCAATCTTGCTGCCCTGGAGAAGCATGTGACAGAGAACTGCCAGAAACTCCTTGGTGAGTGGTTGCTCTTTGCTTTGATATATGCGGTGAATCCCCAAGTGGGTGAGTCCGTAGTGACATTGGGTGTCTGACATTGCAGCTTTGATAGGGAAAGGCGATCCGGTGGTACAGACCTTCAATGCCTCATAATGCGTGACCATGGTGGTGAATGCGGCCACCACCTTGGCGTTGTGCGTCCAGGCTGTGCTTCAAGGGATGTCCCCCACCGAGGTTATACTTGGGGGACTGACTGAAGTATGGTGCTACGTGGAGGAGGCGCCTGCCATTGTAGAGTGGATGGCGCGTTCGGTCTTCAGGCACGGGGCCACCACGGCATTGAGCCTGGGGCTCACGCATTTTCCTGGCGATTTCGACCTCAACGGTGTCACCAGCGGTTACCCGTCGGCGACTGGCTCGGTGGAGATATCGGAGGTGTTGAAGCTGACCGCCAAGGCTGCTCCCTTCGCGGATAGGGTGCTGGCGATGGGGGACTTGCTTCCGTACCAGGGGACGGTGGTGGCACCGGGTGACCCCGAGCCGGAGCATCGCGACCTGAAGTCGGAGCAGCCCTTCCGGTCGGTGTTGTCGAAGTCGCTGACTACGTACCCGACGAATCCGTGGGAGCCATTCGTCCAGGTCAAGGGCGGTGGTGGTGCTTCTTCGTCGAAGCCTGCAAAATAGATGTCTGCCCTGGGGGCTTTTGTAAGTTATGCCTGATGGCCATTTTGTGATATGAACAATATATATGTATGAAAGTAAGGGGAGTCAATCGACTTGCAATGCATGGTCAGTTATGTGGTATTTTGGCTTTTGTTTGAGCGAGTCCCCTAGCGTGTTCGCCCTTTAGTGGGGTATAACTCGTTTATGTGTATGTGTGTTTGCGTTGGGTTATTGTTTTGGTTTAGGCTGATTTTCCATGGTGTGTGGGGCTAGTCGCCTTGAGACTCCGAAGGGGCGAGTGCCCGAGCTCGAGTGAGGTCGATTTAGTCGAGTCCCCGAGCATGGTACTTAGCCGTTTTGGGCGTGTGCCTATTGTAAGGTCTGATGTGTTGTTTGTAACGCGTCTCTTCCCCTAGCTCGGAAAGCCAGTCGCGTGGTGAGTCCAAGGCAGCTCTCTTACTTGGTGTGTTCCCGAGCCGCGTGAGGTTTTCTTGTTGCAAAGTCCCCGTGCATGGTACTTAACCGTTCGAGTCGCTTTGCACGAGGATGGGGAGGACATGTCACTGTGGGAAGCGTTTATCGGTCGTCTTGGCCCGGTAGGCCAGTCAAGCGGGGTGACTTCGATGGTGGATCCGGGTTGGCATTTTCGTGGACGACACAAAGCCCAAATATCTTCGGTGCCCTTGGGTCGCACTACTTAGCCATGTCGGTCGCTTGTCCAAGGGTTGACTTCCGTAGGTAGCATATTGCTAAATGTACGAGTGTGAGTGGCACAAGAAGATGGCGAGTAGACACAATTTGTGCGATCCGAATGTATTTCATTTATGTATCATCTGGGTACAAGTTTGAGTTCTACGTATAGAACTTTTGGAGGACGTTTACATTCCATGGCCTCCCGACCTCAAGCTGGCCATTGCCTCGTATGTCGATGAGGTAGTAGGCGTCGTTGCCGAGGATGTGCCCTATGGCGAATGGCCCTTCCCATGGGGGGAAGCTTGTACATGCCCTTCTTATCCTGGACTAGTCGTAGGACCAAGTCGCCTTCCTAGAAGGTGCATATCCGGACTCGGTGGCTGTGGTAGTGGCGGAGTCCCTGCTGGTCTCGATGGTGGTGCGGGAGCGAGCTAGGCCGCGTGCTTTGTCGAGCTAGTCGACGCTGTCTTGGTGGGCGATCTCATTTGTTGCCTCGACATAGTTGGCGACTCGAGGTGAGTCGTGCTCCAGGTCGGTTGGCATTACGGCCTCGGCGCCATACACCATGAAGAAGGGCGTGAACCCCGTGGAGCGGTTGACGGAGGTGCGGATCCCCCATACTACAGAGGGGAGCTCTTCGACCCAGCATCCTGGGGTTCGCTCGAGGGGCACTTGAAGTCGCAGCTTGAGACCATGGAGGACGCTATGATTAGCGCGTTCTGCTTGGCCATTCGACTCCGGGTGGGAGACTGAGGCGAGGTTGAGTCGTATGTTGTGCTCTTTGTAGAATTCTACCATGGCGCCTTTGGCAAAGTTGGTGCCATTGTCCGTTATGATGCTGTGCAGGTAGCCGCACCGGTAGATGAGCTCTGCCTGGCTCGTACTTGATGTTGTGGACGCCGATCTTGATGGCCCACTTGGCGACTCGACCAGTCACCTCGTGGTTGCGTATGATGTCCTCCAGCTGTACAGAAGAGACGACCTAGATGGGGTGCTCCTGGAAGTAGTGCGGGAGTCGCCGCTGGGCCCTGAAGACCGCATACACCAATTTTTGGTACTGCGTGTAGCGCTGTCTTGAGTCTGTCAGGACTTCACTGATGTAGTAGACGGGTCGCTGGATGGGGCGCTCCTTGCCCTCTTCTGGTCGTTCGATGACCATTACGGCGATGATGACTCGAGTGGAGGCCGTGACGTAGACGAGCATTGGCTCTTTGTCGATTGGGGCGGCGAGCAGTGGTGCCACAAGCAGTACTTCTTTGAGTGCCCTGAGCGTGTTGTCTGCTTATTCGTCCCATTGGAACCTAGGGTTCTTGTGCATCAGGGGGTAGAGAGGCATTGCCTTCTCGCCGAGCCGAGGGATGAAGCGACTGAGAGCCGCGACTCGTCCGGCCAGCTTCTGGATGTCGCGTAGGCACTCGGGTTTCCCGAGTCGCGTGATGGTGTCGATCTTGGGTGCGTGATCTTGGCGACTCCAGGTGATGCTTTGCTCAGACCAGTTCAGGAAGCGGGGGATGTCAACTTGGGTCACCGCATTGACGGCGACCGCACGGGCGAGTAGCTTCTTCTCGCGTTTGGTGCCGGGGGTGAAGGTGTGTAGTGAGCCGAAGGCGTTTCCAAACCCGCCGGCATTGGCGTTATCCCTTGGTGGGTTGTTGTTGGGGTCCTCCCTTGCTCGCCTTGCCTTTTCGATCTCCTTTAGAGAATGGCAGTCCACGGTGGTGTGGGTGGCGGGTTTTCCCTCCCTGCTATGGTAGACGCAGGGCTGATTCAGCAGGGCGGCGAGGTCGAATTTTGGCCTCACCGTGTTGTTGGCGCGGTAATTTCCTCCATCGCGGTAATTTCCTCTGTCGCGACGGAAGTTCTTCGGGTCACGTTGGCCGTAACTAGCATTAGCGACGAAGTCGACTCGCCCATCATTGTGGTGCTTGACGGTGAGGCGGGTGTTGCTGTAGCACATGTCGCGCTGTCACCCGTTGTCGTGGCCGCTAATGCGGCGTCTTCCTCCCAACTCGTCGTCAGAGTCCTGGTTGGGGTTCTCCTCTGTGTAACGCTTAGCGATCTCGAGGAGGTCGGGGATATTGTCGAGCATCCGGTAGACCCTCTTGATCTTAGAGACCAAGGGTTCGTACCGGCACACATTCTTGAAGCAGTGGATCACCGTGTCCAGGTGGATGCCGGAGGCGTTGATCCATAGTTCCTGCCACTTCTGGATCCAGTGGCGGGTCGACTCGCGCTATCCTTGGATGCATCGCTCCAGGTCCTCAATGGTGGTGGCGCGGGTGTAGGAGCCCTCGAAGTGCCTGACGAAGGCATCCCGCATCTCTTCCCATGAGTCGATGCTATCAGCGGGGAGCGTGTTTATCCATTGCCGGGTCGCACCCTCCATCATCAGGGGGAGGTAGCGAGCGGCTAGCAGGTTGGTGTGGCCAGCGATTCCCATCGCCATGAGGTATGTGTCCAGCCACACCGCTGGGTCGTACGTTGGATCGTGCTTTTCAATCTCCTTGGGCGCCTTGAAGTTGGTGGGGTACTTCTCGCCTCGGATCATAGGTCCGTAGCACTGGGGGCTGACTCGGCTGAGCGAGCCCCTGGGTTCGGAGTCACCGTGGTTGGTGAGGGTGTGTCGCAAGTCATTGTGCTGGCGCGCCTACCAAGCTTGGTTGTTGACGATGTACGTTCAGGCGTCGATGGGTTGCCTGTTGGCAGCGACCGTGTTGCTCACCGGCTGCGGCTCATTGGTGGAGAGCACAGGGCTGGCGACCCACAGCTGATGCGCTAGGGGCTAGGGTGGTGGGCATGTCACAACTTTGGCGATGGTTGGAGGGTCGCTTGAGGCTGCCCTGCTTGCCGATGAGCAGGAATACATCCTCCCCCGCGTGTCGACTCCCATGGCTTGCTGCTCGACGGCCCTGGTGAGCAGGGACTTAGTGTATTGGATCTGCAGCGCGCCTTCTCCTGTCAAGGCAGGCGACTGCGGCATCGGCCATGATGACGTTGTCCATTGGGGTGGAGTATAGTGGGAGCCTGCTGGTGTCATGGGCCTGTGGCGAGATTATGATCCACGGCTGGTCCGGTGGGGGCGCGTGACCAATGGGTGGCGGTGGGGCCCCAGTCGCTGGTGCGCCGGGTGGTGGTCGATTGCTGCCACCTGGTGGCGCGTTCTCGCAGTAGTCACGCTCGGCCATGCGTGCGGGGTCACTTTCGTCATTGAAGTTCAGGACGCGGCCCTGGACTTTGGAGTTCAGGCGGGTCCTAATGCGTCGTTGGTGGTAGAGAGACAACTCCTGCACCATCGCCCGCTCGAGGCGGAATTTCTCGCGCTTGGATAGTTCCCTGCGCCGTGCCTCCTCCAGTCGGAGGCAGGCTTCCTCCACCTTTGTGGCCGTGGCGGTTGGAGGGATCGGTGTAGAGAATGGATCTGGCGGGGCAACCGTGCTTCCCACCATGCAAATCGCGTTGAAGCTATTGGATCTGGCACGGAAGTCCTTGGGGGACTCCGAGCCGGAGTCGGAATCGAAGACCCAAGGCTAGAGTAATCCTCGAAGTCCTCAGGGTTGGAGACCCGTGTGATGGAGTCCTCCTGTGATGCTGCGGTGATGGATCCATCGACCGAGGCAGGGTTCGTGGAGTCAGCATTATCATGGAGGGCCGCGTCGTCCACATCGGCGTTGGTCTCGGCCGTGTTGCTGGCGGCCGAGTCGTATTCGGTGGCGAGGCGGCTGATGGAGCAGACCTGCTCCTCTGAGAGCAGATCGCGGCGTGGCGGCGATTCACCGACGATCATTGTTGCCGTCGGGTCGATTGCCTCGGTGAAGCCGACGAACAGGTTGATGGTGCCGACCGGCATTATCGCGTTGTGGGTGATAGGGCGCGACACCGGGAAGTAGCTGCTGGGCAGGATCTGGAGGATCCCGCTGTTGGCGATCATGCGGCCGCTGGCGATCGGCCGATCGATTGGCGAGTATGGTCTCCCCGCAGAACTCAGGCCAGTCCGTCTAGGCCCCACGATGGGCGCCACTATCGTGGAAATGGCCACGACAGTTGTTGCCATAGGCAGCGATTGAAAGAATCGGGGGCGAGAGCTGGCGGCCATCTGCGGTGCGATATGGGTGCGGATGCACACGGATTTACCCATGTTCGACCCCCCAAGGGTAAAGACCTACTCTTGCTAGATTAGATTGATGGAGAGAGAGTTATAGGGGTGGAGAGCTCGACATCTAAGCAGCGAGTCGCTTGAAGGGGTGTATGATGGAACATAAGTCCTCAAACTACCCTAAGGAGGCTTATATAGGAGGCATCTCGCTAGGGTTTACAGTTTAAACCGAACAAGATATGGATTCAGATGCTTTGATCTAATCTGACTGGGCTTCAGGTACACTTCTGGGCCTCCAGTCTCCAATCACCAGGCCTTCTCCTCAGTCGCATTCCAGTCGCCGTCCTACATGCCCATGTTGGGTCCGCAGCATAGAAAACAAAAAAAATTCCTACGATGAGAACTATACGCCAAGATCTATCTACTAGATACAGAGCAACGGGTGGACATACATCCATGGAGAACTTACCCTCGAAGACAACGAGTTTTGTTAACGAGTAGGAACTCGTGGTTGATGTAGTCGTACGCTTGCCGATCTCAAGATCGTGTGGAAGTCTGAGCGCCGCAAATCAGCAGCGCATCCGTCCTCGCACACACGTTCAAGCCACCGGACAACCTCCACCTCCTCGCTCCAGCGAATCAGCGGAAGTAGCAACTCCTTCTAGACGCAAGGCCACCGGGAACATGTATCTCGCTAATCCGAGACCATGGGGGAATATCTAGAGGGGGAGAGAGATCCTTCATGAGGAGGTGTGAGGATGAAGGAGGGAATGGGTGGCCTTTTATAGGAGGAGGGAGGGTGCCCCCTCTCTCCATGGCCGGCGCATGGGGGGGTGACCCCTCACCTCCCCCATTCATGTGGTGGTAACCCCTCCACATTAAAATGCCTCTTCACATTCCCATTTAAAGTCAACACTTTAAATGCATTAAATTTCTCCAAATTTAATGCTCTCTCATTTAATAAAACTCTTTTATTTATTTTATACAGAATTTTGTTAATTACTTTAATTAACAAAAATTCACATAAAACCCCTTGCAACATTTCAATATTACATGCAGAACCACTTTCTGCAATTTCACCCGAAACAATTCCGGTTTCTATCAAAACAATTCCTGCGCTTTGCAAACCTTTTGTCTGGAACATATATGCTCCTAAATGGTGTCCGGCAACCCTTAAGTGTGTCACCCTATGGTTCGCGAATAATGCAGACATGATTGAGACTCCTCTCAGATCAATAATCAGAAGCGGGACCTGGAGATCCATACTGACTCCTGCATATTCAACGATGACTTCTGTGATCGTGAGAACCTTTACGTCAGCAATTTAATCCCTTTGTCTCATGATATATTACATGTCTGAGATTCGATCATCGGTATCCAAATACCTAGTTTGATCTCGTTACCGACATGCACTCTTTTCTCGTTCCCGTGATATAACATTCTAGTGATCACATCACTTGCTTGCAAGCTATCTTAATGTGATATCACCGAGAGGGCCTAGAGTATATCTATCCGTCATCTGGATTGACAAATTCCACTCTTGATCCATGAGCCTCAACATAACACCTTCGTAGTACTGAACCCATCTTTATAGTCACCCTGTTACGGTGTGACGTTTGATGTTATCAAGATACTCTTCCGGTGTTAGCAATTAACATGATCTCATGGTCTAAGGACTAAGACTACTTTGTATGATGTTATAGCAATATAAACATAATGACTTGATCGTAATGCTATACTTCGGATGAATGTTCATCACATCATTTCACAAATGTTGTGACCTTGTTATTAACAACATCCAATGTCCATGATCAGGAAACTTTGATCATCTTGTTAATCAACAAGCTAGTCTATAAGAGAGGCATAACTAGGAACCCTTTTTGTTTATTAAACACACATGTATTGATGTTTCCTATCAATACAATTATAGCATGCAAAATAAACATCTATCATATACAAGAAATATATAATAACAACTTTATTATTGCCTCTCAGGGCATATTTCCTTCAGTCTCCCACTTGCACTAGAGACAATAATCTAGTTTACATAGTGATAAATCTAACACCCATGGAGTTCTGGTGTTGATCATGTTTTGCCCTAGGGAGTACTTTAGTCAACGGATCTGCTACATTTAGGTCCATGTGCACTTTACAAATCTTTATATCTCCATCCTTGACATGCTCGCGGATGGAGTGAAACCGGAGCTTAATATGTTTGGAATTCTTGTGAGACCTTGGTTCCTTTGCGTTAGCTATGGCTCCATTGTTGTCACAATAGATCACCATCGGGTCCAACGCACTGGGAACCACACCCAGTTCTGTAATGAACTCTTTCATCCAAACTGCCTCCTGCGCCGCTTCTGAAGCAACAACATATTCCGCCTCTGTTGTTGATCCAGCCACCACAGGTTGTTTGGAACTCCTCCAACTAACTGCTGCTCCGTTCAAGAGAAATACGTATCCGGATTGAGACTTAGAGTCATCCGGATCGGTGTCAAAGCTAGCATCGACATAACACTTAGCGACTAGCTCTTCTTCACCTCCGTATATAAGAAACATATCCTTAGTTCTTCTAAAGTACTTGAGGATGTTCTTTACCGCTATCCAGTGTTCTGAACCTGGATCAGATTGGCACCTACTAGTCAAACTAATAGCATGTGCCACATCCGGTCTTGTACATAGCATGGCATACATAATAGAGCCTATGGCTGAGGCATAGGGGATCTTATCCATCATCTCTCTTTCTTCCGCCGTAGCCGGACTTTGAGTCTTACTCAATGTCTTGCCTTGCAACATAGGTAAGAACCCCTTCTTACTTTCGTCCATATTAAATTTATTTAATATCTTATCAAGGTATGTACTCTGCGATAGCCCAATTAGGCGTCTTGATCCATCTCTATAGATTTTAATGCCTAATATATATGAAGCTTCACCAAGGTCCTTCATCGAAAATTTGCTGTTTAGATAACTTTTAACACTGTTTAAAAGACCTATATCATTTCCAATCAATAATATGTCATCCACATATAATATCAGAAATGCCACATTGCTCCCACTCACTTTCTTGTAAATACAAGCCTCTCCATAAGTTTGGACAAATCCAAACTCTTTGATCACCTCATCAAAGAGGAGATTCCAACTCCGGGATGCTTGCTTCAGTCCATAGATGGATCTCTGAAGTTTGCACACCTTATTAGCATCCTTAGGATCGACAAAACCCTTTGGTTGTATCATATACAACTTTTCTTCAATATTACCATTGAGGAACGCAGTTTTGACATCCATCTACCATATTTCATAATCGAAATATGCAGCAATTGCTAACATAATCCTAACCGACTTAAGCATCTCTACGGGAGAGAATGTCTCATCGTAGTCAACTCCTTGAATTTTTCGAAACCCCTTTGCGACAAGTCAAGCCTTATAGATGGTTACATTACCATCAGCATCAGTTTTTCTTTTGAAAATCCATTTATTCTCAACGGCCTTTCGATCGTGAGGTAAGTCCACCAAGGTCCAAACCTGGTTTTCGTACATGGATTCCATCTCGGATTTCATGGCTTCTAGCCATTTGTTGGAATCAGGGCTCATCATCGCTTCTTCATACGTCGTAGGGTCATCTATTTCATCAATCATGAAATTCATAACAGGATTGCCGTACAGTTTAGGAGCTACACGTGTCCTGCTTGACCTACGTGGTTCGGTAGTGTCCTCTTTCGGAGTTTCATGATCAATATCATTAGCTCTCTCTTCATTAGGTGAAGTCAACTCCGAAAAAACTTCCGGTGCTGTGCTACTCGCCATTTCATGAAGAGAAGGTTCAATAACCTCTTCGAGTTCTACCTTCCGACTACTCACACCTTTCGCGAGAAACTCCTTCTCAAGAAAGGATCCATTCTTGGAAACACCCTCGGATCTGTGATAGAAGGTATACCCAATCGTTTCCTTAGGGTATCCTATGAAGACGCATTTTTCCGCTTTGGGTTCGAGTTTATCCGGTTGAAGTTTCTTCACATAAACATCACATCCCCAAACTTTAAGAAATGACAGCTTAGGTTTGTTTCCAAACCATAATTCATACGGTGTCTTTTCAACGGATTTAGATGGTGCCCTATTTAAAGTGAATGTAGTGGTTTCCAATGCATAACCCCAAAATGACAGTGGCAAGTCAGTCAGAGACATCATAGATCGAACCATATCCAATAAAGTACGATTATGACGTTCTGACACACCATTACGTTGTGGTGTTCCGGCAGGCGTGAGTTGTGAAACTATTCCACACTCTTTCATGTGTGTGATAAACTCGTAACTAAGATACTCTCCTCCACGGTCAGACCGTAGAAATTTGATCTTTCTATTACGATGATTTTCCACTTCATTCTGAAATTCTTTGAACTTTTCAAAAGTTTCAGACTTGTGTTTCATCAAATAGATATACCCGTATCTACTCAAATCATCCGTGAAATTAACAAAATAATGATATCCACCTCGCGCCGACACACTCATTGGTCCACACACATCAGTATGTATGATTTCCAATAAATCTGTCGCCCGTTCCATTGAACCGGAAAACGGCGTTCTAGTCATCTTGCCCATAAGGCATGGCTCACATGTATCAAATGATTCAAAATCAAGTGATTCCAAAAGTCCATCAGAATGGAGTTTCTTCATGCGTTTAACGCCAATATGACCTAGACGGCAGCGCCACATATATGCAGATATATCATTGTCAAGTTTAATCCTTTTAGCATCCACATTATGAATATGCGTAATACTACTATCGAGATCCAATAGAAATAAACCATTCAACACAGGTGCATGACCATAAAAGATATTATTCATATAAATCGAGCAACCATTGTTTTCAGATTTAAACGAATAACCACTTTGCATCAAACATGATCCGGATACAATGTTCATGCTCAGTGCAGGCACCAAATAACAATTATTCAGGTTTATAACTAATCCCGACGGCATATGGAGAGGCAACGTTCCGACGGCGATCACATCAACTCTTGATCCATTGCCAACCCGCATCGTGACCTCATCCCTTGCTAGTTGTCGCTTGTTCCACAGCCCCTGAACCGAGTTACATATATTAGCAACCGATCCCGTATCAAATACCCAGGTGCTACTGCGAGTACTAGTCAAGTACACATAAATAACATTTATATCACATATACCTTTCTTTGCCTTGCCGGCATTCTTGTCCGCCAAATACTTGGGGCAGTTGTGCTTCCAATGGCCAGTCCCCTTGCAATAGTAGCACTCGGTGTCAGACTTAGGGCCAGCTCGGGGTTTCTTTTCAGACGCGGCAACAGATTTGCCGCCCTTCTTTCCCTTCTGCTTGCCTTTCTTGTCCTTCTTCAAATCGGTGGTCTTATTGATCATCAACACTTGATGTTCTTTCCTAATCTCCACTTCTACAGTCTTAAGCATTGGCAGATGCTCGGGAAGAGACTTCTTCATGCCCTGCATATTATAGTTCATCACGAAGCTTTTGTAGCTAGGTGGCAGAGATTGGAGAACACGATGTATGCCTAAGTCAATGGGAATCATTATTCCCAAGGACACAAGCTTATCGGCGTACCCAGACATTTTGAGTACGTGCTCACTAACGAAGCTGTTCTCTTCCATCATGCAGCTAAAGAACTTTTTCAGAAGCATTATAACTCTCTACGGCAGCATGGGTATCGAAAATCATTTTCAATTCTCCCATGGTATCAAAGGCATTGCCATTTTCGAAACGTTTTCGAAGTTCTGGTTCTAGCCCATACAGTATGCCGCAATGAACTAAGTTGTGGTCCTCCTGACGAGTTATATAGACGTTCTTTTCCTCGTCAGGGGCATCAGGAGCTGGTGGGGGGCCTAGCGGCGCCTCTAGCACATATTGCTTTTGTGCAGCAGTGAGGAGAATCCTCAAATTCATAGCCCAGTTGGTGAAGTTGCTACCATTCGTAGCAAGCTTCTCTTTCTCCATGAACACATTGAAATTAAAAACAGGTGGTGCTATCTACAACAGAATTTGTAAAATATATTTAGACTAAGTTTATGATAGATTGAGTTCAACTAATCCAAATTACTAATGAACTCCCACTCAAAAACGACATCCCTCGTGTCCTTTTGGTGATTACATGAACCAAATCCACTACACCAAGTCCGATCATCACGTGAGTCGGTGTAGCTTCAAAGGCGAGTATCTATATAGGCATCATATCAACTATATGACTCATGCTTAACCTTTCGGTCCGTGTTCCGAGGCCATGTCTGTACATGCTAGGCTCGTCAAGTAAGAACCTTAGTATTCGCGCGTGTAAAACTATCTTACACCCGTTGTATGAAAGCGTAGAGTCGAGAACACCCGATCATCACGTGATGCCTCAAAACACGATCCACAAAATGGTGCATACTTAAGGAAGAACACATTTTATCTTGATATCTATATGAGGGATCATCTTATAATGCTACCAAAAGCGCCAAACTAGCAATATAAGATGCTAACATCTAATGTGTGAAGTGAGGTGATATGGTCCATGCATTTGATCTCTATCATTTGCATCGTGGTATGATCTCTATCATTCCTTTGTGTGTAAGGCCAAGGTCTCTGGAACTTACACGTTAAGTGAGTTGTAAGAGTATCTATCATACATCTACTTACAACAATACCATATCAAGACACTAGCCCAGCAACGATCTAAACTAGACGCCTCTAATTTATCAATTGCAAGTTTTACGTGGCTTAGGGCTTTCAGAGATAGAACCGGTCTATCTACGAACATGAACCACGACAAGGATAACCAAGTTATTAGCAACTCGTTGTAAATCAGATATTGACTATAGTAGGAGAGACAGACACCCGCCAGCCACTTATGCAAAACAAGTTGCATGTCAGTCGTGGAACCGGTCTCATGTATGATGACATGTAAGGTTGGTCCGGGCCGCTTCATCCCACTATGACACCAATATCCAAAGTACATAGAAGATGCAATAACATGATCATCATCACCCACATATAAACATATGTGTACTACCCGTGCAAAGCACCTACGCATAGATCAGGCTCTGATACCACTGTTGGGTCCGCAGCATCGAAAACAAAAAAATTCCTACGATGAGAACTATACGCCAAGATCTATCTACTAGATACAGAGCAACGGGTGGACATACATCCATGGAGAACTTACCCTCGAAGACAACGAGTTTTGTTAACGAGTAGGAACTCGTGGTTGATGTAGTCGTACGCTTGCCGATCTCAAGATCGTGTGGAAGTCCGAGCGCCGCAAATCAGCAGCGCATCCATCCTCGCACACACGTTCAAGCCACTGGACAACCTGCACCTCCTCGCTCCAGCGAATCAGCGGAAGCAGCAACTCCTTCCAGACGCAAGGCCACCGGGAACATGTATCTCGCTAATCCGAGACCATGGGGGAATATCTAGAGGGGGAGAGAGATCCTTCACGAGGAGGTGTGAGGATGAAGGAGGGAATGGGTGGCCTTTTATAGGAGGAGGGGGGGTGACCCCTCTCTCCATGGCCGGCGCATGGGGGGGTGACCCCTCACCTCCCCCATTCATGTGGTGGTAACCCCTCCACATTAAAATGCCTCTGCACATTCCCTTTTAAAGTCTCCACTTTAAATGCATTAAATTTCTCCAAATTTAATGCTCTCTCATTTAATAAAACTCTTTTATTTATTTTATTCAGAATTTTGTTAATTACTTTAATTAACAAACATTCACATAAAACCCTTGCAACATTTCAATATTACATGCAGAACCACTTTCTGCAATTTCACCCGAAACAATTCCGGTTTCTATCGAAACAATTCCTGCGCTTTGCAAACCTTTTGTCTGGAACATATGTGCTCCTAAATGGTGTCCGGCAACCCTTAAGTGTGTCACCCTACGGTTCGCGAATAATGCAGACATGAATGAGACTCCTCTCAGATCAATAATCAGAAGCGGGTCCTGGAGATCCATACTGACTCCTGCATATTCAACGATGACTTCTGTGATCGTGAGAACCTTTAACGTCAGCAATTTAATCCCTTTGTCTCATGATATAATACATGTCCGAGATTCGATCATCGGTATCCAAATACCTAGTTTGATCTCGTTACTGACATGCACTCTTTTCTCGTTCCCGTGATATAACATTCTAGTGATCACATCACTTGCTTGCAAGCTATCTTAATGTGATATCACCGAGAGGGCCTAGAGTATATCTATCCGTCATCTGGATTGACAAATTCCACTCTTGATCCATGAGCCTCAACATAACACCTTCGTAGTACTGAACCCATCTTTATAGTCACCCTGTTATGGTGTGACGTTTGATGTTATCAAGATACTCTTCCGGTGTTAGCAATTAACATGATCTCATGGCCTAAGGACTAAGACTACTTTGTATGATGTTATAGCAATATGAACATAATGACTTGATCGTAATGCCATACTTCAGATGAATGTTCATCACATCATTTCACAAATGCTGTGACCTTGTTATTAACAACATCCAATGTCCATGATCAGGAAACTTTGATCATCTTGTTAATCAACAAGCTAGTCTATAAGAGAGGCATAACTAGGAACCCTTTTAGTTTATTAAACACACATGTATTGATGTTTCCTATCAATACAATTATAGCATGCAAAATAAACATCTATCATATACAAGAAATATATAATAACAACTTTATTATTGCCTCTTAGGGCATATTTCCTTCAGCCCACTCACGAGGCCTTTGGCCCGATGAGAACGTCTTGCTGGGCATACCCCATTCGGCATATCCCCATCAATATGTCAGCATGCCATTAATATAGAACCCGGTGCAAAACCAGTGGTAGAGCATCAACGTCGTTTAAATCCTAAGATGAAGGAAGTGGTAAGAAATGAGGTATTAAAACTCCTTGATGCTGGTATTATTTATCCTATTGTTGATAGTCAATGGGTTAATCTTGTTCATTGTGTCCCCAAGAAAGGAGGAATTACTATTGTGCCTAATGAAAATAATGAGCTTATTCCCCAAAGAGTAGTAGTTGGTTATAGGATGTGCATTGATTTCAGAAAGGTTAACAAAGTTACTAAGGAAGATCATTACCCACTACCTTTTATTGATCAAATGTTAGAAAGGTTGTCTAAGAAGACTCATTTTTTCTTTCTTGATGGATACTCTCGGTTCTCTCAAATTGCTATTAAACAATAAGATCAAGTAAAAACTACTTTTACGTGTCCTTATGGAACTTATGCTTATAGGCGTATGCCTTTTGGTTTGTGTAATGCTCCTACCAGTTTTCAAAGATGCATGTCTGCTATATTTCATGGTTTTTGTGAGGAAATTGTGGAAGTATTCATGGACGACCTTTCCATCTATGGAGCTTCTTTTGATAATTGTCTACACAACCTTGATAAAGTTTTGCAGAGATATGGAGAAACTAATCTTGTTCTAAATTGGGAGAAATGCCACTTCATGGTTAATGAGGGAATTGTCCTTGGACATAAAATTTCTGAAAGAGGCATTGAAGTTGACAGAGCCAAAGTAGAAGCAATTGAGAAAATGCCCTTTCCTAGGGATGTCAAAGGTATTCGTAGTATCCTTGGTCATGCTGGTTTCTATAGAAGGTTTATTAAAGATTTCTCTAAGATATCAAAACCTCGTACTAATCTTCTCCAAAAATATGTACCTTTTGTTTTTGATGATGATTGTAAGGAAGCTTTTGAAACTCTAAAGAAAGCTTTAATAGCTGCTCCTATTGTCCAACCACCTGATTGGAATTTACCTTTTGAAATTATGTGTGATGGTAGTGATTTTGCTGTAGGTGTTGTTCTTGGACAACAAATAGATAAAAAGTTGAATGTTATCCATTATGCTAGTAAGACTCTTGATGCTACTCAAAAGAATTATGCTACTACTGAAAAAGAATTCTTATCTGTTTTCTTTGCTTGTGATAAGTTTAGACCTTATATTGTGGATTCAAAAGTCACCATTCATACTGATCATGCTGCTATTAAGTACCTTATGACAAAGAAAGATGCTAAACCTAGGCTTATTAGATGGGTGCTACTTTTACAAGAGTTCGATCTACATATTGTAGATAGGAAAGGTGCTGAAAATCCTGTTGCTGATAATTTATCTTGATTGGAAAACATTTCTTTTGATCCTATGCTTGTTAATGATAGTTTTCCAAATGAACAGTTGGCTGCAATAGAGGTAAGCTCGCAAGCGAATCCTTGGTATGCTGATTATGCTAACTTTATTGTTTCCAAGTATTTGCCTCCCCTTTTACAGCCCAGCAAAGAAGGAAATTTCTTTTATGATTCGAGGCATTATTTTTGGGATGACCCACATTTATATAAAGAGGGAGTGGATGGTATTATGTGAAGATGTGTTCCAGAATATGAACAAAAGGAGATATTGCGGAAATGTCACGGTAGTGCCTATGGAGGGCACCATGCTGGAGATAGAACCGCACAAAAGGTTCTACAATCAGGTTTCTATTGGCCTACCCTTTTTAAAGATGCAAGGACGTTTATTTTATCATGTGATGAATGTCAACAAGTTGGTAATATTTCTAGATGCAATGAAATGCCTATGAGTTACTCTCTTGTTATTGAACCATTTGACTGTTGGGGATTTGACTTTATGGGTCCTTTTCCTCCTTCAAAAGGTTATACTCATATTCTTGTTGCTGTTGATTATGTTACTAAGTGGGTAGAAGCCATACCTACAATAAGTGCTCATGGTGAGACCTCTTTAAAAATGCTTAAAGATGTTATTTTTCCTAGGTTTGGAGTGCCTAGATATCTTATGACTGATGGAGGTTCACACTTCATTCATGGTGGTTTTAGGAAGACCCTTGCTAAATATGACATTAATCATATAATTGCTTCAGCTTATCATCCCAAACCAGTGGGCAAGTAGAACTATCAAACAGAGAAATTAAATCTATCTTGCAAAAGACTGTTAATAGATGTAGAAAAAATTGGGCTAAAAAGTTGAATGATGCTTTATGGGCTTATAGAACTGCTTATAAAAACCCCATGGGAATGTCTCCTTACAAAACGGTTTATGGAAAATCTT
This sequence comes from Avena eriantha, assembly GCA_910589775.1. Lineage (NCBI taxonomy): Eukaryota > Viridiplantae > Streptophyta > Magnoliopsida > Poales > Poaceae > Avena > Avena eriantha. Next base: position 366,525,147 of record OU342741.1, read on the forward strand.
GTCACCTGCCTTTAGAATTAGAACACAAAGCTTATTGGGCAGTGAAAGAACTTAATAGGGATTTTAAACTTGCTGGAAAGAAAAGATTGCCTGACTTGAGTTCTTTAGATGAGTGGAGAAGTGAGGCTTATGAAAATGCTAGACTCTTTAAAGAAAAGGTTAAAAGATGGTATGATAAGAGAATTCTTAACAGAGAATTCCATATTGGTGAGAAAGTTCTATTGTATAGGTCTCGTCTCAGATTTTTTGCAGGAAAACTACTTTCAAAATGGGAAGAACCTTTTGTTATTAAAGAGGTGTATCGTTCAGGAGCAATAAAAATTTCTTCCTTAAAAGACAACACTACACAAGTGGTGAATGGTCAAAGACTCAAGCACTATATTGCTGGAGATTCTTACAATGAAGATATTGATGTTATTCAAGTGGTGACACCGGAAAATTTTATCAGAGACCAAATTTAGAAACCTGTAGAGTCCGTTTTCAAATAGGTAACAGTTCTGGTAAGAAAAGGTCCGCGAAAAACCTTTCCAGTTATACTTTTGCAGTTTTTATCTAACATGGAAGATTATAAGTCGAAAAAGGGACGGAAACGGAGCTCAGGGGTGCACACCATCCCCGTGGCACGGGCCCACCTGGCCGTGCCACCAGGGGGTGTGGCCACCCCGGAGACCATCTCCGACCCGTTTTCTCCCGGTACCTTCCTTTTGTTGTTAAACTTCGTAATATATAATCCCCCGGATCCTCCGAGGTTCATATATTGTGTTCTCGTCGTGTTTTCGTTTCGATCTATTTCTTATAGGTAGAGTCTCAGTTTTGGAGCCACAATGTCTTCCTCTGGATCAGCCAAGGAGGATTCCTTCGCGGACATCATCAATCCGTACATGTATGAGTTGAAGATTCACCCCAAGGAGTTGTTGCTCGAAGATGGGAAGGTACAAATGAAAGAGGTTCAGGGCCCTAAAGGAGAAGGTGTTGCGAGCTCGGATCGTTATGGATCCTAAGTCCCTCTGAATAACATGCTAGTCCCTGGATCAATAGCTAGCACTTCACAGTCGATGAATATCATGTAAAACACAAGTCATTATTACATGAATAATCCAGAGTATAATTATTACAACTTGCATAGCTTATAGCTAGCTCAAATAAAACACCGGAAACTAAGTAAAACTTGAGTCCATCAACGCCTCATGCTAGTTGCGTTAAGACCCACGATCCCTACGCACCTTCCAGTCTTTGGATTCTGCACATAAGACGTGCAGCCAACAAGTTGGGTCAATACTTTGAATGTATTGGCAAATTACACCAAGGAAAGAATAAGACTATCTCTACATGCAAGGCTAAGTGCAGGCTTTGGGCTTCTTTTGCATAAGGCCAGTTTTTCACTAAGTAAGAAGAAAGGAGGAAGAGTTTACCCTACTTTCTAAACATTGTTTAAGTAATATAGGGTCGAGTGAAACACGAGGATATTACTCACCAAGTATCCAATCAACCTAGCACTTGGATATTACGCACCAAGTCCCCAAAAACTCACCCAATGACGATATTACTCACGCCTTGGGGTTTATAAAACTTTAAGTTTGAAAAAGAGAGAGGAAGGTCTTTCAGAGGCTCCATCCTTCAGATGCTCAAATTGTTCTTTTCCATGAACTCGGCTGATCGATCAGATTGCAATACTCTTGAGAGGTTGTGCACTTTCCCCACAATCCACGATCAAGTCCTTTTACAGACCAGACCATGGCGAAGCCTTCCCTTAGTAGCCCCTCTACCAGCTGGATCCAACCTTGCCAAGAACCTCCAAATGTTGGTACCCCGGTGAGGTTTCCCACTAAGTACTAAGCCAAGACAGAGCCCATATGTATTGTGGTTGCACTGGAAGCTTCTGAATTTTGAAACATGGCAGCTTCTTTGATTCCTGGGCGGCCGCCCTCCACCAAATATCCCCTCGTTGACCCGACAACCATTCCGCCCAAAAGAAAACTTAGTTTTATTTTGAAGGGGGTTTTAAGAAGAAAAGTTCGCTCGAGAGAGCTCTCATACTTAGAAAATTTTGAGTCTTTCGAACCCCCCAACGGTACTTAGTATATATAGCATAGCAAGCAATACTTGGCAAAAGCAGGGGAACCTAATAGGACGGAGAAATCCTAAGTATAGAACTATCATGGCATACTGTAAAATCATCGCACTTGCAAAATATTTCCAAGTAGATCTACCAAAACAATCCTACACATGCATACTACTATTTTGAAGAGCAAAACATGCATAGTATTCAAAACTAGGACAATATATGAACAAGAGGTGTAACTTGCCTTGATCCGAGCAGCACTCTACACAACAGAACTCCTCAGCGCACTCCGAACAATCTAACGAAAACACAACATATATCCAATCACAAATTGCACAAAACAATGCCACGATGGTAAATATGCATGCATGCAACATGGTGATATGCAAGGATGGATTCAATTTCGACCAAGGGTTTCATTCTAGGGTGTTGTTGAGTTGGGGATGTCATTAGAATCGATTCCCCACAGATTTTAAGTATTTTGGGTTAATACCTAAATAAACAAGCTCATAAATAGATCTACAACTCCAATCTACCTTGAAATAGATCTGAACACTCTAGCAAGTTATAACAATTGTTCACAGAAGGTCTCGTAGATACAAAGCCAACGTAACAAGAATCAACTAAAACGGATCTACGGATATTTTTCTAGAATTAAAATACTCTAATCTAAACTTTAAATCCTACTGCAAGATTGCTGCGGTAAAACAGCAATAGTATTGTAGATTTGTGTTCTACTTAATTTTACGAATCCAGCGGTATATTATACGCATTTTTTGGCCAAGTATTCGAATTACTATGAAATTTACAAGATTAAAGTATTTTCTGCCTATTTAAAAGTATTTACAGGTGGGCGGCCACGCAAGCGACAAGTGGCGGCTCGGGATTGGTCCAGCGGGGGCGCGCGGCGATGACGCGGCAATGACGTGGCGCTAACGCGGCGATGACGCGGCGCTGACGCGGGCACATGCCACATGGCGCTACACGATTCGCCGGTACCGGTTCGGTAGGAGGATCTAATCTACACCGTCGGACTTAGATCTAATGGTCAGGAGCGAAGGAGACTCACCTACGGCAGTGGTGACTCGTCGACAACGATGGACGGTGGCGGTCGGCGGTCATCGGCGTTGGGGTGGCGGTGCTCCCCCGGCTCGGTGGAGTAGACGACGGCGGCTGTCCTCTCTCCACGGTTCCGTTCCCCGAGACGGCGTCGACTCCCTCCCTCCGAGGCGATGGCGAACGGCGGCTGGAGCTCGCGGATTCCGGCGAAGCTCCTGCGAGCAGTTGCGGGTGGCACGGGCTTCTATTCAAGGGGAAAACAATGTGAACTGAAGCGGTACTAAAGGGGGAAGGCAGAGAGGAAAAGAGAAAGGGAAGGGGGCCTCGGACCCTGTCCGTCGAGCTCGGCGGCGGCGGCTCCGGCGAGGTCGGTCCCGAGCTTCAAGGCGGCAGCCCAGTGGCAATTTGCGAAGGAAAACTAGGGTTTTCTGGGGAGGCGGGCTGAGTGTTCTTATAGGTGGTCTTGCTTGGCGCGGGTGTCACGGATTCGTTCCGATTCGGCCGGGGAGGTTGGCGCCGACGCGGCCGTGCCCGTGTTCGTCCTGGACTCGAAGAGGGAGGGGGATGACGGGTGGGGCCGCGGCGTCAGCATCTGCGGGGGCGCGGGTTGGGCTGCTGGCGGCGCTCGCTGGGCCGGCCTGTGCGGCTGCTGCTGTGCTCTGCCTGGCACGCGGTGGGTAGAGGTGGGCCGGCTCAGCTGGCCCGGTTAGACTAGATCTTTTTTTTATTATTATTCTTTTTATTTTTTTCTATTTCACTAAATGTTTCATATCTTTTGCAAACGGACTCCGAATTAAGTGAGGCCGGTCTCTAAAAATTTGTAAAAAGAAGGAGGTTAGAAAGGGGTTATCAAATAACATTTTTGCAAGGGTTTAGGAGGATTGATTTTGTTTAACCCCTTTCTTTGTCTTTATATGACTATAGGGTTTAGGGAAAACATTTGATGCAGCTTCTTATTGTGTGATGCCATGATGCAATGATATGATGCATGCTACTAGTAACATCTGCAATCGTAAAATTTGGGATGTTACAAACCTACCCCCCTTAAGAAGAATCTCGTCCCCGAGATTCAGACTGGTTAGCAAATAGGTGTGGGTGTTCTTTCTTCAGGTCTTCTTCATGTTCCCACGTGGCCTCTTCCTCGGAATGGTGATTCCATTGAACTTTGAAAACCTGATAGTCTTGGTACGAGTAATTCTCTCAGCTATTTCCAGAATCCTGGTGGGTTTTTCCTCATATGTGAGATTGTTTTCCAGTTGAACCTCGTCCAACGGAACCGTATCCTTTAGTGGTGTTTCAGCCATTTTCGGGTGACACTTCTTTAGTTGTGACACATGGAATACATCATGAATAGTCAACACTTCGGGCAATTCCAACTGATAGGCAACCTCCCCTCTACGAGCCAAAATCCTATAGGGTCCTATGAATCGAGGTGCCAACTTACCCTTGATTCCAAATCTCTTAACTCCTCGTAGTGGTGAAACTCGGAGATATGCACGTCCTCCCACTTCATAAGTTACATCCCTGCGCTTGGAATCAGCATAACTCTTTTGCCTGGATTGGGATACTTTTAACCTGTTTTGAATCTGTCTTACTTTTTCTTCGGCATCCTTGATCAGTTCAGGTCCAAACAAACTACGTTCTCCAACTCCACTCCATAGCAGCGGAGTTCTACACTTTCTGCCATATAGAACTTCAAATGGAGCCATCTTGATACTAGTTTGGTAACTGTTATTGTATGAGAATTCCGCATATGGAAAATTATCATCCCAACTAGACCCATAGTCTAGCGCACATGCTCTTAACATGTCCTCCAAGATCTAATTAACTCTTTCCGTTTGTCCATCTGTCTGCGGGTGGAAAGCAGTACTAAACTCCAGTCGTGTCCCTAGAGACTCGTGTAGCTGTCGCCAAAACTTCGAGGTGAATTGTGTACCTCTATTAGAGACAATCCCCTTGGGTACACCATGAAGGCTTACAATCCTTGACATATAAATCTTGGTAAGTTTAGCACTTGTATAGGTGGTCTTTACAGGAATAAAGTGGGCCACCTTTGTGAAGTGATCGACCACTACCCAGATGGAGTCATACCCAGAACGAGTCCGGGGTAGTCCTGTGATAAAATCCATGCCTACCTTGTCCCACTTCCAATCGGGCACATGTAATGGCTGCAGCAGCCCTGCTGGTTTTTGATGTTCAGCCTTGACTCTGTTGCACACGTCACACAAGGAGATGTATTCAGCAATTTCTCTTTTTAAGTTATTCCACCAGTATCTATCCTTCACATCCATGTACATCTTTGTGTTACCCGGATGAATTGAGTAAGGTGAATCGTGAGCTTCCTGAAGAATTAACTTCCTGATATCGGGATCATCGGGAACGCACAAACGCTTCTCATACCAAAGTGTCCCTTGTTCATCCGTATGAAACCCTTTTGCTTTACCCTTGCTTATATTAGCTTTTATTTCTTCCAACTCTCTGTCCCCCTTCCGGGCCTCTTTGATTTGGTCCAGAAGCATTGGCACTATCTCCATATTCGCTAAGTATCCCTCCAGAACTATTTCCAACCTGAGATCCTTGAATTGTTCACACAATTCCTTTGGAAGTTCTCCCACGGTAAGTCCATTTACATAGACCTTCCTGCTTAGGGCGTCATCCACAACATTGGCCTTTCCAGGATGGTACTGTAGGTCCAAGTCATAGTCCTTGATGAGCTCAAGCCATCTCCTTTGCCTCATATTTAATTCCTTTTGAGTGAAGATGTATTTAAGGCTTTTGTGATCCGTGAACACATCACAATGTTTACCCATGAGGTAATGTCTCCATACCTTTTGCGCGTGCACAACTGATGCTAGTTCCAAATCGTGTGTGGGGTAGTTATTCTCATGGTTCTTAAGTTGCTGAGAGGCGTAAGACACTACTTTTCCATCTTGCATCAGCACACTACCAAGTCCTTGTCAAGAAGCGTCGCAATAGACTTGGAAATCTTTTTGGATGTCAGGGAGACACAAAACTGGTGTTGTTACTAGGCGCTTCTTCAATTCATGAAAACTTGCTTCACATGCCTCGGTCCATTGGAACTTCTTTTCCTTCTTCAACAATTCTGTCATAGGCTTTGCTATCTTGGAAAAGTTTTCAATGAACCTTCGGTAATATCCTGCAAGGCCTAGGAAACTCCTGATATCACCCACATTCTTAGGGGACTCCCATTCTGTCATGGAAGCTACCTTACTTGGGTCCACGACAACTCCTTTAGCTGACACAATATGACCAAATAATCCCACTTCTTTCAACCAGAACTCGCATTTGCTAAACTTGGCATACAACTTGTGTTCCCTTAAATTTTCCATAATTAGGCGCAGATGCCTCTTCCTTCTCGTTCTTGGAGTATATGATTATGTCATCAATGAATACCACAATAAACTTATCCAAGTACTCCATGAACACCTTGTTCATCATAGTCATGAAGTATGCTGGGGCATTGGTTAAGCCAAAAGACATCACGGTATACTCATACAATCTGTATCTTGTGGTGAAGGCTGTCTTGGGTACATCCTGCTCCCGGATCTTTAACTGGAAATAACCTGATCGGAGATAAATCTTAGAGAACGCACTAGCTCCCTTTAATTGATCAAACATGTCATTGATATTGGGTAGAGGGTACTTGTTCTTGATTGTCACTTCATTCAACGACCGGTAGTCCACGACTAGTCTTTTGTTTTTATCCTTCTTCTCCACGAATAAGACAGGCGCTCCCCAAGACGACGCACTTGGTTGAATGAAGCCTTTGTCCAATTGCTCCCTAAGTTGTTTCTTAAGTTCCTTCAACTCATCAACATCCATCTTGTATGGTCTCTTTGCTATCGGTCCAGTACCAGGCATCAAGTCAATGAGAAACTCGATGTCTCGGTCAGGAGGCATCCCTGGCAATTCTTCCGGAAACACATCTAGATACTCCTTCACAATTGGGACATCCTCCAAGCTAACCCCCTTAAGAGAGTTCACCATACTTCCTTTGAGTGCGAAAGCTGACTTAAAGTGGATCCTTTTCTTATCCAGAGTCGTGAGTGCGATAGTCCTTGGCACAATCTATGACTCCCTCATATTCGGTCATCCAATTCATGCCCAAAATTATGTCTAAACCTTGTGATTCCAGAACGACTAGGCTTGTGGGAAAGATGTGTGCCCCAATCCTTAATTCTAACCCACGGCATCCAGAGTTTGCCACTATTTCTCCTCCAGGAGAACTTACCCTTAGGGGAGTACTAATAGTCTCCGTAGGTATCTTGCCTCTATCCACAAATACCCTTGATATGAATGAATGCGATGCACCTGTATCAAAAAGAACAATAGCGGGGGTGGAGTTAAGCTTGAACTTACCAATCACGGAGTCAGGTGCCTCATGAGCATCCTCCATGGAGACATGATTCACCGTAGCTTTGACGAATGGATTTGGCTTCTTCCCATTTCCATTACCATTGCCATTGCCATGGTTGTGTCCGTTGCTGTTCCCATTCTTCATCTTTTCGGGGCAAGTAGTTGCATAATGCCCTGTCTTGTTGCACTTGAAGCATGTCACCTCACTTAGATCCTTCCCATTGCCATTTCCATTGCGGTGTTTATGGCCATTGTGGTTATGTCCTCCATGACGATGACCATTGTGGTTATGGCTGTTGTGGTTGTGAGGTGGTGGTGACGAAGTGCGTTGCTTCTGATATGGGGCTGAGTTGTGCTTGTGTGAGGTGGACTTTCTCTTACGGTTCTCTATACTCCTTTGTTTTGCTTCAACTACAACTGCCCTATCCAAAAGTTCCTGATAGTTATCAAACTTCGGAGCCACAAGCTGAATAGATATCTCATCATTAAGTCCCCTTAGGAACTCCTCCTGTCTCTTGGCATCAGTGGAAACATCATCAGGTGCATAACGTGCCAGCTTGCTGAAAAGGTCCCCATACCCGGAGACAGAGCGGTGCAGTTGTTTCAAGTCGCGGAACTCACGTCTCTTTAGTGACATGACACCAGCGTCTACGTGATGAGTACGAAAGGCCGCCTCAAACTGGTTCTAGGTGATAGCTTCAATATCAGGGTGGGTGATCTGGTAATTATCCCACCATTCAGCAGCTGGTCCCTCAAGTTGGTGCGTGGCAAAGCGCACCCTATCGGCTCCAACAACCTGGACGGTGTCTAACTTCTTGTTGGTGGTGCGGAGCCAGTCATCTGCCACAATTGGCTCAGAACTACTTGAGAAAATTGGAGGGTTCAATCTCAAGAACCTAGTTAGGCGATCCTGTTGGGGCGGTGGAGGTGGTGGAGGCGGCGGGTTGTTGTTGTTGTTTTGCATGTTTTGAGTGAGGAGTTGGATCAGCTGATTCTAGGAGTTCAGAAGTTGTGCTATCTCTGGGGGCATGTTGTTGTTGTTGTTCCCACGTCTCGCCATCTGTGGGATTTGGGAAACAAGTTAAGAAATAGATAGAAAGCCTAAGGAATAAATTCCTACCCTTATGTAAACATGAGAAAAGCACACGAGAAAAGCAAGGCACATATAGCACATAGTTTAACACAACTCAACCAAGTTTAACTAAACCAAAATAGTTTTGGTACTCATTACAATCACAAACAACGTATGACTATAGAAATAAAGGTGGTCCAACTATCTACTCTACTCATCATCCACTTCCTCATCCTCAATAATGAAGCCTTCCTTCTCCAGCAGTGACTTGTATAACTCCATGTCCTTCGTCGTGGCTTCAAGCTTCTCCTGAAGTTCCTTCACCTCCTGTGGCTCCGGTGTAGCAGATTCGAGCCTCTCTTGAAGTTCCTTCACCTCTTGCAGCTCATGGGTAGCAGCTTCGAGCTTCTCTTGAAGTTCCTTCTTCTCCTTCTACAGCTTCTTGATCAAGCTTGACCCCATAGTCACGGGTGTGATCTTCTCCTCCAAGCTCCTCTTGGCTGCTCGCAGATCCTTCAACATGGTGGCAAAGTTCTTGAACTCCATCTCGTTTTTTGCGAGCACAAGACTTTGTTCCCTAATCCTCTTGTTCTTATCTTGCACCCTATTCTCTTGATTAGCGAACTTCTTGTCTTGGGCAGTGAGCTCCCCTCCTAGGGACTTGATCTTCTCTTACAGCTCCTCGATCTTCCCGTCCTTCTCCTTGACTAGGGCGCATAGCTCGTCATTCCTCTTGATCTCAAGGCAGCTCCCCTTCTCAAGATCGTTGATGTGGGACTCCAAGTCTTGATATTGGATCCTTCGATGCTTGCATGTCTTCCTTTCCTCCGGGGTTAACTCGATTGGAACTCCCTTCTCATCACGTCTTCCAAAGAGTTTGATGTAGTGGCCTTCAACCTCTTCATGGTGGCGTCCACAAAGGCGTCCAATGAGCCCCTGCAGGCTGATGCTAAGTCCTTTCTCCTTGGAGTCGCTGGTGACGTTGAGTACAATGGCCTCTGTCTTAGGTTCAGACTCGCTGCGCCCTGGTTGGATGACTTCAATCGCCCAACATCCTTCCTTGTGCATCTTCCTCAACTCGCTCCCCTTGATTGATGGCATGGGCAACTGCAACGTCTTGATGATGTCCAGAAGGCATTCCCCAAAGCGTAGGCACTTGATGTCTTCGGCGGTGTCGTAGTAGAAGGCCGTCATCTTTAGGTCAGGAGAATGAATATTAGGCACAAAGTGATAAGGAAGAGAATTAATAGAAGAGCATAAATAACTTAGAGGAATATGGAAAGCAAAAACACACAATGGTAAAGGTGGTTTCCAATCCTAGGGTTCACGTCCTACAAGCAACTTTGTGCTCAGATACCATCTGTTGCGACCTCGGATCGTTATGGATCCTAAGTCCCTGTGAATAACATGCTTGTCCCTGGATCAATAGCTAGCACTTCACAGTCAATGAATATCATGTAAAACACAAGTCATTATTACACGAATAATCCAGAGTATAATTATTACAACTTGCATAACTTATAGCTAGCTCAAATAAAACAGCGGAAAGTAAGTAAAACTTGAGTCCATCAACGCCTCAGGCTAGTTGCGTGAAGACCTGCGATCACTACGCACCTTTCAGTCTTCGTATTCTGCACATAAGACGTGCAGCCAACAAGTTGGGTCAATACTTTGAATGTATTGGCAAATTACACCAAGGAAAGAATAAGACTATCTCTAAATGCAAGGCTAAGTGCAGGCTTTGGGCTTCTTTTGCATAAGGCCAGTTTTTCACTAAGTAAGAAGAAAGGAGGAAGAGTTTACCCTACTTTGTAAACATTGTTTAAGTAATATAGGGTCGAGTGAAACACGAGGATATTACTCACCAAGTATCCAATCAACCTAGCACTTGGATATTACGCACCAAGTCCCCAAAATCCCACCCAATGACGATATTACTCACGCCTTGGGGTTTATAAAACTTTAACTTTGGAAAAGAGAGAGGAAGGTCTTTCAGAGGCTCCATCCTTCAGATGCTCAAATTGTTCTTTTTCGTGAACTCGGCTGATCAATCAGATTGCAATACTCTCGAGAAGTTGTGCGCTTTCCCCAGAATCCACGATCAAGTCCTTTTACAGACCAGAACATGGCGAAGCCTTCCCTTAGAAGCCCCTCTACCAGTTGGATCCAACCGTGCCAAGAACCTCCAAATGTTGGTACCCTGGTGAGGTTTCCCACTAAGTACTAAGCCAAGACAGAGCCCATATGTATTGTGGTTGCACTGGAAGCTTCTGAATTCTGAAACATGGCAGACTTCTTTGATTCCTGGGCGGCCGTCCTCCACCAAATATCCACTCGTTGACCTGACAACCATTCCGCCTAGAAGAAAACTTAGTTTTATTTTGAAGGGGGTTTTAAGAAGAAAAGTTCGCTCGAGAGAGCTCTCATACTTAGAAAATTTTGAGTCTTTCGAACCCCCCAACAGTACTTAGTATATATAGCATAGCAAGCAATACTTAGCAAAAGCAGGGGAACCTAATAGGACAGAGAAATCCTAAGTATAGAACTATCATGGCATACTATAAAATCATCGCACTTGCAAAATATTTCCAAGTAGATCTACCAAAACAATCCTACACATGCATACTACTATTTTGAAGAGCAAACATGCATAGTATTCAAAACTGGGACAATATATGAACAAGAGGTGTAACTTGCCTTGATCCGAGCAGCACTCTACACAACAGTACTCCTCAGCGCACTCCGAACAATCTAACGAAAACACAACATAGATCCAATCACAAATTGCACAAAACAATGCCACGATAGTAAATATGCATGCATGCAACATGGTGATATGCAAGGATGGATTCAATTTCGACCAAGGGTTTCATTCTGGGGTGTTGTTGAGTTGGGGATGTTATTAGAATCGATTCCCCACAGATTTTAAGTATTTTGGGTTAATACCTAAATAAACAAGCTCATAAATAGATCTACAACTCCAATCTTTCTCGAAACAGATCTAAACACTCTAAGCAAGTTATAACAATTTTCCACAGAAGGTCTCGTAGATACAAAGCCAATGCAACAAGAAATAACTAAAACGGATCTACGGATATTTTTCTAGAATTAAAATACTCTAATCTAAACTTTAAATCCTACTGCAAGATTGCTGCAGTAAAACAGCAATATTATTGTAGATCTGTGTTCTACTTAATTTTACGAATCCAACGGTATATTATAAGCATTTTTTGGCCAAATATTTGAATTACTATGAAATTTACAAGATTAAAGTATTTTCTGCCTATTTAAAAGTATTTACAGGTGGGCGGCCACGCAAGCGACAAGTGGCGGCTCGGGATCGGTCCAGCGGGGGTGCGCGGCGCTGACACGGGCACATGCCACATGGCGCTACACGATTCGCCGGTACCAGTTCGGTAGGAGGATCTAATCTACACCGTCGGACTCAGATCTAACGGTCAGGAGCGAAGGAGACTCACCTGCGGCAGTAGTGACTCGTCGACGACGATGGACGGCGGCGGTACGTCGGCGGCGGTCATTGCTGTTGGAGAGGCGGTGCTCCCCCGGATCGGTGGAGTAGACGACGGCGGCTGTCCTGGCGCCGCGGTTCCATTCCCGGGGACGGCGTCGACTCTCTCCCTCCGAGGCGACGACGAACGGCGGCTGGAGCTCACGGATTCCGGCGAAGCTCCGGCGAGTAATTGCGGGTGGCACGGGCTTCTGTTCAAGGGGAAAACAACGTTAATCGAAGTGGTACTAAAGGGGGAAGACAGCGAGGAAAAGAGAAAGGGAAGGGGGGCCTCGGACCCTGTCCGTCGAGCTCGGCGGCGGCAGCTCCCGCGAGGTCGGTCTCGAGCTTCAAGGCGGCAGCCCGGTGGCGATTTGTGAAGGAAACTAGGGTTTTCTGGGGAGGCGGGCCAAGGGTTCTTATAGGCGGTCTTGCTTGGCACGGGGGTCATGGATTCGTTCCGATTCGGCTGGGGAGGTTGGCGCCGATGCGGCCATGCATGTGTTCGTCCTAGACTTGAAGAGGGAGGGGGATGACGGGTGGGGCCGCGGCGTCAGCGTCTGCGGGGGCGCGGGCTGGGCTGCTGGCGGCGCTCACTGGGCCGGCCTGTGCGGCTGCTGCTGCGCTCTGCCTGGCGCGCGGTAGGTAGAGGTGGGTCGGCTCAGCTGGCCCGGTTAGACTAGATCTTTTTTTTTAATTATTCTTTTTATTTTTTCTGTTTCACTAAATGTTTCATATCTTTTGCAAACGGACTCCGAATTAAGTGAGACCGGTCTCTAAAAATTTGTAAAAAGAAGGAGGTTAGAAAGGGGTTATCAAATAACATTTTTACAAGGGTTTAGGAGGATTGATTTTGTTTAACCCCTTTCTTTGTCTTTATATGACTATAGGGTTTAGGGAAAACATTTGATGCAGCTTCTTATTGTGTGATGCCATGATGCAATGATATGATGCATGTTACTAGTAACATCTGCAATCGTAAAATTTGGTATGTTACAGAAGGTAGTCTAGAGGACAGGATGGAAGCACTGGAGCAAGAAGTCTTTTGGTACAAGAAGATGGCGGAACGTGAAGTGGATATCATCCATAAGATTAGTTCAGAACTCATCGCCGAGCCTAAGAAGGAGACTTTTGAGCTTAAGGATGAAATTCTCTTACTCCATTGAACAACCAACCAACTACAAGCACAACTCTACGACATACAAAATCAAAACTGTGAGTATGAGGCTAGGTTTAAACACATAAGTTCTGCTGCTAGTTTCGGGATATTGGAAACCAAGATGTCCTTAGTTAATGGGGTGCCTTTATCTTGGAAGTCGGATGATGACGAGAGAACACCACCACCACCGAAGGAGTAATTCGTCATCAGGTTTTGGCATCCCCTTCGTTTGTTCCAAGCTTGGGGGAGTGCCGCGGTATCACATCATTATCTTTCATCTTTTTACCTTCTTTTTAGTAGAGTCATGTCATGAATAGAGAAGTTATCATAAAGGATGGTTTGCATTGTGGAAGTATCTCTCCTCTAGCTAGCTATCTATGTGTCCCTTGGTATGAGTTGCCGATATGGAATATTAATGAGAAGTTCTATCATTTACTTTTTGCATATCTTATTTTAGTTTGCAATTTCTGTTATATGATTGATCTTGTTGTTAGTATTGGCATCACTTTGGGATCATTAAGTAAATTTAATTGGTTTTGGCAAACTTAGCTCTAGTCAGTAGTAACACTACTTGAGGATTGAATGGGAAAGAGAAAAGTACTTTTAGAAATATGATTTCATTATCTTCCCTTCTTGCTTGGCTCATAAGCTTAGTATTCTCTAGTTAAGATCTTTTGTGTTCCAAGGAAGATTGCATGATTGTTTCTATCATTTGTATGTTTGTTTGATTCCTTCAATTCTTATGCTTGTTACCCAGCCTTGCTAGCCAAAAACCTATGCTGAGAGGGAATACTTCTCGTGCATCCAATCCTAAAAATAAAAACTATGCCATTTGTGTCCACCATATCTACCCATTATCATTTTTTTGCTATTCCAAGTAAATTCATGCTTTTATCTTCCTTCCAAATTAAACTTGTTATGTGAAAACTAGTGATTAAAGCTCTCACAAACTTGATGGCACATTTTATTTTCTTGCACTTAATAAACTTGAACCATTGCGTCCATCTATGTTGCGTATATGCTTGCACTTTATAAGTTGAAAATTAGTAGAACCATGTCATGGGGAATGCTTTCAACATTGCACTTATTATTCAGTTGATATCATGTTCTTTTGTTTATGGATCCTGGTGGTGTGAAATAAAAGGGGAGCTTGTAAGCTCATGGAGTTTGTATGTGTGTTAGAGAAACGCCTGGGCGGCTAGCATAAGCCATGCCTAATCATGGTGGAAACTTGCAGCATAACCACAGTGAGCATTCCGTGAAGCATCCTCAATAAAAACCTATGCAAATAGCAAATAAAAAGATCGCTGGAATGCTCATTGTCTATTGCCTTGTCATTTTGATATGGGATAGCTCCTGTATCATGGGGCAAGGGGTACCCCGTTGGCAGTTCTCCATGATACACATGTACTTACAATGACAAGAACTTACTCGTGACTAAAGTTGAGTAGCATGAGGTTCGGGATTCGTAGGCAAAGGGCATGAGATTGTCGGCTTATAACTTGCAAGCATATCCTCATATTTGTTCACTTTAACCTTAATCACCTAAATATGCTTATGATAGGGGAAATGAGAGCTGAAAGCTAGTAAGTACCATAATTTTCGGAAGCTCTTTACGAAATTTGAAATCCCTTCTTCCCTCTTATGAAGGGCCTATCTTTTACTTTTTAGTAGAGTCAGTAAACCTATTCCTTTCTATATTAAGCAAGCATTTGAGTTGTTGTGATTCAATCTTTCATATAATGATTTGTTCAATCATGTTTCTTATGTTTCTTGTTTTGCACACTACTCTTATTTGAATGAGTATTAGTTTGAAAGCTATCATTGAAAACCCAATTATGTTTAACTGCTGCAATTTGTTAACCGTTCTTTGACCAAGAACAAAGTTTGCCATCACCAATTATGATTTACTTTGTGTATCTTTATTGTGTTTACTTTACCCATTGCAAGTTAAGTTATGTAATAGTGAGTTGTTTTCTATTATGATTTGTGTATTGATGAATATGATGCTTCTTGTCTGTATTCTTTTTATCGACACTTCACTCCATAAACCTATGGTCATGTTTATTAAGCTCAGTTTTCTCTTGGGGACAAGCGAGGTCTAAGCTTGGGGGGAGTTGATACGTCCATTTTGCATCACTATTCTATATCATAATTTACAGTTATTCATTGATATATTTCATATTAAGAGATGATACTTATGTTATTTCATCTATTTTTGCATGGTTGATGACTTTTTGAGGATGAACCACTGAAGCCAGGATTCTGACGGAAAAAGCACTATCCAGATGCAATTTTGGCGAAGATCAGAAAATCCTAGAAAATTTACGGAATTTCCTATTTTTCTAGAAGACGAAGGAAGCCAGAAGAAGTGGAGATGGGCCACAGGGGGACCATACCACCACCTGGTGAGGGCCAGCCCTAGTCACGCCACTAGGTGGTGTGACCACCCTGGTCCACCTTTGGCATCGCCCTCTGGCGTATATGTTCCCCTCAAAACCCTAAGACCGGGGGGCGACCACAGAAAGGTTCCGCCACCTCTGCTGGGCGGAAACTACAGAGAGAGAAAGAGCTCTTCGGCAGGCAGAAATCTGCCAGGAAAATTCCTTCCCGGAGAGGGGAGATTGTCTCCATCAACACCATCATCAAGCTGGACTTCATCGGGATCATCATCATCACCACCATCATCTCCACCAGCACCATCACCACTACTCCATACCGCTGTAACAATTGGGTTGAATCTTGCATAGTTCTTAGGGGAAACTTTCCCGGTGTTGATTACTTGTTGTTGTTGATGCTATTGAGTGGAACCATTGAATTATCGTTCATTCTCAGATTGTTACTTATCATTATTTCATCTCTGATCTTCATCCACATGATGTCTCGTGAGTAGTTCGTTTAGTTCTTGAGGACATGGGAGAAGTCATGTTGTTAGTAGTGTAATTGTGTTGAGAAAGATTCAATGGTTTGATATTTAAGTTGTGGTGTTATTCTTCTAGTGGTGTCATGTGAACATCGACTACATGATACTTCACCTTTAAGGGCCTAGGGGAATGCATTGTGTATTTGGCTACTAATCGCGGGGTTGCCGGAGTGACAGAAACCCGAACCCCCATTAGTAAACCTTTGCGCAAGGGAATGTAGGATCTCAAAGTTTAAGGCCGTGGTTAGGTTTTTATCTTAATTACTTTCTTGTAGTTGCGGATGCTTGCAAGGGGTATAATCACAAGTATGTATTAGTGCTAGGAAGGTCAGTACATTAGCATAGGTTCACCCACACAACACTTATCTAACTAGAGAAGATTAATCAACTATATGAAGTGAAAGCACTTGACAACATTCCCATGTGTCCTCGAGAACGTTTGGTCATCTTAAGTAATAAAAACCGACTTGTCCTTTGCTAAAGAAAGGATTGGGCCACTTGCTGCAATTATTATTATTGTCTTTTATTTACTCGTACTTTATTTATTTCCATTATCAAAAACCCCTAAAAATCCGTTTGCTAAGTATTTACAGAGAAATTATGATCCATACCACTTGTCAACACCTTCTGCTCCTTGCTGGGTTTGACACTCTTACTTATTGAAAATACTGCGATACACCTCCTATACTTGTGGGTCATCATATATCTGAACCAAAATTATTCTAACCGGAACCTAGAGCAGAACAAGCACCGGAAATACGGGGTCATGAGGATCTGACCAGTACTACCGGGCTGTAGCGGTACTACCGCTCAAAGAGGTTGGGGCGGGACATCGCTGGCCAGAAGTTCCAGTCCAACCAGACCAATACTTCTGGTGGGTACTACCTGTCCTAGTTCCAATGCTAATTCTGACAAATACGATGCTTGGATACATAAGTATCCTGAGGTTTAGCGGAACTAGGGCTAGAACCAGAGCCGAAAGTACCACTTGATCAGCCCCCAGAATCCTTTAGGCGGTACTACCGAAGCCTGACCGGTACTACCGGTCAGGACAGAAAACACTCAACCACCTCGAAAGGTCTCTCTCTCTCTCTCGCTGAAAACATGGGAAGGCTGTGGATGTGCTGATATGGTCTGTGCATGAAAGTGTGATTTCCCATAACCTTTCTAAGTGGACACCCTCTTGATAGTACAGTCTCCTAAAACAAAGAGAAGAGAAAGTGTAAATAATAGCCACCGTCTTCAAGCTCCTCCAAGAGAAGAGTCCACCAACTAAACTATTCGTAGATAAAACTTGCATCTTAGGCACATGGTTAAACCACAATTGAAGTTGTCATCAACACCAAAATACATGGAGAAATCAATATCCTTTCAATCTCCCCCTTTTTGGTGTTTGATGACAACCCCATAAGATTTGCATAAAGGATAACAACAAGGTAAAGCCTTATGGATGAAAGAAAGAGGTAGCTCCCCCTAGATGTGTGCAAGATATATGAATAATTTCTTCTGGAATGCAACAAGCACACATGCGAGAGAGCTCCCCCTTTCTAAACAAACCAACAAGGGTGCAAGGAAAGGAATACGAAAGAGAGAGACTCATACCTTGCACCAATACCAATATGGTGAGACAATATGAGATAAAGAAAGATACCTCTGCAAGATAACTTATCCGACAATAACCAACAACTAGAACATCACATAGATACCACAACACATAGTCTCACCAACATAGTAGCATACATAAACGAGGTCCACAGACAAATAGATAACGGAGGTCCACAAGCATACATAATAGAAGAAAAGTGTGCACGAGCATAAAAAGATCAAAGAAGGAGCGAGATTGTGACACAAACCCATGCAAATACCGTAGCCCTAAAGGAACACTTTCTCCCCCTTTGGCATCAACATGCTAAAAGGGGCAAAGTAGACAAACTAAGCGCCCCACCCACCAACATACAGAGGAGGAGGCTCGGGGTCCCATGAGGCATTGTTCCAAGTGGGCGGATAAGGACCAGTGATGTCAGGCTCGTCATCACTAGCAGTCCACCTGTAATGAGCATTGACCCACTGATCCTTGGGCGCGGTGACGGAGCTGGACTCAAGAGATACTTCAGTATCAAGCTTCCTCATGATTGCCTTCTCCCTCTTGACACTGTTCCTTTGAGCAACATATGACTGATACTCATGGTCTTGAATAAAGCAGAAGGTCTTCTTTACTTTCTTTAGCAGCTTCTTAGCCCAAGATGGCTGTCTCTCAAGTCAGGGTGGAGGAGAAGCCTTAGCATGGTCCCCATCACTAGCATGGCTTGATGCCTCAGCAACGTCTTTGGCAGCCCTCAATGCAGCAGCTTCCCTCTCAGCTTGCGAACAGGGTTTCTCGTGTTTCATCACATAGAGGGTCTTCAACTCATGAACAATGTAGCCATCCTAAGGAAAGGGAGTGCATGTGGCATCTAGCCACTTGGCATTGATGAGGGTCTGGATGTAAGGAGCATCAGGACACGACCTCTTCCCAATCAGGGCAGACCAAATCTCTGCAAACAGATAGTTCATAACATCAATACGTTTTTGAGATTTTCTTTGGCGATAAGTCTGGTACATGAGATCAATCTGAAAGGCATGAAGCTGATCGAAATTACTTGCCTTGGGAGCAATGGTGTTTTGGTAAACTTTGCAGATGATATCATAGGTTGGAAGGAGATGAGCAACATTACCATTGACACATAGCACTCAATGTACATGGGCTCTAATACTTCAGGAGCCAAGGCCTTGGACCTGTGAACGTGCCACCCGTTAGCCCGCGAGCCATGCAGAATGGGATATCCAAGGAGATCAGCAAACTCAGACCACTTGGTAGACAGTAACCTGTTGAGAGACAGCCACTTCATAGTTCTATCATGGGAATTAGTGTCAATGTAAAGAGTGGAGTAGAACTGAGCAATGACCCTCTCATCAAAATCTTGATGATGCTCCATAAGCTTGACGAGCCCAAACCTCTTACACATGTCAAGAGCCTCACCAAAGTACTCAAGCTTGCGGTCCATGTGAGCCACATCGATGTACTTCTAAGGGGCAACAACATTTTTCTTCTTTGTAGCATACACTTCGAGATAGATCTCCTCTTGATGCTTCGTGTGGAAGAAGGGATCTTGACAGAGATGGTCATGTGGAGCAGCATAGCGATCCAACTTGAGAAACTCCTCATAAGCAATATGAGGCCAGGACGAAATCTTCTTCTTGGTGGTGTCGAGCCCTGTGATGGTTCTCTTCTGGCTGGCCAGAAAAGGGTGCTTTCCTTCAGCCACAGCAGCACGGCGCTCAGCAACAACTTTGTGATGGCAGTCTGACTAGGAGGGAGCACAACTTCAAGATCATCTTCATCAATTTCAGGAGGACCACGAGGGGGAGCACGAGACCGCTTGGAGCCACCACGGGAACCACCTTGCCCTGAGAAGAAAGCATAGAGTGGGGAGGGAATAGAGGATAAGTGCACAAGGTTGAAATAAAAACACACGGAGAAATATTGATAGAATACAGACTTGGAGTCCAAAACTCGGTGCAGTGGTAGTTCCGCTGAGCTGCCGGAACTATCGGTGGAGCAGAGTCCACCGGAAGTACCAGTCGTGCCCATCGGTAGTACCAGTGAGGGCACGAATGGGGCAGTTCGTCGAATCTACGGGCATGAATACGTGGAATCCAAACAATGTATAGGGCCAATCTACTCTACCAACGGATCCTAGGCCTACCAAGATCTCCCTAGACAGTTCTAGCCGAAGAAGAGCCCTAGACATGGCAAGCCCTAGCTCAAGCACATGAATGACTAGATCTCCATGAAGGGAGGGAGATAGGGGAAAATACTAGGGTCCATGGGAGGAGATCATGGTGAGGAAGGTTCCCACGGAGCAGATCTAGAGGAGGACCGACGGAATCGGCGGTGCCGGCGGCGCCACCACAAGGAACTTCTCCATGCACCTGTTTCTATAAGGGGTGGGCCAGGGAGGCAAATGGGGAAGAAGAACCTGTGGGCTCCCTGGTCCTCAACTTAAAGGACAAACACCCGACCAGTAGTACCGGCCAGGGGCCGGAACTACCGGTGATACGAGTAGTGCAGGCCTGAGCGGTAGCACCATTCCTGGAAGAACTTATAGGGAAGTTGTACCAGGATCGGTACTACCGGCGCTAGCTGGAACTACCAATGACGCTAGAAACATGTTCCCCAGGTATGGAATGTGGCAAGGAAATACCTTGTGCAGGAAAGAGAGGGGGTTTTGGGAGGGAAAAAGGCTTGGGATAGATAACACAAACTGTGAAGAACCAAAGATGACCAAGAACACCAAAAAAACAAGGGGAAACAACACAAATGAACACAATGAAAAACACACAAGGTCGGTGGCCTAGGCCACCATATATGAGTATATTTGGCTTGACACTGCAAAGATATATCTTGGGTCAATTACCAAACTCATCATTTAAGCTCATTTTGTCTCCTTAAGAGACCATAAAGAATGAATACATTAATGTATGCATAATAGGGAGAGTGTTAGTTCATATGAGGAACTACACTCCCCCGAAATCCATGCGTACATCCAAACAAGATATTCTCTGAGACTCGGGTAGGTGTGCAAGATACTCAAACCACATCGCACGAATCTATGATAATAGCTCATGCCTCAACTCCCGGAACCTTGCTTCATCAAGATTCTTCATGAATAGATCCGCTAGACTCCCGGGTAGCATAATCAAGAAGCATGTGAATGGATTCTAGACGAGCAACACGGGCATAAGTTTCACCATAGTCAATTCCCTCAACTTGAGAGTATCCTTGGGCAACTAACCTTGCCTTCTTGCAGACAACTATACCATTGGCATCCCTCTTGTTCTTGAAAATCCACTTCGTCCCAATCACATTTTGACAATCTCTTGGCCTCTTCACTAGTGTCCACACCTTGTTCCTCTTGAAGTTGTGAAGTTCTTCATTCATAAAATTAAGCCAATCATCATCTTCAAGTGCTTCGAAGAACTTTTGGGGCTCAACATGAGAAATAAAAGCATGATGAGAACTAAAAGAGGTTAGTTGTCTCCTAGTAGTAGAGCCCCTATTAAAATCTCCATAAACATTATAAAGGATATGGCCATCTTTGATGAGCTTGGCGAGACGGTATGCCTGACGGTGGGCTTGGGTCTCAAGACGAGATTCTTGAGCAACCACTTGATCATCACCATGATTCGAGTCCCTGCCTTGACTATATGCACGAACTTGATCACTATCTTCATCAACATCAACCATAGGAGAGTCATCACCAATGGGTGGATAAATATTAGCTTGGCCTTGGTACTTGTTATCTTAACACTGATATTCTCTAGCTTGGCCTTGTCCTTCTTCAACTTGACCTTGATCAACATTGTCTTGAGGAGTTTCACTATCTTGGTGAGGTAGAGCTTGATCAACTTGAGGTAGACTTGAACTTGGAGACTCATGGACATGATGATCTTGTGAAGATCTTGGAGAACCTTGAGAAGCAATAAGTTGTCCTTGAGAGGCATGATGGTCTTGTGAGAGTGAGGGATCCACTTGAGTAGAGCTTGGTCCTTCTCTTCGGCCACATAGGGATCCTCAATGGGGTGGAAGAATCCCACACCCATTCTTCTTATGGCTTAGGGAGGAATTTTATCACTTGGATCACGAACACCATCTTGCATCACGAGAGACTCATGATCTTCATCAAACTCGACATTGCTAGATTCTTCAACTCTCGCCATGGCTTTATTGTAGACTCTATAGGCATGAGACTGACTTGAGTAACCAATGAAGATTCCTTCTTGAGCCCAGGCCTTGAACTTTGACAAGCGGACACCTTTATTGAGAATGAAGCATCTACAACCAAACACCTGGAAGTACTTGACATTTGGCTTGCGTCCGGTGAGAAGTTCGTATGGAGTCATGTTATTCTTCTTCCGAAGGTAGAGGCGATTGGTTGCATGGAAAGCGATGGAAATGGCTTCGGCCCAAAAGATATAGGGAGACTTGAATTCGACCAACATTGTCCGGGCAACATCCATGAAAGTATGACTCTTCCTTTCCGCAATGCCATTTTGTTGAGGGGTGTATGGAGTTGAATATTGATGCTTGATCTCCTCATCGCTAAGAAACTCATCCAAAGTGTAGTTCTTGAACTCGGTCTCATTGTCACTTCGAATGGTAATAATTGTAGCAGTGTGTTTTTGTTGAACTTGATTAGCAAAGTCAATGACGGTTTGTGGAGTCTCGCTCTTGAACTTGAAGAAGTAGACTGATGTCTACGCACTTCTATTCTTGTAGAAAATTGTTGGGCCTCCAAGTGCAGAGGTTTGTAGAACAGCAGCAAGTTTCCCTTAAGTGGATTACCCAAGGTTTATCGAACTCAGGGAGGAAGTGGTCAAAGGTATCCCCTCTCAAGCAACCCGGCAATCAAGATACAAGAAGTCTCTTGTGTCCCCAACACACCCAATACACTTGTCAAGTGTATAGGTGCACTAGTTCGATGAAGAAATAGTGAAATACAAGTGGTATGGATAATTATAAGTTGTAACGGTGCCAGAAAATAGCTTGGTGGCGTGGAAGAGACTAAAGGCAAACTGAAATAAAGATGGAAACAAGCAAACATGTCACAGATCTAATTGCAAATGGTGTTTCAGTGCTTAGAAACAAGGCCTAGGGATCATACTTTCACTAGTGAACACTCTCATATACATATCTTCTCTTTGTGATACTACTCTGAACTACTCTCCAGTTGGACACTCTAATCCATGGTAGGGCTATAACAGCACACCTCAAAGTTTGCCTTTCCCATCTAGATAACCCCACACTTTCACCTTCAGCACTAGATGGTTCCAACAAACACCAAAATTTCATAGAGACATCCAACTCCAAATATAACTCATAACAAGTATTTGTAATCTCTAGCCTAAGTGCCACCATGGTGTGCACGCTGTCACTTTCACACACATGGGGAGAGCAGAGATCTATTAAAGCACTTGAGTAGCAAGGTAGATCTACTTTATTACAAAGCTCATGATCACAATATGATCATGCATAGAGAGAGAAATGAACAAATAGCTACCGGTAGAACCCTTAGCCTCGAGGAAGAACTACTCCCTCATCATCATGGGAATCAGCAACAGTGATGGAGATGGCGGTGGAGTCGATGGAGATGCCTCCGGGGGCACTTCCCCATCCCGGCAGGGTGCCCGAACGGAGACTTTCTATCCCCCGAATCTCCCCTTCGGTGGCGGTGGCGCTGCAGAACTTTTCGTGGCTGGAGGCTTATCGGTTTAGGGTTTTTGTCCCAGGGGCTTCTTATAGGTGAAGGGTCGAGGTTAGTGGCCAGCTAGGGGGCCCACACCATGCCCTGGCGCGGCCTAGGGATGCCCGCGCCAAGGGGTGGTGTGGCCGCCCTATGGCCCCCCTTCGTCTCTCCTTCGGACTCCATGTGTCTTCTGGTAAAATATTGACTTCGGCTTTTGTCCCGTCCAATTCCGAGAATATTCATTTTATGACTTTCTTGGAACCAAAAACAGCAGAAAACAGACAACTGGCACTGTGGCATCTTGTTAATAGGTTAGTCCAAGAAAGTGTATGAAAAATACTCCAAAGTGTGGACAAAACATAAGAAAGTAGATATAAAACAAGCATGGAACATCAAAAATTATAGACACGTTAGAACCGTATCAACATCCCCAAGCTTAACTCCTGCTCGTCCTCGAGTAGGTAAGTGATAAAATGAAAGAATAATTTTTGAGGTGACATGCACCATCATAAACTTGATCAAAGTATGTGTAAAACATTGATAGCTGGGATCATAGTACTTCAACATAGCATGAAAGATAAAGTTCTAACAATAAGACATAGCAACTATGTTGCAACATGAAAAGGCACAAACAAAAAATTCATGAATAACAATGCTTTGCAAAGCGTTTGTTTGTTTCACATAAAGAAAACATAGCATAGTGGCATTCAGCTTGTCCCTCATAGAGTAGCAAACATAAATGCATAGTACACCTTCAAAGTTTATAAGGGTGACTAGATACAAATAGTTTACGAACAAGCAATTTCAAGTTATGCATCAATCAACAAGTCTTGGGACAATGCACATAGAACTAAGAATGGCCACTATGCTCTCAAAATAGGTGCATAAAGATAGAAGGTGGAGACTCAACATAAAAGTAAAAGAAAGGCCTTCATAGAAGGAAGTAGGGATTCAAGTCTCATAAAGAGCTTCCAAAAATTATGGTACTTATTAGATTTCAGCTCTCATTGCCCCTATCATCAACATCTTGAAGTGATTAAGGTTAAAGTGAACAAACTATGGAGTATATGCTTGACAAAGTATAAGTTGGAAATCTCATGTCCCTTGAATACGAGGGACACTCCTCATGCTACTCAAGTTTAGTTACCGGTAATTTCTTGTCATAGTAAGTACATGCGTATCATAGAGAACCGCCAACGGGGTACCCCTTGCCCGATGATACAGAAGAATCCCCATATCAAAATGACAAGGCAAGTAGACAACGAGCATCTCAGCAATCTTCTTATTTACCATGGGAAAATGGTACCTTTTTCTCTCTTTCCTTTTTTCTCATCTTTTTTATTTTTTCTCAATCTCTATCTCTTTTTTTATAAGAAGAATGCTTCATAGATTGCTCATTATGGTTAAGCTGCAGGTTTCCACCATGATTATGCATGGATTAGACCGGCGGCCCAGGTGTTTCTCTAACACACATACATAACTCCATTGACTTACAAGCTCCCCTTTCATTTCACACCGACGACATCCATAGACAAAAGAGCATGATATCAACTAGGTACAAAGTACAAGTGCAATGTTGAAAGCGTTCCCCATGGCAGCATGGTTCTGCTAATCCCCAACATATAAGTGCAAGCATATACAACATATATGACACAAAGGTTCAAGTGTATTAGGGGCAAGAAAAGTAAAGTGTGCTATCAAGTTCGTGATAGCTTTAATCACTAGTTTTCTCATAACAAGTTTAATTCAGAAGGTAGATAAAAGCATGAATATACTTGGAATAGCAAATGCTAATAGGTAGGTATGGTAGACTCTTTGGAATAACTTGGTTTTATTTGGAGTTGGATGCATGAGTGGAACTCATACTTGGTATGGAGGCTAGCAAAAGACTGGGAGCGACCAACTAAGAGAGCAATAATGGCCATAATCATGCAAAGCGACAAAACATCATTAATTAAAGCATAAAGTGATATTACAAGTCAAAAACCAAAGGATCATAAAGGTTACGGTGACTTGGGATAGTCATAACATGGTGTGAGCATGCGCCAAGTCAACCCAAATAAAGCATCAAAGGAGAATACCACAATACTATGCTTTAATATGCTAAAACAACACATGATTCTTCCAAGGCACATTAAGAAATCTCAATTGTTTATAACATGTCATGCTACAGCAATAATCACTAAGCATAGAGCCAAAAACATATCAAGAATGACATGACAAAGTCTAAGCCACAGTCTAAACAAGCTCCCTTTTGTACCACTATAAGCATGAAGCTTCCTACTCTTTTCCAACACCAACCGACTTATTTGAAACAACTCACAAAGATAATAATAAATAAAGATAAGTGATCTTGTCTCACAAATACACAAATAAGAACTAAAAAGTTCTAAGATGAAAGCACAAGAAAACTAAGGCTAAACGCAGTGCTAGCAAAAGAGAACACTCAGAGAACAATAAGAATGAAAACTAGAGTGTTCTAGGCAATGAAAACGGAGTGTGTCTCTCTCCAAAAGAAGTGTGTTGGGATCCAACCAACTTATTTCAGTAAACTAAGAAAACTAAGAAAATGAAAACCAAAAACAAAAACAAAAACAAAGACGCTTCAAGAACAACACAATTGTGCATGAAACAATAAAAATGAAGTGTTTGGAAGAAACCTGAGATTTTTATTGATGAAGAAGCAGATGCCTTGGGCATCCCCAAGCTTTGACGCTTGTACTTCTTGGATATTTCTTGGGGTGACACGGGTGGCATCCCCAATCTTGAGCTTTAGTCCATTCTTCATCTCATTACATCATTCTCTCCGTACACTAGAAATTTTTCCTTCATACAAAACTTCACACAATCTTCATTAGCAACATTAGTGCACTCAAGATAATAAGTCTTTGGGTTCAGTTTCAACACCAATAAAACTTTCATTAAAACACAAGCTACTGTAGCACTTCCCTTGAAAAGCTCAATTCCCCAAAGAGAACCCAAAAAGGAACCAACAAGAAGCAAATGCAAATAATGGCAGAAATCTGTCAAAACAGACCAACAGGTAAAAACCAATTTTTTCGAAGATCTTCTGTTGCTCAAATTGAAAAGTGTTGAACTAACTAAAGTTATATAACAACCTGGGGCATAATCACAAAAAATTACAGCTCAAACCTACGTACAGAGATTGTTCACGAATTTTTACAGTAAAGCACAAAAATCTGTTTTGGGACAGCAACTTTCCCAAGCATTACTTCTCTCTCATTAGAGGTTATTCTTGGCACAAAAAGCAAATAAAAAGGATAAGGAGCGGTTATTACAGAGGTAATAACTTCCAAGACTCATCTAAAACTTTTGGGTTATCTCCCAATAAGTACTTTTTTTAACACCTTTAAGTTAGGCATGATAGTTTGAGAAGATGCTCACATAAGAAATATGAATTGAAGTGAAAAAGAGCATCAAGAAGAAAATTCAAAGCACATTTAAGTCTAACCCACTTCCTATGCATAGGAATCTTGTAAATAAAGAAGTCATTAAAGCACAAAGCAACAAGTATAGTAAAGTAAAACAAGTGCAACTTCAAGACTTTCAACATAAAGAGGGGAAACCTAATATTATTGAGATGCATAAAACCATGTTTCCCTCTCTCATAATAAATTTCAGTAGCATCATGAATAAAATTAAGAATATAACTATCACATGAAACATTCTTATCATGAGCCACATGCATAAAAGAATTAATACTCTCCGCATAAGCATAGTCATTCTTATTAATCGTAGTAGGAGCAAATTCAACAAAATAGCTATCATTATTATTCTCATCACCATAATCATCAAATATAGGAGGCATATTGTAATCATAATTAATTTTCTCCTCAATAGTAGGTGGACTAAAAATATCATACTCATCATTGTAATCATCATATATTGGAGGCATAGTATCATCAAAGTAAATTTTCTCCTCCGTTCTTGGGGGACTAAAAATATCATGCTCATCAAAACTAGCTTCCCCAAGCTTAGACTTTTCCATAACATTAGCAATAATGGTGTTCAAAGAATTCATACTAATAACATTGCTATTAGCATGCAAATAAAGTTCCATAGGGTTTTTAATTTTCTCTTCAAACACTTCATGTCCTAACCCAAGATAAATACTATAAAGCTCTCTAATTTTGTTGTTGTTTTCCATTAAGCCTAACTAGTGAAAATAAAAACAAGAAACAAAAAGATATAATTGCAGAATCTAAAGGAAATAACTTTGAGCACTCACACACCAGCAACCGCACTAGAAGATAGCTTAGTAGCCAGAGGATGGGAGTACCTTTTACCTTACCTCCCCGGCAACGGTGCCAGAAAAATAGCTTGATGTCTACACACTTCTATTCTTGTAGACAGTTGTTGGGCCTCCAAGTGTAGAGGTTTGTAGCTCAAGGAGGAAGTGGTCAAAGGTATCCCCTCTCAAGCAACCCTACAATCAAGATACAAGAAGTCTCTTGTGTCCCCAACATACCCAATACACTTGTCAAGTGTATAGGTGCACTAGTTCAGCGAAGAGATGGTGAAATACAAGTGGTATGGATAATTATAAGTGGTAATGGTGCAAGAAAATATCTTGATGGCGTGGAAGAGACTAAAGGAAAACTGAAAGAAAGATGGAAACAAGCAAACATGTAACAGATCTAATTGCAAACGGTGTTTCAATGTTTAGAAACAAGGCCTAGGGATCATACTTTCACTAGTGAACACTCTCATATAAATATCATCTCTTTATGATACTACTCTTAACTACTCTATGGTTGGACACTCTAATCCATGGTAGGGCTATAACAGCACTCCTCAAATTTCGCTTTCCCCATCTAGATAATCCCACACTATCACCCTGAGCTCCAGATGGTTCCAACAAACACTACAATTTCATAGAGACATCCAACTCCAAATATAAATCATAACAAGTATTTGTAATCTCTAGCCTAAGTGCCACCATGGTGTGCACGCTGTCACTTTCACACACATGGGGAGAGCAGAGATCTATTAAAGCACTTGAGTAGCAAGGTAGATCTACTTGATTACAAAGCTCATCATGACAATATGATCATGCATAGAGAGAGAGATGAACAAATAGCTACTGGTAGAACCCTTAGCCTCAAGGAAGAACTGCCTCATCATCATGGGAATCAGCAATGGTGATGGAGATGGTGGTGGAGTCGATGGAGATGGCTCCGGGGGCACTTCCCCGTCCCGGCAGGGTGCCGGAATAGAGACTTTCTGTCCCCTGAATCTCCCCTTTGGTGGTGACGGGGCTGCAAAACTTTTCATGGTTGGAGGCTCGTCGGTTTAGGGTTTTCGTCCCAGGGGCTTCTTATAGGCGAAGGGGAGAGGTTGGTGGCCGGCCAGGGGCCCACACCATGCCCTGGAGCGGCCTAGGGCTGCCCACGCCAAGGGGTGGTGTGGCCGCCCTGTGGCCCCGCTTCGTCTCTCCTTCGGACTCCATGTGTCTTCCGGTAAAATATTGACTTTGGCTTTTTTCCCGTCCAATTCCGAGAATATTCATTTTCTGACTTTCCTGGAACCAAAAACAGAAGAAAACATGCAACTAGCACTGTGGCATCTTGTTAATATGTTAGTCCAAGAAAGTGTATGAAAAATACTCCAAAGTGTGGACAAAACATAAGAAAGTAGATATAAAACAAGCATGGAACATCAAAAATTATAGATACGTTAGCAACGTATCATAAACCCATGTATATCTTGAGAAGTCATCAACAATCACCAAACAATACTTATTCCCTCCAAGACTATCATGAGAAGGAGGCCCAAAAAGATCCATGTGAAGAAGTTCCAAGCATCGCTCGATGGTTATTTGATTGAGGATCTTATGAGGCTTCTCATGCATCTTTCCTTCACTACAAGCCCTGCACACACGATCTTTGGCAAAGGAAATGTCCTTTAGTCCAAGGATGTGCCCCCCACGTAGAGACTTTGCAAAGACTTCATGTTTACATGGGCTAAGCGGCGATGCCACAACCAGCCCACATCGGCTTTCGCATAGAGACATATAGCATGTGTAGAGGGCTTTCCGGAGAAATCCACCACATACATGTCATGCTCTACGTATCCAACAAAAGCTACCATGAGAGTCTTGCTCCACATGAGGACCACGGAATGCTCATTAAAGAAAGACGAGAGACCCATAACGGCTAAAGCATGAACAGAAAGGAGATTATAAACCAAGGGTTTTGACAAGCATGACATTAACAAAGGATACATCCAGGGTTACTACGACCTTACCAAAACCCGATACATGAGAACTTGTTTTATCATCGTAGGAGACCATAGTATTGGCAAAATTAGGCCTAATCTCTGACATGATAGACTTGCTTCTAGTCATATGGCTTGTAGCTCCACTATCAAGCACCCATTTTGCTCCACCGGAAGCAAAGTCCTACAAGAAAATCAAGCTTTGGTTTTAGGTACCCATTTTGCAATGGGTCCCCTTTCGTTAGTCACGAGGGTCTTTGGTACCCAAATAGTCCAATGATAATCATGAGTCTAAGAAGTGCCAATGTATTTTGCATAAACATGACCATCAAAAGATTTGCAAAGAATGTAAGAAGGATTGTTCTTCCTGGCAAAGTTATCACTTTGCACAAAGGTAGAAGCATAAGGAGGTCCTTGAGAAAAGCTCTTACTTTTCTTATTTTTCTTGTTCTTCTTGGGCCTAGGAATGTTCCTAATACCCTTCTTGTCAACTTGCCCTTTTGCAAGTTGTTCTTTCAACTCCTTGTTTTCCTCAACTAGATTCACATGCTTGCAAAGGGTTAGAAGAACAAGGCAAATGTATAATAGGCATAGCGGAAGACTTTGATTGTTCATTGTTCAATTGGGTTTTAAGTCGCTCATGAGCCTCAAAAGGACTTGATAATTTTATCTCCAAGGCATGATGTTCCTCTTTGAGTTTCTCAAAGTCCTTTAGACATTCATGACCAATGCCAAACTCAACCTTTTCATTTTTAAGGGAATTCAATGAAGCAAGAGAATGATCTCGTTCTTTAAAAAGTTGAGATATAACAGCATTATGGTCATCTACAAGCTTAACAACACTTTCCTCAAGAGTTATTCTCATGTTATGTTCATCTTCAAGGGATTGTGATAGAGAGGCAATTTCACCAGAGGCCTCTCTCTCATTTTTATCTAGTATGTCAATTAGCTCTTCCTTCTCAACTAGCATTTCCCTAGCATGGTCAAGTTGGTTTATAAGAGTTTCAAAGCACATTCTAGTATCATCATCTAGATGCTCCATGGATTCACATATGCTTACCATCTCTTTCTTAACCTCTAGACCATCTAGATCATGCAAAGGAAGTTCATTTGAGGGAGACTTGGAAGCGGGTGTTAGCTCGGTGGCCTTGGCCATGAGACACTTTTGGTTGCGGTTGATGATGTTCTCATTCAGTGAGTCGAAGAGAGACACTCGTGGGGTAGAAGAAGTAGCAATATCGGGAACTCCCATGATCTCTCCACCTTGACCTTCACTCTCATCATGATCATCCACGCGCGAGAAGTACTCTTCATGGACCACCATCGCCCTCTCCTTTTTTGGAGGGTTCTTGTTTTGGAAGTTCTTGTTCATGGGGTGAGGAGGTCTTGGCTTGCTCTTGCGAATAAGACAGCCTCCATTATCCTGTCTATTCTCGAAAGGACATTGGGCCATGAAGTGACTCTTGTCGTTGTAATTGTAGAAAGATCTTGCCTTTGGAGTCTTCATGATTAAGTTAAATCTTGTGTTGTCCCTTTACCTTGACTTGATGCCCGGCTTGTTCCAAAAGGCCCTTGATGCGAGAGCCAAGTGATCATTGAAGGCATATTTTATGTCCTCGTGAGACCACTCCCTAGTGTCTGCATCTTCATCAACATCCACCACTTGGGCCTTCAAGGCTAGGTTCACCTTTTGAGACCCATAGGCACTAGCATGAGCAGACTCCGCATTCTTATTGGAAATAGTCATGGCAATAACTTCACTCAACACATCTTGAGAGGACATGATGTGGTAGTTGCTTCTCCCCTTGATAGAGCTGAGTTTTTGCTCCTCAAAGGGAAGGAGGGCTTGAACAAACTTCCTCTACATGAACTTGTCATCAACATAGGTATCACCAAGGTCCCTCATAGTGCAACAAAGAACCTTGAGACGGCGATACATGTCTTCGGGAGTCTCATCATCTTGCATTGCAAAGCCATCAGACTCATTGTTAACTTCATCAAACTTGGAGATTTGAATGCTAGCATTCCCGGCATACAACTCGGTGAGATGATCCCAAGATTCTTTGGCAGTGGAGAACTGGCAAATGTGAGCAAAGTCCTTGGGGGTCAATACCTTTTGGATCATGCCCAAGTAGTGGCATTGAGCTGCTTGTCCACGACCACGGCCTGGGTCAACTTCTTTTCATCATATGGGGGGAATCCTTCTTCCACAATCATCATCAATTCAATAGAAGACATGGAAATGTGAGATTGCATTAGATATTGCCAATTGGCAAAATTTGAAGTATCTAACATGGGAGGTGCTCCTTGAGGTATGATATGCGGCATGTGAATAGGTGGGTCCGAAGTGTACTTCGGAGGTGGTGGTACCGCCGAGTAGTCCTTTCCCTCCTCTCTCTCTCTTTGGAGGAGGAGTCACCTAGCCCCCCGGTGCTCTCGCTTGGGGGCTTGGTGGTTTGAGCCACAAAGCCTAAGCCCAAGTGTTTAGGGGCGGACACGGGATTCACCTCGGGGGCGACCACTTGCACAGTAGCGGGAGGGGCATGAGTGGTTTGGGATGCATCATGAGGAGTGGCTAGCACGGGGTTAAGCTTGAGGGATTGCAAGAGTGTCATCATTTCCTCAAACTTGGTCATCATGTATGTCTCCAATCGATTGAGTTCATCCATGGAGGCTAAGTTCTTGGTGGTTGCACCCGCACTCCCCTCATCATCGGCCATTGCCTCTTAGGCGGTTATGCCCAAAGTAAGGGCCTTGGATCATACCAATTGAAAGGTCTAACTTTGGTCGACTAGAGGGGGGTGAATAGGAGACTACCAAATTTTATTCTTTTCTTGCAATTTTAGGATTTGCACAAAGTAAAGTTCACTAGAGATGCAACTAGATGAATAACCTATATGACAAACAATACAACAATTAAACAAGACGGTAATTGCAAGAAGTAAAGGAGATGAACAGATAAACCGACAAGGGTACATAGAGATGTAATTCCCATATTTCACTTCCAAGGAAGCTACGTCTATGTTGCAGAGGTGTCGGGGCCACACAAGGTCACCCAAGCGCCACAAAGGCCTCACCTTCTTATCCGGTGAGCACCACCACAAAGGCGGCCTCACAATCCACTAACCGGTGACCTTGAAGGCACCAACCGAAACCTTTACAACAAGGTTGAGGGGAGACTCCACAAATCAATTGGAGGCCCTCAACGACACCACAAAGCTTCACAACAATTTCCCCAGCTCCAAGGATTCCCTACACCATCTAGGGTTCCAAGAACCCAAGAGTAACAAGATCCACTAAGGATGGGTGGGGGAAATCACGATTCCTTTGGTGGGAGTCTAGATCTAGGTCATGTCTCCCAATCCTCAAAATATCAAGAGGTTTGAGTGGGTAGGGAGAGAGATCTAGGAAGATGAAGCTCTTGTATTAGATGAAATCGAGAGGAGGAAGAAGGGAGCCTTAAATAGGCCCCTTCAAACGAGTCGTTTTTCTGACCCCATGACACCACCGGTACTACCGGTGGCAGGCTGGTACTTACGGTGAGCGGAGCCCAACGGTCCGGAGACGCTCCACAGAACGGTTGGAAAGCCAGATCAGCGAAACCTTCTGACCAGTACTACCGGTGAAAGTTCTGGTCCAGATTCCGGCAAATATTTCACTTTGATATAGAACTATATCTGAACCAAAATTCTTCTAACCGGAACCTAGTGAGGAATAAGCGCCGGAAATATGGGGTCGCGAGGATCTGACCGGTACTACTGGGCCACATCGATACTACCACTCAAAGAGGTTGGGGTGGGACAACGCTGACCGGAAGTTCCACTCCAACCGGACCAAAACTTCTGGCCAGTACTACGGGTCCTAGTTCCGACGCTAATTCCGACAAATACGTTGCTTGGATATAGAAGTATCCTAGGGTTTAGCGGAATTAGGGCCAAAACCAGAGCCGGAAGTACCACTCGATCATCCCCCAAAAACCTTTGGCTGATACTACCGGAGCATGGCCGGTACTACCGGTCAGGACACAAAACACTCAACCACCTCGAAAGGTCTCTCTCTCACTAAAAACATGGGAAGGCTATGGATGTGCTGATATGGTCTGTGCATGAAAGCATGATTTCCCACAACCTTCCTAGGTGGACCCCCTCTTGATAGTACGGTCTCCTAAAACAAAGAGAAGATAAAGTGTAAATAATAGCCACCATCTTCAAGCTCCTCCAAGAGAAGAGTCCACCAACTAAACTGTTCATAGATAAAACATGCATCTTAGGCAGACCATTAAACCACAATTGAAGTTGTCATCAACACCAAAATACATGGAGAAATCAATATCCTTTCACCTACCTACATCAACTACAACACTAAACAATTTCAAGACAAATAAAGATCCATAAGAATCAAAGAAGACATGGGAGACAAAACACAACAAATTCTTAGCAAGAGATAAGGCAACTAAAGCAAAATCCAATGTGAAAATGATCAAGAAGATCTACCACATATTATAGTACCGATTGTCCAAGGACAAGGGACTTGCAAATATTTCCCGGAGGTAGATAGAAAATATATCCAAGATCATATTCATAAAGAGAAACAAAATGTCAAAGATAGGAATTAAAAACCAAGACATGAAAGAGATCCTTGAGGGTTTCAACTAGTTAACCAATCACGGAAAGCAATGATTAGAATAACTAGAGGCAAAATTCTTGCCAACTTAGATATAAGAATTCATATATTATAAAACCCATACCAAGGAAATCTCTTACAAACAAGACGAAAACATAAGGAATAAAATCATTATACCGAAAAGAACTTGTTTGATCTCACATGCCACATAGGATCTAGATAATTTCCAATATCAATTCTATGTGACACAACCTCAAGTATTCACATTTTCTCGATTTGTAATATGCACAAAGTATATTAATCCCCCATCATGTGATAAAACATTTCTTATCACAAGAGGCAAATAAACTATAACTAGAGAACATTTAATGAATATTATATAATTTGAATTTATCATGAGCATGACATACCACGTAGAGACTAGATAATCTTGAAATATTGATTCTATGTCACATTACTCATGCACACACATTTAGGATGGTTAGGTGCCCCAAAGTACATCACACTCCCCCAAAATGGGATAGTCCATTAATCTCCCACAAGAGCTAACTAAGATATAAACAAGATGCAATAGCCTCAAACACAAAACACATACATGGTGTGCAAGCCAACATACACCAACTTGATTTCTCAAGTTAAGCAAGTAGAAAGCACAAAATATACAAAACACATGTAAGGTACAAAACTAATACATGCATAAGGGGGCGAGTAACTTTCAATGTAATGAATTGAGCACATGTTATCGCATGGAGGAACATTGGAAATATGATAGAGGCAATATAATCCACATGACTTGACTTGACAAATATAATAGATGAAGATCCCTCAATTCTTCATGATGTAGCCAAGTCTCAAATGCTCTCCAAACACATCTATTGATCAAGTTTTGGCTTGTTGGTCCCCAACGAAGTTGGTTCCTAAAAAGTTAGTCACAATAGGCTTGGCAACCCAAATGGTTCTTTTATTGAACCCACATTGAGCACCAACAAATTTGGCAAACATATTTCCAACCTCATCCTTATGAAGAGAATAAGCATCATCAATCATGATAGGGTTGGATGAGGAGATACCAATGGTGCATGAGGAAGAAATGTGCCCTTTCTCGCGTAAAATGTAGCAAGTTCTTCTTTTCCCGTCTTTCTTTTTGGTGAAGCAACACCTTGAGTCTTCTTGGGAGGAGTCCCATATCTAACAAGAGGTAGAGCTTGAGTCCGCTTCCCTTGTTGCTTCTTGCTAAGGGGCTTTTTCTTTAATGGGCAAGACTTAACATGATGCCCTTCTTCCTTGCACTTGAAGCAAACAATGTTGGTCGGATTCTTGATTTGATCTTGGCCTTTTTTCTTGTTGCCCTTGTGCTTCAACTTGATATTGGACTTGTTCTTGATATTGGAGTTGAATCCAAGTCCACTCTTGTCATTGGGGGATTTTTGCACACTTAAGATGTTGTTGAGTGTACCCTTTATGACCCTTTTTCAAGTCATTCTTCAAAGAAGTGAATTGATCCTTGAGCTCTTTAATTTCCTATACATGGTTAGCGTGAGCAAAAATACTAGAGGAAGTCGATGCTACATTGATAGAGCAACAAGGCATGGAATGTAATTCATCATAAGATGTAGCAATGGCATGAGTGGATGAATTATAAGGACTAGCACATGGCAATATGAAATTTGGAGTAGAAGTAGTGCTAATGTCCACATGAGGCACATTAGATGTTACCTTTGACATAATAGCCTCAGGAGCTAATTTTATCCTATCATGGGAGGCTAGAGGATCCTCATGAGAGCTTAATAGCTTACCATGACTTAATTCCAAGATCCCATACTTGCTAGTTAGCAAAGCAAGTTGAGTCTTTAGCTCAACATTCTCCTTCAAAGTAGATGCTTCACAAGAAATAGAGTTAGTAACACAAGCATCATAATTAATTGCAAGAGGCGAGGGCAACTTCGAAAGATCTTTTGAGTAAGAGGCTTTAAGTTGCTCATGTGAATCGGTAAGTTTGATGAGCTCACCCTTGATAACCCTAGAGCCATTTTTGAGGTGCTCAAAATTTGCAAGGAGTTTAGCATAAGCAACTTGAAGCTCATCATTTTTACTTTTGAGATCACTTTCCACCTCAAGACCTCTATCATGAGATTCCTTCACTCTAGACAACTCTAGAGAAAAAGTCTCCTCAAGAGATTCCTTAGTGGTTTATTCCTCTTCAAGAGATTCATTTAGATTTGCAATTTTATTAGCATACCCACGCTCAAGGCTACTCATTTTATCAATGGTGTTCTCATGCTCTTCAATTTGTGATTCTAACTTATCAATATGTTCTTTTCTCTTAATAGGAAAGTCCAAGATTTCAACGAAGTTAGAGCAAACAATATTATTCTTAACAAGAGCATGATAAACAATATCACCCTTTTCATATAAATCATCAACATCCAACTCTTCTTCCTCATTATCCTCATCTTCATCCTCACAAGAGGTATTGGGTTCCAAAGTGGGAGTTACCTTTGAATCCCTAGCCATAATGCGTAGGTGGGTACCATGAGATGATGATGAATTATTTGAAGCTTCATTCAAGATCTTGTCTTGGCCAATAGAATCTTCGTTTTCATCTTCATGGTTAGCAACACAAGCACTATAGGAAATAGAAGTATTTTTTAACATGGCAATAAGACAACACAAGCATATCATCATAAGATTTATTCAAGCCATTTCTACATCATATGCAGGGACTACCAACACATGCATATAAGGAGTTTTGGGTGCTACAAGTGTTAGGGTCCAACGATAGACCATTGCAACTAGATAGAGATGAAGGATGACTAATAGTAAGCTCACTATCCACATTGCAATTTATATCACCACTCACCACGTCATTACCTTGTGAAAAATCACATGTTGGTGAAGTGGTAGAAGATGAGAACTCATCTCGACCGAAAGTGGAAGCAACACAATCATCCTCAAGAATATTGGACATAAAATATTTATCTTGAAGTTTTGTCCATAACTCACGAGCACTCCAAAAAGGAATGATTGAATATGTAACTACATAGATCAAAGCATTAACAAGCACATTAGAGGCTTGAACATCAAGATATAAGTTTTTCTCATCCTCACAAGATAGATTTTCGAAATCCATAGGAGGAGAAAAACATATATCTACAATACGCTCCAAATTTAGGTCCATGTCCCGAAAATGAATAAGCATACGAGTTTTCCATATATCATAATTTGTCCAAACGAATATGAACATTTCAATGTGCACTAATCCCCTAGCCGACATATTTACTCTCAAGGCGTGAAGCCTAACCTGAGAGACCGGGCTCTGATACCAATTGAAAGTACAATGATATCGCCTAGAGGGGGTGAATAGGCGGTTTAAAACTTTTACGATAGGGGCTCAACAAAGGCAGCATTAAACTAGCATTTACTTTGTCAAGCACAAAACCCAGAATAACTAGGGTTCACCTATGTGCACCAAAAACTTATGCTAAGAAAGACAAGGAACTATGTGATAGCAAGATATAGACTTCAAGCATGAAGGCTATCACAAAGTAAGGTGCATAAGCTGTAGGGGTTCGCGCATGAAAACAATAAATTTTTTCCTACGCCTAGAACCCCAGTTGCCAAGACCTATCTATTAGTAATGCAATAACGGGAGGGGCTTTTCACGAACTTACCCTTGAAGACCGAAAAGCGTTGTCAGCGGTCGGGAGAGCGTGGTTGATGTAGACGAGCCGAAGTTGACCTCAAGGTCATGATGAAGTCCCGATAGATCCTGTGGCTCCAACTACTCCTAGTGCCCCAAGTGTTGGACCTCACAGGGAGTTACACACGTCCGGTGCGTGACGATGACTCCCGCTCGTCCGATCCAACAATAGTTGCGGAAGTAGAGCTCCTCGATCCGAATCCCGCAACACAATGGCGCTCTGCGGTGAAGAAGACTCCTACTCGTGTGATCCGGACTTGGGACCACAGTCATGGGAGAGAGAGAGAATCAACTAGAGGTCTCCCCAAAAGAGAGGAAACCTTTTATTGATTATTGTATATTTAATTTGCCAAAATACCTCTCTTTATATAGGGGAAAAGCCACCCCATATCTAACTAGCTTAGCCATGTGGGACTAAACAAGGGAGAGGGGAAAGGGGGACTTGTCCGCCGCCGTCCAAGACCCAAGTGGGCCCCACACGGGGTGCCTTGGCCGAGCCAGCCACCCCCTCTCTCTCCTCCCTTTGGTCTTTTCCCTCATGGGCCCTTTCCCTTAGGATTTGGCCCAATTAGGTATTTGACCCTTTTTAATTCTTTTTATTTTATTGAATAAATATAAATGAATGATTAAATCAATATTTAACATTCACTTACATATTATTAAATCCCTGTTGATGTGGAAATCATTCCCTCTTATTCCAGACATTCTTCAGACTTACTGAAACCCTTCCGGTTTTCTCTCTTCTCTTTTCTTCGGTGATTTTGCTGATCCCAAAACACTCTCTGAGCATCATCAAGCCCTTAAGCATGATACCCCACGGTTTAAGAACACTCCAGACATGTTTGGGACCCTCCCGCACCAATGATCAATAGAGGGACCTGGATGGCCATGTGATCCCTGTGCATTCCACGAAATCTTTTGTCGTTGAACCATGAACCTTGTGGCATATTCCTTTTATCTCTCGATACATGCATTGTCCAAGATCTGATCAATGACATCACCATGTCGTGTTCAATCTTTTTACCGACAAATGTTCCTTGACTTGTTCCGACATGTGATATCCCTATGATCAAATCACACATTGCGTAGCTATTGAATATAACTTTCCTGAGTGGGCCCTTGAGTATCTTTTCTGTCATGCGGATGGACAAATCCTGCTCTTGACGCATATTGCATCAACCGTTCCTATGAATACCTGAACACACCTTTATAATCACCATGTCACCAGATGACGTTTGATGCTATCAAAGTACCCTCTGGTAACAGTGATTGATATGGCCTCACGATCTAAGAAATATGATACTAGGTCTATTCTAATCATTGTAACTTGAACTTTGTGACATGATTGGGTCACGATGTTTAGGTTGGGGTATAGCTCATCATCTCATTTTCCTAATGAGGTGACTCCATTTCCAACTAGCATAAATGCCACATGATCAGGAAACCTTGATCATCTATTGACCAATGAACCAGTGACTAGAACTTCACTGGGAACTTCTGGTTGTTTATATACCAGACGTGTATTGATGTTTCCTTTCAATAAAATTATAGCATGATATAAAACTTAATCATAAACTTTATGAAATATGATAACAATCCTTATTATTATTTATCTCTAGGGCATATTTCTAACAGTCTCCCACTTGCACTAGAGTACAAATAAACTAGCTGCATTTGTTCGTAATCATCATCACCATATATCCCATCACCTTTGAGCATGCTTGCTCATGAAAGAGGTTGAGTCTTAGGTTTGTACTTTATAGTCCCAAATCCTTTGCAACTTACTAATGCAACCTTGATTGACATTAATACTTTATCATCACATGATAACATCTTTGTGGATGCATCGTAGTCATGGCAGCATAATGAGGTCGGTTTACAAGAGTCTATAGCGACTTTGGATCAGCCACATCGAGCTTTCTCATGGGCAATGTGCCCTAGGACACACCTTCTGCGTAAGGACTAACTAGTCCCGCCATAACAGTATGCAACACTTTAGATGGTACCCTTATCTATTATTATAAATGTAATCATCGAAACACTAGTACACTATGTGAAACTTTCGATGTTTTATCACTTAGCTTCCTACTTGACTTTAGTAGCTATTATCGATCCAGGAATTTCTAATCTTCTAAGGTTAACACATTCCCTTATAACATAACCTTTTTTGCTTTAAGATATGTCATCCTTCATATATTTGGAAACATGTCTACATTTCTCAATTAGACACTGTGGACAAACTTAGCTCAATGTTCCGTGGTTCATACTCAATCACTTTTCTAACGCTCCTTCTCGGATCATATATTATGTTAAGTTGTTATCATGGTTTTTCAAGATAGAACCTATCTCTCAACATAGTGGATGACGATCATCCTTTTCTTACTTTCAACCATTGATGTTTAACTTAATTCTATTCCTAATTTGAGTGACCAAGGACCAGTCATTAATCAATTCACATTCCGAAACTATTTTCAGAATCCCTCTTAGGAATACTACATAATATTGTAATATACTTATTATCAACTTCTAATCCCTATAAATACTTATTTACCGATACATGCACTTTCATTCTTAATGTGTCGTACGCACTCAAGAATCAATCCTTTTAAGCTCTCACTCAAAATATGTTTCCAACATATTTGAGTATGAGTCATCCATTCCTCCACTCAAAATATGTTCCTACATATTCGAGTCCGAGACTTATATTGCTCCCACTCAAAAATATGTCATTCACATATTGTTTTAGGAAGACTTTCACAACTCCCACTCAATTTCATGCAAATTGCATATCCTCTCACTATTTTGAATAACTTCAAAAATCCTTTGATTAATTATCAAACTAAGAGTTTTATTACGAGATGCTAGTACCTTACTAGTATCAAATCCACTAGACTTTCAACACTTTTGAATCAAAAACTTTTAAATTTGTCCCATACATTATTCATGACAAATTGTGCGTTTGTCATTCAACTTTTCCTTCATGACTTTCTAGTCATTTGGAAAACTCAAGTAACCCTTTACTTGTTAAAATTCAAAAATGAATTGCTTTCTAATCTTAAGTGAATTTTGCCTCTAGGATTTCTCATAATTTTAGTTCACCATTATTTCCTTCGTAGTTCGCAGGTGTGTCATATTGCGGTAACATGACAAATGATTCACAAATGTCCCCATACAAGATGTGGGGTACATTTTGAATCCCACTTCATGTAGTGAAAACACTAGTGGGGAAAACATAATGATCATTATCATTGATCCTTTCCTCTATGAAGAGAATCATTCGAGAATGTTTTCCGTTGCACTTCTCAACACTCTGATGCAGGGTTTTGAATCCTCATAGTGTTTTTCACTATCTTTCATAAGCTTCATAGTCAAGAACATAAACTTTCTCGAGAATGCACCAAAACTTAAGCAACACTACTTTTTCCTTTCTTTTGGTTCCAGCCATGGCTTTCGTATTCAAAGTTTCCAATGAATACTCTACAAGGACTTATTTGCTATTTGTTTTGGTGATATCGAATAACTCCAAAACATTTCACAATGACCCATACAAGATATGGCACCGATCTCACGAATTCAGATGGTTCACTATATATACTAATTAAGTGTTTAATATTTGTAACTAATGGTCTTTACACTTACACTACAATGATTTATTCAGCGCCATCTATTCACCCAATTGATATCAAATATCACATTGCGATGCTTTGCATCTTGACATTTTACACGCATCGCATTGCACAATTTCTCATGCCAATCTTATAACGTCAAATTTCATTAGTATTGATAAAATCGTAGTAATTAAATTCTCTGTTATCTTTAATACCCTTGGATGATGAAATATTTTGATCATATGAAATAGTTTCATGCTCATGTTTCCTTTGGTAAACCTCTTTACAAAATTCAAACAATCATGTAATGATAATCACCATTTTGTCTAAACACAATGCATCGAATATGTATTCTCTTTCAACAATTCATCAAACACTTTGTATTCATGCAATACACGGTGTTTAAGTTATCTTGTAGAACTTAGGCATGATTCATATGTGACAAGAAATCAAATGTATTTCACATATTATCAACATAACTTTTGAATTTTAAACAATAGTTTCATTCAAAATGAATATATCATTAAGTTGGATATTTTCAAGGCATTTTTTCAATATTTTACAAAGGTTCATGAATTATCAATTAGTTTCATAACCAGGATAATTCACACATAATAGAACAAGATATGAACACAAATAGAAATCATTCATAAAAGTGGAACACCTGTTTGTTACAAACTCATATGAATAACTGTCTCACGAAGTGTGAGACATACTAAAGAAGTTCATAATCTATTGATTACATTAATCATCCAAAAACGATAAACTAAGTGAGAAATGTCGAGGGAGAGTGTCATTGGCCATCATCATCATGCTTTCCATCAACACGCAATGTCATCTCCTCTCCAGCAAGCAACTCTCATGCAGAAGGGTCTGTTTTCATCAAAACAGAATAAGTATCAAATACTTTAACACTGTGATATGTGTTTGCAAGATTATAATATTTATAAAACTGTATATCAAATATATACCTTTGTCATGATGATCTCTCCGGCAATGGGTTCAACCTTCACATTCCTGAAATGTGATATGAACTCGTGGAAATCCTGTGTTTCCGCATCGCCTCTCATGATGCAAGTCCTAGCATGTGCTTTGTAGCTTGGTGGCAGCGACCGCAACAACACGGCTATTGCAACAGAGCTCATGAACCAGTTGTCTAGGAAGTATGCAAGCCTCATGTATGCACCATGTATGCGCTCCAAATGGTCATCAATTGAAGAGTTCTCCTCCATCTTTATGGAGAGGAAATCTCCCATTAGCTCATGCTCCCATATGCGCAATTGTTCTACAAAATGTGATCTGAGCTGTACCATGAACGCTCGAGGGTTAATGTTACCCACAATCATTCATAGCTCATCGACCATTCCGAAGCGCATCGTCATTGATATGAAGGTGGACATCACACGACGGCGACAGTGGTAATCTCGTTGCTCTAGGGTCTCATATAAATAGGGCTTCTCCAAATCCATCTCATTGAGTATGTAGCCGGCCACTTAATTCTCACTAAAAAAACATGGAGACGCGCAACCCACATAGAAAAGTTGGATCCATCTAGTTTGAGCTTCTCTCCTTCTAACTAATCGTTAATAGGGAAGGTAACATCAGGGAGAACCATTTTCTACATTTATAATTGCAAAAAGGAATTTAGAATAAGTTTATAATTAAATGAGTTAAATAATAACTCCACTAAAAACTCCAATCCCCAGAAGGGTTTTAGCGATTACACGATCCCTATTCACTACACCGCCACTGATCATCACGACCAGCGATATAGTTGCAAAGGTGGACGCCTAAACATCGATCACATCATTCATGCGACTCGTGCTCGATCTTTCGACCATCCGTATTTTGAGGCCATGTCTACACATGCTAGGCTCGCCAACTCAACCTTAGTGTATTCGCTGTGTGATGCGTCCATATTTACCTTGTGTTTTTGCATAAATAGAGTAGGGATTTTTGTATTTCATTGCGCCTACGTGCGCTATTTTGTTCTTGTTTCAACATGATCCCAAATCATGGAATCATATGTGAACATATCAATTAGAGCTGTCATATTTTATAATTATATGATATTTCTAAGTGATAAAAGTCATTTTATGAATTTACCTTTGCCCTGGAAGAGTAACAAACAAGGAGGAGGAATCAGTACCGACAACGACCACTGGTAGGGGCGGAGCCTGCCCGTACCATCCACCTGTACCAGGCGCCATCATGACTGCCTCGTCAAATAGTTTCTCCTGGAGAAGATGAGAATGAGATCCGACATTCACAGCCACTAGAAACCACTAAACACCACATCCAAGAGGGATCTGAAGGAGGATTTTGGCTGGGGTAAAATCCCAGCTG
Organism: Avena eriantha; assembly: GCA_910589775.1. NCBI lineage: Eukaryota > Viridiplantae > Streptophyta > Magnoliopsida > Poales > Poaceae > Avena > Avena eriantha. The sequence continues at coordinate 366,569,107 of OU342741.1, forward strand.
CTTCATGGGGAACTGGAGGACAACACATCATCCCCTTCATCATCAACCGCTGCATCTCCATCACCACCATCACTCGCATCTTTCATCTATTAGATATCTTTGTAATTCCAGATCCAATTGTGGTTTGCATTCGATCTACCATCGTACTTTTATCCATCCATTTGATTATGATGATGTTGTTGATTGTTTCCATGAGTGAGTAGTTCCTTTGTTCTTGGGGAGATGGAGAAACCCTAGCACCATTATGAACTTGTAATAAAGATGGTCTATTCTTGTGTCCGTATGACTTGCTTGTCTATGATATAATTAAGGTTTGTGTTTGACTTCTCTCTTGAGATGTGAAGTCGACCACATATCATTTGCCTCCGGGACTAAAGGGAGGAAGAAACCCTTTGGACGTGTCTTGGAAGCGTACCCGGAATGCCCCGTGACAGATTGGCATCGGCTCGTAACCTACACGGTCAAAGGGGGATTAAAGAGGGACTGCCTAAGATAATTACGATATCCATGGGGAAACCCTTAATTGCGGTGGTTTTTATGGGTGATTGCTCTCAGACATTGTAGTGGTTATTTAGAGGCGACCTCACACTTGGCTCAACAAAGTGGCTTCCTACGAGCCTTGTCGTGAACATCTTATTATGGGGATCTCTCTACACATATCATGACATAAGAAGTATGTTATCTTGATTACATATAACAATAATACTATGCTAGTGGTGCATCCTATCCCCGAGAATGTTTTAGCCCTATTGAGTTCAACCACGCTTTCACATAAACTTGGTACTTGTTTACTTTTACTTGTTTTAATTACTTTTCTACAAACAACCATAAATCATTCAAACACCATTTACTTGAGATCAAAGACAACTTATAAGTATTCTTTAGTAGAGAATAACGAGGGGCATAAAGACCTTTACCAATAGCTCTTTGTGGGTTCGATATCTATACTTCGAAACTAGCTACAATTGGTATGTGCACTTGCAGTCATCACTGTGCAACATGGCTTACACCCACTACATGCAAACATAGATATGTCTGACACCCAATCGTCACGGCCTGCCTCATACCGAAGAACTTTCTTGGTGGCGCACACTAAGGGAGAACACTTTCGTTGGTATTTTATTAGGGATCATCTTATTAGGCTACCGTCGAGTATATAATACTAGCACACAATAAGATGTACAAACAATAAACATTGAATGTAAGTGCAATGCGATATGGTCCTTCATGCTGTGATCTTCATCTCGCGCCTCCGGATTTCAGTGCCAGGGTTCTTGCGCCGTAGGCACCAAGGTACCGGTGCCTTCCGGCGTGATAGTCTGATGTCTGCAAGAGCACATATTGTTTGTTGCTAGTTTCAAAATTCAGATATCGATCCCACAGGGAGCCCAAAGGTAAGTTTTTATTGATGAAGTCTCTGTCACACCCGAAGTTGTCACAGGTCTTCGAGTGAATTGACTGCAAGTGTTGAAATAAGATTGGGATTTTGATTAAATGTGATGGATTAAAATAGAACTAAAATGTAAACTTCAGAAATATAATGCATAAAAGTAAAGAATGACTTTGATTGTTTGTTGTATCCTGTAGATGGCAAAAAGGTGTGGGGAGATTTCGTTCATGGTGATAGTGACTGTGCCAGGTGGACGAGTGGTAAATGTAACAATTATAATCTTATAGATATGTGTGTAGGCGAGTAACCCATAATTTGGTAGAACTCCTCTTGGTAGATTTCATATCAACTTCAATAATCCTACTAGCCTGCTACCAAAACCATGGTCAGTCACTAGACGATTAAGACCCTTCAGGTTGCTTAGCATTAGGCTCCTTAGATCGGACTAATGCAATAAGCACAATGGTTACTCATTATCCTCGAGTCAACTAGCTTTCCATTGATATCCCCGTGTCACCTGGGGGTCACCGGTCCACTAGTGTACATGATCTTATCTATGTAGAACAAGGTATCATATTGTCTGGGCCCTTAATTGGACAACAAGCATTAGGCATCCCACAGATAGTCAACCACACATAATATAGTAATTAGAATCAATCACAAACTAATGTAAAATATATGAAGGCACATCACATGTCACCAATACCCTACATCTCCCACGCCGAAGGGAATTACTCACACATGAGAGAAGAACAGATCATCAATATAATCAAATAAAGGGAATTCGTCTTGGTATTACCATGGAGATCCACAATAAGAATATAAAAATATCCAACACAATTCAAGGTGGGAAGAAACAATCTCAAACCCTAGTCTTGCAAGGTGGAGATCCCTCTCTCTCTCAAGTACAAGTAGTGGCTATGGGGGTGTATTGGCTAGGAGGTCGAAGATCGTGGAACGAGATGAAGAACGTCTTCTTCTTCTTTGAATCTCTTCTTTCTCCCTTCTGGATGGTGTGGTGGTTGTTGTGTTATATTTTCGCTTCCAGTCCCTTCATGGAAGTTGTCCCTTTTGACAAGACAGAGGTGACGACAGCTATATGGCCAGAAAAATGTTCCCGCCATATAGTTGCTCGTTAAAGCTTATGTGAGCTCCCCTCACGTGCTTCCGAAGTGGGACTTTCTTATTTTCTCCAGACTATTGTATTTCTCTAGTTAAATCCTTCTGTTGACATTCAGAACCTGAAACACACATTAAAAACCAAGTTTTCTTTGCTACCAAAGTATTAGCTTAGGTAAAAATAAAAAACGATTAAATCCGGGAGAAAACCATTAATAAAAGCCATAAAAAATGTGTCGAATATCATAGCTGTCAACTCCCCCAAGCTTAGATGTTGCTCGCCCTCGAGTGATAAGGAAATAAGGAAGAATAGCAGGGATTCGAGACTGAAAATAAAGGGACTCACAAGTTTGAATTGGTGTCAAATTCTTTTCTTCACAATTCCCACAATCTTAAATATGATCATACAAGTATTCACAAGATTGCACCGAGTCCACTTCCTATCCACGTTCTTGTTAGCAAATAAATCATATGCCCAAACAAGTGTCAGACGTTTAGCTAGGAAGGTGAGACAAATTCTTTTGGTACCTCTCTTTGTTGAGAGATGAAAACTTTTTGTTCTTGTTCATTTAACCAATTAAGAGTACTCAAGTTGGAATCAAAACATTTAATTTAAGAACAACTCATCTACTCCCATGTCAAAATTTCAAGACTCACAAAGCACCTTTTTCTTTCTTTTGTCTTTCAAAAACTTTAGCTCTTTCATAGACAAATCATGCCACTATTTTTAACATGTTAATTGGGGTTATGTTGTGCACTCGTGGCCATGCCAATAAATGATGTTGAGCAATAATCGGCCAGAGGAGTACTACAACTTCACTTGGAATGTGAACACATGAGGAGACTAAAAAATTTACACGTCATAGCATTAATACTATAGACGTTTACATAACTCAATAGCCGAAATCAAGTGGTTTCCAACATTTAGATTATTCGTTGGCCAGCGGTGTTAATAGTTCCCCATGGAGCACGACAGAGTTGTAATGACACGCGTAAAGCAATATCTTACGGTAATTATTAGAAGAACTAGTGGCATAATTTCTACTACTTCGAAGCATCCATTTAATCAGAAAATTTCAATCAAGGGTACTATCGAGTCTATTTATATTAAGCTCAAATGGGATGGAGTAGTTCTAAAATCAAATTCTTTGAGCTAAGCATGTACTCAAGTCATCTTTCAGATGCTTTTTCTTGTTGTAAAATGTAGGAAGTATTTTAACCAAGTTCATTGCTCATTGTTTCAAAGCTAAAAAGGAGACACTAGCAAAGGAATAGAATTTGTAGGATAACAAGCTAAGTGGGGAGTGACTCCAGTGCAAGCGAGTAAATAATTATAGGATCAATTTAAGCTTGCAACGAGTGTGATGAAAGGAATGTGATACCTCCTCTTGCTTGCTTCATTCTCGTATTTGAGCCGAACCTCTCCTATATTTCCATATTGCCAAATCACCTGAAAATAACCAATCTCCAAGACAAACAAAGAAACGAACTTGCAAATAAAGCTTATAACTATTTTTTTTAATTTTTTGGTTTAGTCATGCAAATTTGAAAATAAACATGCAAATTTTTTAAGACAAAAAATAAATCAAAAGAAAAAAAACATGAATGCAAAGTTTGGAGGTTTTCAAACCTCCTCCAAGCTTAGGCTATCGCCAGGCTCAGTTGTTGCCGTCATTTGGCGGCTGGTGCGGATACTGCTGGTACAAGTCGAGGAAGTGGATCATGAAGTGACTGAATTTGTGAGTCAAAGTGTTCACATCTTCATTCACATCCCGAAGAGTGTGGTTGATCTCCCCAACGCTCTGGTTGAGCTGCTGGATATCCTGATAGGGGACGTAGCCATACCCCTGATGTGGATGGTTAGGCCACAACTCCCAGGCTCCTCCTGGCAGCTGTTGCTATCCTTCCCAAGCAGGGTTGTGTTCTTTCTCTTCCTTCTTCTCATGCTCCTTCTCCTGCTCATCCTGCTTCCCTTCATCTTCCTCTTCCTCTGGCTAGTGCTCGGCCAAGATCTCCATAACTTGGTTATTGCTAAGGATCCAAGTGTCCTTCTCCACAATCAAGAAGGCTTGGGGGCATGGAATCTAAACCCGCTCAACCTGTGTATCATCAAGATAACTGAATTGATATGCTCGAAGCCTCCGGTTAGCATGGTAAACACCAAGGAAGCCACAAGCAGTCAAATACTTGACGTCCATGAGTTTGGAGCTATCAACAGGTTCCATAATAGGTAGTACAATGTTCAATGCATAGGCAAGGTAGGTTACCAATCCACCAATGCAAATATCACCTTTAGTCTTGTTGCTTTGGTGGTGAAAGTGCTGGATGAGTAGAGCTACAGGACTAGGGCTTTAAAGTGCAGTGGGGAAGAGAGCCTTGGTGATCATTGCCATGTCCGCATTGGCCATGGAGCATGTGTCACCTATTCCAAGTAGTGTGTTGGCAAGGAACAGAGCATAGAAGCGAATAGTTGGGTTCTGGATGGTGGACATCTTCTTCTGATAAAAGTGACTGCCACCATTAACAGAAATAACCTCCCAAGTCTCTCCACATGTGATGCTATAGAGGTTAATATTGGGCTCCCCGGTATGAGGGAAGCTAAAAGCATTGCAAAATTGTTCGAAATTTACTTCATAGTGTTGTCGGTTCATGGTGAGGCTTATCGCGCACATGTTACCTTTCTCCCTATGGTCGTTGTAGAAGGAGGCAAGGAGCTCATGGGTGAGCTCGGCGTAGGTGTCGTGGCTTGCAAAGCCAAGTACCGCCAACCCCGACCTGCTGCACATGAGGTCGAAGTCCACCTTCAACCCTGCCGTAGTGAGGAAGTTGTGGTCGGCCCAACGTGTGGGCAGCATCCTCCTCGATGAGACAATGTCCATCTTGGAGTTGCGCGGAGCTCGGGCCCCCAGGCTTGAGCCCTCTCCCTATTGGTGCTTGCTCGAACGAAAGAGGCTATCGATTTTGTTCATCGTGATGCACTGAAAAATTTCACCATAAACCTTAGGCATATAGTTTCTATATGATATATGAACGATTCTACGTAGAAAAATTCAATCCTAACGTGAGAAATTAATAGGAAAAACTAAATAATCTCGAGTTCATCCACTAGATCAATGTGAGAGTTTCAACCATGGAAATCTGAAAATAAAACATGGATAGGGAGAAAAACATACCGATCTATTGATTCTCCCACTCAAACGAACGAAATCCATGAAGAATCAAGAGTTCTACATGGATTTTGTGAGGTTTGGAGAGAGAATATGAGAAAAATAATGAGGAGAGAAGGAAGACCTAGCCGCCCTGGTGCGATTTTGTGGTCGCACCGAACTATACAGTTGGAACTATACGGGCGGGTGATGTTGCTCCGCCCGTATAGTTGCGGCGGTGCCGCCAACTAGGGTTTATTTATACAGAAAACAACTATACGTGCACAACTATACGGCCGGATCACAATGATCTCGCCGTATAGTTGGTCGTTAAACTGTCTGTCTCTCGAGATAAATATCTAAAACTGGCATCGATATCTATACGACCAGAACTATACGGCCGGAATTTTTTTCCCGGCGTATAGTTGGTTGTTAAACTCCCAGTACCTTTGGAATAAAATTTTACGAAGGCATCGATATCTATACGACCGGAGCTATACAGCCAAAAATTTTATTCCCACTGTATAGTTGGTCATTAAACTCCCAATATCTTTCAGAAGTTTTTGTACGAAGGCATCGATATCTACACGACTAGAGCTATACGGCTGGAATTTTTATTCCTGCCGTATAGTTGGTCGTTAAATTCTCTGTGCCTTCAAAGAAAATTTGTTGATGGCAAAGAAAACTATACGACTAGAACTATACGGCCGGAATTTTTATTCCCATCACATAGTTGGTCATTAAACCATCAGTATTCATAAAAAAAATCTATTTCTTCGAGGATACCTTCTTATCCCATATCTTAGGGAAATACCAAGTTTTTAACAAAAAATTGATAGTAAAAACTGTCAACCAACATTAGCATATTAAAAGCAAAAATTTATCTTCTGTAAATAGAAAACTCAAATTTTTATTCTTATTCTTATTCTCTACTCATTCAATCGACATTTCTACTAGTTTTTTATAGCTGCATCTTCACGGGCGCGCTTCCGCAAGAATTTCTGTGAAAAAGTGGTGGGAATGCGATGAACTTCTTATTCTCTATTCTACTAAATTAACGAAAATAGGTTGACTCCCATTTAGCATTTATTAAGAATGGTTGAATAACTCAACCTCTTCTCTCTTCTCGAATTCTTACCTTTGGTTTCCCCTTATGAATGGCACTTACCACATGAACTCGTTTTGCCGGTGGAAGATATCTTTCTCCTACTTCTAGCTTCTTTGGAAAATACCAGATGATTTCAGCATCATAAACATTAAATATTATCTTCCCTTCTGCACAATCTACTGACGCACCTGTAGTACCGAGGAAGGGTGTTCCATGTATTATAGATAATCTTTCATCTTCTGGCATTTCAAGAATAATAAAATCAGTGGGAATAACATGCTCATCTATCCTAAGTAAGACATCCTCAATCATACCAACGGGTTGTTTAGTAGACTTGTCAACCATCTGTAAAGTGATAGTAGTAGGAGAATACTCCCCTAATCCTAACCTTTTATAGAGGGAGTATGGCATTACACTAACTCCTGCTCCTAGATTACATAAGGAATTGTGAATATCTCTTTTACCTATTGAGCATGAAATATTTGGTATTCCACGATCTCCAGACTTAGACAACAACTTCCCATTAGCACGATAGCTACTTACCATGGCAACGGTTTTAGTTATTTCTTTCTTTCTACTAATAATATCACAAAGGAATTTACCATAAGTAGGAACTTTCATTGCATCCACAAATGGGATTTCCAGACGAAGGTCACTAAGTGCCTTTGTAAAAGAGTTATAAATTAGCTCATCTGGTGCTTTATTTTTTGATCTAGATAAGGAAGCTTTTTCTCACCTGACTTACTCTTGTCTTTTACCTTTGGGGGGGGGTCAGGCTCTTTTGTTGCTTTCTTTTGTTGTTGCTTATTTATTTATTTATTTTCTACTACAACAACTTCATCTTATTTACTTATTTCTTTATCTTCTCTTGGATCAACCGTCTCTGCATCAGAGTCATAATGATCATCCTATGCATCACTGTGGTCCTCCTTGGTTTGCTCTTGCGTCTCAGTTTCATCTTGATGATCCACCAACGTAACATCTTCTTGACTTGCTTGGAGCAAGGCTTTTTCCTTGCGCTCTTTTTCAGCTTCGTATCCAGGTGGTCCTAAGGGTCCTGTAACAACTGCACCCCTTCTTGTGACAAAATTAGCAGAAACAGGAATATATTCGTCTTCACGAAGAAAAATTTGATAACCAAATGCTATTTGTTTACACTGGGTTTCAATCATACTAACATACTTATGAAATATTTTTATTTCTTGGCCAATCTCATCATAATTTTCAGTGAGTTCCACCAAAATCTTTTTTGTTTTTGGAAATGCTTATGCAAGTTATTATGAGATTTTACTTATCGATGTTTTAATTCTTGAAAAACTTTTCTAGTTTCATCTTCTTCAGTTAAAACTTGTAACAAATCCTCTTTGTTTTCCTTAGCAAGTTCAGAAGGTATACCTTTTTCTTTCATAGTTTTGCGTACCTCAGGCATAAGATCAGGAGTTATCCGAAGTATCCCTTTTTCCAGCTTAGTGCCAAAATTAGGATTATATAAAGAATCATTCTTAGTCCTAGTAGACATTAATTCCAAACATTGTTTAATAGTTAAAGTATTTATTGATCCTCCTGCTAATAAGTCAAGCAATTCTCTACATTGAGTATTGAGACCATGGTAAAATAAATGGCAGATTGTTAGTTTAGAATAGCCATAATTAGGCATACCATTGATCATTCCAAAGAATCTTTCCCAGGCTTGTGGGTAGTTTTCTCCCACGTTCTGTCTAAAGTTGCCTATGTTATTTCTTAGTTCAGTTACCTTTTTAAAAGGATTAAACCTGTTTATTAATTTAACAATGCAGTTTTCCCAACATTTAATGTAATGGCGAGGGAGAGAATATAACCAGTCTAGAGCTTTACCTTTAAGAGACCATCGAAATAATTTAACATGAGAAATGTCTCTTGGCAATCCTTTTGGTCCAAGCTATGTTATCACATCATCAAACACTCTTATATATCTTCCTAGGCCTTCATCTTCCCTTCCACTGAAAGCTTTCTCCTGCAAAATTTTAATAATTCCACCATCAAATCGATATTCTCTAACTCCAGGATTAGGGAACTCTATTGGTTGTTTAGAAAATTCAGAACTTGGATCATTGTATTCCCTGAGAGTTTTCTCAGGTTTCATAGGAGTTATCCTATAAATAGACATGATTTCCATAATATCACTTAGGTTTTCAACTTCAACTTTATTTGAACTTAAAAGTTTTTCAATAATTTCTTCGCACCTCTGAGCAGGCACGCGCTCAATATAATCTGGTAGGTAGGTCCTACCAGAGCGTGTAGACCCTTTGTCTCCTAAGGCGAAATTTTTGTAGTAGAAACACCTGAAATGTCAAAACACAAACACTTAGCACTTAGCTCCCCGGCAACGGCGCCAGAAAATAGCTTGATGTCTGCAAAATAGCTTGATGTCCCCGGCAACGGCGCCAGAAAGTAAAGAACGACTTTGATTGTTTGTTGTTTCCCAGAGATGATGAAAGAAGGTGTGGGGAGATTTAGTTCATGGTGATAGTGACTATGCCAGGTGGACGAGTGGTAAATGTAACAATTATAATATTATAGATATGTGTATAGGCGAGCAACCCATAATTAGCCGGAACTCCTCTTGGTAGATTTCATGCCAACTTCAATAATCCTACTAGCCTGCTACCAAAACCATGGTCAGACACTAGACGATTAAGACCCTTAGGTCGCTTAACAATTAAGCTCCTTAGATCAGACTTATGTAATAAGCACAGTGGTGACTCGTTATCCTCGAGTCAACTAGCTTTCTATTGATATCCCCGTGTCACCCGGGGGTCGCCGGTCCACTAACGTACAAGATCTTATCTATGTAGAACAAGGTATCATGTTGTCTGGGCTCTTAATTGGACAACAAGCATTAGGCATCCCACAGATAGTCAAGCACACATAATATAGTAATTAGAATCAATCACAAAGTAATGGAAAATATATGAAGGCACATCTCATCTCACCAATCCCCTACATCTCCCACGCCCACGGGAATTACTCACACATGAGAGAACATCAATATAATCAAATAAAAGGAATTCGTCTTGGTATTACTGTGGAGATCCACAATAAGAATATAAAATATCCAACACAATTCAAGGTGGGAAGAAATAATCTCAAACCCTAGTCTTGCAAGGTGGAGACCCCTCTCTCTCTCTCAAGTACAAGTAGTGGCTATGGGGGTGTATTGGCTAGGAGGTCGAAGATCGTGGAACGAGATGAAGAACTTCTTCTTCTTCTCTGGATCTCTTCTTTCTCCCTTCTGGATGGTGTGGCGGCTGTTGTGTTCCGTTTTTGCCCCCGGTCCCTTCATGGAAGTTGTCCCTTTTGACAAGACAGAGGCGGCGGCAACTATACAGCGACAACTATATAGCCGGAAAAATATTCCCGCCGTATAGTTGCTCATTAAAGCTTCTGTGAGCTACACTCGCGTGCTTCCAAATTGGGACTTGCTTGTTTTCTCTAGAATATTGTATTTCTCTAGTTAAATCCTTGTGTTGACGTTCAGAATCTGAAACACACATTAAAAACCAAGTTTTCTTTGCTACCGAAGTATTAGCGTTAGGTAAAACCAGAAAACGATCAAATCCGGGAGAAAACCATAAATAAAAGCCATAAAAAATGTGTTGAATCTCAGAGCTATGATAGACCATCATATCCATGACCATCTACTACTACTTGGCAACATAAGTAAACTACTTTACCTTTGCCACAACCATATCACATCACAATGCCCCCTACAAAACAAATTTAGACGCCTCTACTTTATCTTTGCATGTTTTACGTGGCTAATTGGGCTTTCACATAAGAATCGTTCTTATCCACAAACTTTCACCACAACGCTGATCAAGTAGTTTTCTATACTACACCCCTTTCGGGGCCCTCCATTGCAAATGGCATACCAATTAATGCGAGAGAGATAGACACCCCCCAAAGCCACTTTATATGGTACAAGCCGTATGTCAAGCGTGGACCAGTCTCGCGAATGAACGTGTAAAGGTGGCTGGGGGCGCTTCATCAAGCATTACTATGGTATACACAAGTACACGTGGGAGGGTAACAACTAAAAGATCAATGCCCACACACTACATCTCGTGTGGTCTACCGTACTAGCAATACTACACATAGATCTAGCTTTGATACCACTGTAGGGGTTCACGCATGAAAACAATAAATTTTTCCCTATGCCTAGAACCCTAGTTGGCAGGACCTATCTATTAGTAATGCAGTAATTGGAGGGGCTTTTCATGAACTTACCCTTGAAGACCGAAAAGCTTTGTCAATGCTCGGGAGAGCGTGGTTGATGTAGACGCGCCGAAGCCAAACTCAAGGTCGTGATGAAGTCTCGACAGCTCCTACAACTCCAACGACTCCTAGTGCCACAAGTGTTGCACCTCGCAGGGAGTTACACATGTCCGGTGCCTGACGATGACTCCCGCTTCTCCGTCCAGTAGCAGTTGCGGGAGTAGAGCTCCTAGATCTGAATATCGCAGCACGACGATGCTCCGTGATGAAGAAGACTCCTGCTCGTGCAATCCGGACTTGAGATCACAGTCATGTGAGAGAGAGAATCAACTAGAGGTGTCCCCATAAGAGAGGAAATTTTTTATTGATTATTGTGTATTTAATTTGCCAAAATACCTCTATTTATATAGGGGAAAACCACCCCATAACTAACTAGCTTAGCCATGTGGGACTAAATAAGGGAGAGGGGGCTTGGCCGCCACTAGCCAGGGCCCAACTGGGCCCCATGCGGGGTGCCTTGGCCTAGCCGGCCACCCCTCTCTCTCTCTCCTCCCTTTGGTCTTTTCCCTCATGGGTCTTTTTCCCTCTAGACTTGGCCCAATTAGGTATTTGACCCATTTTAATTATTTTATTTTATTGAATAAATATAAATGAATGATTAAATCAATATTTAACATTCACTTACATATTATTCAATCCTTGTTGATGTGGAACTCATTCCCCCACATTCCGGACATTCTCTGGACTTACCAAAACCCTTTCGGTTTTCTCCCTTCTCTTTTCTTCGGTGATTCTACCGATCCCAAAACACTCTCTGAGCATCATCAAGCCGTTAAGCATGATACCCCATGGTTCGAGAACACTCTAGACATGGTCGGGACCCTCCCACACTAATGATCAATAGAGGGACCTAGATGGCCATGTGATCCCTGTGCATTCCACGAAATCTTTTGTCGTTGAACCATGGACGTGTCATATTCCTTTTGTCTCTCGATACATGCATTTTCAGAGATCTGATCAATGACATCACCATGTCGTGTTCAATCTCGTTACTGACAAGTGATATCCCTGTGATCACATGCTCTTTGACTCGTTCCAACAAGTGATATCCCTGTGATCAAATCACACGCTGCGCAGCTTTTGAATATAACTTTCCTGAGTGGGCCCTCGAGTATCTTTTCCATCACACAGATGGATAAATCCCACTCTTGACGCATATTTCCTCAATTTTTCCTCCGAATACCTAAACACACCTTTATAATCTCCGTGTTACCAGATGACGTTTGATGCTATCAAAGTACCCTCAGGTAACAGTGATTGATATGGCCTCACGGTCTAGGAAAGAGGATACTAGGTCTATTCAAATATAATCATCGTAACTTGAACTTCATGACATGATCGGGTCATGATGTTTAGGTTCGGTATAGCTCATCATCTCATTCTACCAATGAGGTGACTCCATTTCCAACTGGCATAAATGCCACATGATCAGGAAACCTTGATCATCTGTTGACCAATGAACCAGTGACTAGAACTTCACCGAGAACTTCTGGTTGTTTATATATCACACATGTATTGACATTTCCTTTCAATACAGTTATAGCATGATATAAAAATTAATCATAAAATTTATTAAATATGATAACAATTCTTATTGTTATTTGTCTCTATGGCATATTTCCAACATAAGCAAGAGCACGGATATAGAGATAATCGAGGCATGCGGAGACGATGATGTTTTACCGAGTTCCTCCCAACAATGGAGTATGTCTCGTTTGGAGAGGGGGTGGTTCCAAACCACCAACGCCACCAAGTCCTCCCTTGTTCTCCTGTGAATCTCACCCCAATGGGATCGATCCACACCTCCACTATCGGCGCACTTGTCGGTGGCAATCTGGAACCTCTCACAAGATTGGAGAACTTCTCCACAACTCAATCGGAGGCTCCCAACTAACAAGCTTGGGGAAAGATCCACAACTTAATTGGATGACCCAAGTAATATACAAACCTGCAATACAACTAAACCGTCTAGGGTTCAAAGAACCCAAGATTAAAAAGCTTCTCACCTTTCACCCAATCGAATCCTCACTGAGAACTCAAACCAATGCACCAAATCCAATGGTAAGAACACAAAAAGTGCTCAAGTACTTCACTCCCAAATTCCACCAAAGCCACAAAAGCTTATGGGGGAATAAGAGAGGAAGAACAATGGAGGAAATCCACAAAATACTCCAAGATCTAGATCCCAAGATGTCCCCCTCACTTAGAGGAGAGATGATTGGTGGAGTTGTAGATCTAGATCCCCTCTCTCTTTTACCTCAAGAAGATGCAAGAATCATTGGAGGGATTGAGAGATAGCAAGCTTCAAGAGGTCAACAATGGTGGGGCAAAACTTGCAAGAGAGCTTAGAAACCATTGGAGAAGAAGGGCCTCTTAAATAGGTCCCTAGAAATCCAACCGTTAGGCCCAGAAATTGCCCGGTCTGGAGTCTCTGAATAGGGACCGAAGTCTCTGGTGTACCCAGGACAAAAGGGGACAAACTAGATGCCATTCAGTACGCGGTCTAGAGATAGACCGGATATTTAGTCCGGAGTCTCCGGTCTTACAAAATCTGGCAGAAAGACCAATATAAAAACAACCATAACTTTTACATCCGGACTCCGATTTTGATGGTCTTGGGCTCATTTTAAAGAGGACAATAAGATATACAAGATCATACATAAAAACATCATAGTCCAGGAAGGGAGGATACAACCAAATGACGAAAGGTTTGACCTCTCTCAAAAATACGAACCGGTAAAACCTCCAACATCGAAAACGCAATAGAGAATGCATATAAAATCCCTTTTCGATGAACTAGAGTTTGTTATGAATATTACCACAAGCTCTAGAACCTCACATGGATAATATCAAAATAACAACCAATAAATATGATGCCAGGTATGCAAAGGTTTGAGCTCTCTCTAAAGGATATGGTCAAGTTACTCAGTCGAGAGCCCCTCTTGATAGTACGACCATTTATCCTATAAACCAGTCTCTCCAACTAACACCACAAGACTGATAAGAAGGAAACCCTATCAAGAACATACCTTTGCCTTGCATATATTCCAATTGAGCTTGATGATGACTATCTTATTCACCTCAAGATGGAACACCTTTCTTAATTACGCTAGCTTGGTGAAGACTTGCAAATTGCTCACCCATACTCCACTATAGTAGAGATTCTCTTTTGGGCATATCATCTTATCATATCCATGATCACCATAGGATGACAAGCTTCAAGCAAATGATCTCTTTGAGATTGTCGTGGTGTGGAACAGGGCAGTGCCATCGGGGATGGCATGAAAGGAGACAATCAGGATGCTATTGGTGTTTACTCGCAACTGGTTGGGCACAGATACTGCATACACAGTGATGTACCTAGGTTTGGAGCCCTCTTGTCGAGGTAACACTCCTACTCCTGCAAGGATCTACTATCTCGAGGGCGAACGCCCAATACAAGTGCTCCTTGAGCTGTTTCCCTAGCTGCTATGGAGAGCTAGAGGAAGAAGATAAACTACTGAACTTGTTCAATCTAGAGAACATACCTAGAACCCTAGCCCTACCCTCCCTTATATATTGGTTGGGAGAGGTAGGCTATAATGTGGGCTCTAGGGTTTACTGTTTTGGCTTTGGGTTTACAAAGTGGGCCGGCTGGATGGTCCTAGGTGGTGGGACATGACCTGATCAAGCCTCTAGTGTAGGGGGACAGTGCTACAGTGTCCCAATCCCTTTGCTTTGGGCATCACCTGATACTTTACTCGTTAGCCGATGCTTTACTCGCCAGCTGGTGCTTTAGAGGTCATCCGACAATGCTCTACTTAGCTTCTAGCCTTGGCGCTTTGGCATAGATGACTTCTAGCGCCGGTAGGGCGGTGCGCCAGCCTGTTCGGTCAAGGGTGCGCTCAACAAGGAATGTCACCCCCTCCGTATCTTGGCCAATGGATCCAAGGCGGCTAGGTAGAGGTGTACACCCAGCTGGTTCTTCTAGCCACTCGGCTAGACGGGCCAGCCGGGGAATCTTGAGGACGGACCGGATGGAGTGGTCCACTTGAATGTGGTTTCCTGTCTTGCGGCCATCCGGCCAGGCATCCCTAGAGCCGGCCAGTTGAGACTGGCTTGGCCTACCCGGGGGTCATCCCCTCGACACTAGTCCCCAAGTGCGTTGGGACTTCGCCTTGCGGAGAAGTTCTTGCGTGCTCATTGACTGTACTTAAATGATTGGTGATGAAAAACTGGTTATAGATTTGTCTTGTAGTGTTTGTTGTTTTCCGGCTCGAGATGTTTGTCATTTCCCGGCTGGAATTTTACCAGCTATCAGACCGGCGGCCAACCCACAGGGTGTGAGCGATAATTGAATCGACCGGCTTCCGCACCCGGCCGAGGGAGATGGATCTCTTGGTTGCTGAGGTCAGTGCTTACATCAGGCATGCCTGGCTCCTCTGGCATGCGTCGTGTCGGTTTGACCCCTTGGTCTGCTGTGGCATTGCAGTTTCTTGGGGATCGTGCGCATGCCTCGCCTCCTATAGTAACGCCTGTGGGATCCTCTGCGGGAGTTGTGTTGGCGCATATGATCCGTAACCGAAGCATCGTGCGGGAGCGGAGCAGTTGCTTACTACGTTGCGGAGGGGAGCGCAGGGGACGTGCTTGCTCTGCTTCGATAAATAGGGCTGCAAGGGAGGGGATTTTACCCTACTTCATCTTCCCCCTGCGCTTTGCTTCTCCTGTCCCTTGCGCTCCGCCTCCTCGTGCTATGCCTCCTTCTATCCTTGCCCCGCGCATTCTTGGTCGTCGGTGCCGCCGCGACTCCTTGCAACGACGGGACCCCATTTTTCCACCACAGCCACCACACTCGACGAGATGCTGCCGGAGCAAGGCAGAGGCTGGTGCGGCTCGTACGTGAAAGAAGATCTCATCCTGAAGTACCGGCGGGGAAAATTCATCCCGTCGGAGCGGGTGGTGAAGCATCGCCTCGCACCGGAGGGGGAGCGGGTCCATAACCCCTAGCTTGGTGAGTCTGTCGTCTTCCTCGTGCACTTCACTCGTTGTCTTGGCTTGCCGGTGAGCAAGTTCGTCCTCGAGATCTTTGCTGCGTTCGACCTCCAGCTCCATCATCTAGGGGCGAATGCCGTGGTGCAGTTGTCGCATCACGCGACCTGCTGCGAGGCCTACTTGGGAGTTCGCCTAGATACGTCGAACTTCCTTAAGTTCTTTAACTTTAAGGTCCAGGTGGTGGGGAAGGATGAGCCATCGACGGAGATGGGCTGCTGCGCCATCTACCCGCGGCCGTCGTCGGTGATGCCGCGGCTGAGCATCCCCATCATGGTGAAGCTGTGGCAGTGCTCATACTTCTATGTGTGCAATGCCACCAACATGGACTGGATTTGGCTGCCGCCCTTTGCCAACATCCTGTTGACCCGGAAGGCCTAGTCCGTCAAGGGTCTTGGAGCCTAGGCGGATATGGACCGGATGGTGACCTGGCTAGAGGCTCTGGTGGAGAGGGAGCGGCTCACCTCCCGGAACATTTCATTGTCCTGGATGACGCGCCACGTGCTCCTGCTGATGGCACAGTCGCACAAGATGTGCCACCTCTCCAGCTCCGATGACCCCACACGGGTTTCCTGGCTACAGGTGCCATACGGGATTCTCCGAGAGTTGCTTGCCACAATCTCGAAGGAGGACCTGAAGGAGGACTAGAGCTTCTCCTTCGCGCCGTTCCACTAGGGCCGGCTGCTGCCGAAGGTTGGTTTTCTCTTCCTTTCATGGTGGATTTTTCCTGAATGGATTCCGCTTGCTCCTTATCTGCCCCTTTTGAGTAGCTCTTTATGGCACATCTTGCGGAGGATGGCATGGGCGACCATGAGCTTCCCATCTTCTCGTCGGACTTCAAGCCGCAAAAGTCCCCGCCGACGGAGCCGGAGCGCTTCCAACCCGGGCCAACAAGGGTTATGAGGACCCGCCCGATGAGTTTCCTATCCTTGTACTCCCTTCATTCGCTAGTTTCTCCAGCCAGATTTTGATGTCTTTGTCTATACTGGTGTAGCCATGCACGGTATGAATTCCACTCTTGCCCTGGCCACCTCGGGGAGGGCAAGGGGGAAGCGGGCCGCCTCGGCCAGTGCTGCCCTAGCTGGTGGCGGCACAAAGAGGACTCACCAACCGAGGGCCGCGGCCATTGTGCCGAGCATCGCCGGGTATGTGCTCCTGCTCTTTTTCTGTATGATTCTTCAACTTTCCCTTAGCTTAGTTTATCCTTGTCTCTTCATCCAGCGAGGCGATATCGTTGCGTGGCTCCACGACCATCGCCACCACGCCTGCCCCTCCTTCGGCTAGAGCTGAGGGATATGCAGAGCCAGCTGTGCCATCGGTAGCCACTCCGGCTGAGGCTGACACGGGCGTGGCGGGGCCGTCCCCACCGGCTGTGTCCGCGACTTTGCATCATGCCCCTGTCGCTTCCAGGCTCGCCGAGGAGCTCTTTTCTTGGCGTGGCATAGTCGCTGCTCCTCCACTCCGGCTGACGGGGGGCACAGACCCAGTCCTAAGCGAGGCTCAGATGGATCCCGCCGCCTACCAGGTGGAGGAACCCGTGGAGGCTGCGCTAGAAGCCCCCGTGCAGCCGGCTGCTGGGGACAGCGGGCGGGAGGTGGCTCTTGGCTCTAGCGGCGCGGTCTAGGGGGAGGTGTCATGCACGGTTACCGATAGCAATGATGACCTCTAGGTGACCAGCTAGAGGCCGGCCTGGGTCGCGCTGGCACCGGACAATGTCCTGGCACAGCTCTCCGAGTCAACGCCCGTTGTTCTCGGCTAGGTGCGCCACCTGGTTGAGGCGATGGTGCAGGGACTTGGCCAGGCCAAGGCGCTATTGGCTTTGTTGGAGGTAAATATCTCCTTACTGATTTTGTTGTTTTCTCTTCAGTTTGTTTCCCCGTTGGAGGTAGAGAGGCTAAAGGCGGAGGTTCTTCAGCTAGAGGACTCCAACAAAGCTCGCTAGGCTAATTTTGGCGAGCTAGTGGAGAACCAAAAGAGGATGGAGGTCAAAGAAGGTCAGACCAAGAAGACCACCAACATCCGTGCCGATACTCTCAAGCAGCTTGAGGTCCTGTATAAGAAACATGAGGATGATTTGAAGGAGTCCAAGGCATGGGAGAAGGCTATGTTGGCGGAGCTGTATCATATCGCTGAGATCGTCATCAGTAAGTTACTCCTCAACTACTGAACTCGTTTTCCATCCGCTACAGCCGGTTTTGACTGTTGCTATTTGGTCGAGTGTAGCTCAGTAGCTTGAGGCGACTGACCAAGCTCTTGCTTGCGTACCTGAGGCGGATGTTGGGCGTGACCTCCATCTGGAGGAGCTGGTGGCGGTGGTTAGTGAGGAGGCCAACCGGCTGCACAACGCTTCCCTAGACGTCTTTGCCTATGTCTGGCCTAACACTGCCTCTCGCTCTACAATGCATGCCTTGGCCGGCAAGCTTGCCGATGCTCCTGATCTTATGGACGCGGCACGAGAGTGGCCGGCACGCGGCGGCACGGAGATGGTGCTTGCGCTGTTGAAGTCCAGGTATCTTGACATGTATCTTCGGAGTCTTTCTCGAGGGTTCTGACAGGGGACCAACTATGATCAGCTTCGTGCCGAGGTTCCTGACATCCGCTCCTACGGTGTCAATATCGGGAGCTTCGTCCATCTGGACTGGGATTTCAGCGATCTAGCTGGCACGGAGCCGTTCTCCTACGACCCGCTCCCGGCTCCAGCACTGACTGATGCTTCGGCTGCGCTAGCCTCTAACCCGGCCGATGTCGCCTCTAGCAGCCAAGCTCCGACGGATGCCTCTGACCCCTCACTCGAACCTCAAGCCTGATCCATGGAATGCCAGTTGAAGACTTGTCCTTTTTATCTGTGTGTGCGAACAATTTTCCTTTGTGCTTTGTTGAACTCTGATGGGAGCTTTGTTTCCTTTTATGATATTGTCTTGTGCTCTTTTGCTTGCACTTTATGATTGCTTGGCTTGCATGCATGTTTTTGTGTGGGGGCACGCGAGCGCACCCACAGGGTGTAGTTCCGTGGTTCGGGCCGATTGGAGAATCCAACCGGGTCGAAGCTCCTTTGTGTTTTTGTTGTTTGCAGGTATTTGTGTGGGGGTGCGCGAGCGCACCCACAGGGTGTAGTCCCTGAGGTTCGGGCCGGCTAGAGGATCATGCTGGGTCAAAGCTCCTGTCTACCTCTCGTCTGGGGGTGATGAGCACCTAGCCCTGGTACTTGGCTTGGGTTTTCACTGGTGCAAAAATAAAACACAAGGAATGGTTTTTGCGTTAGATATGCATAGGAGAAATATAGTTTGTATTTCATTCGGTGGGTTGGAAACTTTGCCATTTCACGCTAGGCCAACAACTTTGTCCTTTTCTCATTGAGCATTGGCCGTTTAAGTTGTGCCCTTGCCGGCTGCGAGCCGGGTTGCAGTCTGCAGCCGGAAACGAAGGGGTAGCTAGTGAGCTTACTGCATGATACTTCAGATTTTAGCTATCAGCGTCGAGCGAGTGAGCGCAACCAGAACGTCCAGACATTTTTTTTTCCTTATGACTTTTCATGTAGGGGTCTTCGAGCTTTCTGCCCTTGTCAGATTTATTAGCCGGCATGCGGTTTGCAGCCGGAATTGAAGAGGAAACCCTTAGAGCCGCATACATTACTTTGCCGTATGGAACGCGCGGCCGTCTGGGCCATCCGGTGAGTCCCCGAGAGAGATTGCCGGATCCGAGGTTAAAAATAAGGGATTTCTATTTTCGTGCCCTTAGTTCCTTACTTGAGTTTTCCCCAGCCGCTTAACTTTTCCTCACTTTTGGCCATCTCCTTGTATGAAACTCGTACATGGTCTGAAACTCGCCGTCCGTCTGCCTTGCCATTACGTGCTGACAATAGGGGTCGCGCTCAGTCGGGTCCCGTAGTGGACCCTTGCTATTACGTACTGACAAGTGGGGCCGCGTTCTATCGGGTCCTGTAGTGGACCCTTGCCATTACATGCTGACAAGTGGGGCCGTGTTCAGTCGGTTCCCATAGTGTACACCTCTCTCCAATTATCCAGATCAGCATGGGACCCACAGCTTATCAGCATGAGCGTTGGACCCACAGCTTACCCAGGTTGGCGTTGCAAGATGTGACCCCGAGCCAGCCCCACGCTCGCGCCCGTGTCGTTGCCTCCCCTTTCTTCTTCTTCTTCGGCGACAGCGGCCCTTTGTCTAGCTTCACTTCAGCGTCCCGTTCGTCCTGGCCAGAGTATGGTGTTGTCCCATTAACCTGTATGAAGGATGACAATGGCAACTGTGCGCTTGCTATGGATAATCAATTGGTGCAACTTGGGAGCTCTATTGGGCGCACGCTTGCTGTGGAGAATGTGAGCGGCGAGCCGTTATGATGATTTAATTGGTTTATCGAGTTAATGTCTTGGCTGCAATCAAGTGAATCTATGAGGTGAAAGTCAAACTTTGAGATCTAGGGAGATGGATGTAAAATAAATAAGAGGATGACACAACTCTTGAACACTTTCAAATAAAACTAATTTTTTTGTGTTTTTGATAAAGAAATAAGCAAACAAAGAAAAAATAAACTAAGCAAAACAAAAACAACAAAGTAAAGAGATTGGTTATGAGGGACTCCCCTTGTGAAGATGTCCTTGACTCCCCGGCAGTGGCGCCAGAAAAATACTTGCTGACTCGTGTAATAACGACCTCATTGGGGAACCCCAAGAGGAAGGTATGATGAGCACAACAGTAAGTTTCCCTCAGTTATGAAACCAAGGTTATCAATCCAGTAGGAGTAAGGAAACACCTCCAAGGTGTTGCTAGCTGGCCTTTGGCAGGGCACACAGCGGTGCTAGCAGCAACATGGAAACCTGCACAACACAACCACAGAACTTCGCCCCAACTTACAGTGAGGTTGTCAATCTCACCGGTTTTGCTGAAAACAAAGGATTAAAGATATTGTGTGGAAGAAAGTAATTGCTTGCAGAGAGTAAACAGAAAGCAGTAAACAGTTGTAGATTGATGGTAAAAGAAAGGACCGGGGTCCATAGTTCACTAGTGGTGGTTCTCCTTAAGATAGATGACATGTTGGGTGAAAAAATTACAGTGGGGCAATTGACAAACATCGAGAAAACATACATGCATATACTACTCATCTTGACTCCTTTGAGATTCGATTGGGCATTACAACATTATACATAGACCGTAATCCAACTGCATCTATGTCTAATAATCCACCTTCAGGTTATCATCCGAACCCCCTCTAGTATTAATTTGCAAGCAACAGATAATTGCATTACGCATTGCGTGTAAAGTAAACAATACGATTGTTCTATGAACAAAGGATTGTTGTTTTCTTCCTAGTAGCAACAACACATCTAGTACCTTAGAGATTTCTATCACTTCCCCAGATTACTAGAGGCATGAACCCACTATCGAGCATAAATACTAACTCTTGGAGTTGCTAGCATCTACTTGTCCAAGATAGCTACTAACAACGGAAAGCATGCAAGATCACAAATAACAAAGACATGATAGAATCAATAATCAATCTGAAATAACATCTCAATATCCATCGGATCCCCGCAAACACAACATGTAAGAATTACAAATAGATGATCTTGATCAGGAACAGAGCTCACAAGATCTAAACATGATAGCACAAAGGAGAAGAACCAGCCATCTAGCTACTACATGGACCCGTAGTCCAAGGATGAACTACTCATGCATCACACCGGAGGCTTGCATGGTGATGAAGAAGGCCTCCAGGGTGACTTCTCCCCTCCGGCAGGGTGCTAGGAAGAGCTTCAGATCCCTCCTGATCTAGGGATGGAGATGACGGCGGCTACAGACTCTTTCGTGGATTTTTGATCGGGTCCTTAGGGTTTCTGTATCAGAGGCATCTTATAGGCAAAAGGGGAGGTCGAGGGGGTGCCTGGGCTGGCCACACCACCCGTGGCACGGGCCAGGCCTGGCCGCGCGGCCAGGTGGTGTGGCCGCCCTATGGCCCCTCTCCGTCTCGTATTCTGGCTCCGTGTGTCCCTCGGTGAAAAACTGACTTTGGCTTTTGTCCCGTCCAATTCCGAGAATATTCATTTTCTGACTTTCCTAGAACCAAAAATAGCAGAAAACAGGCAGCTGACACTGTGGATCTTGTTAATAGGTTAGTCCAAGAAAGTGTATAGAAAGTACTCCAAAGTGTGGACAAAACATAAGAAGGTAGAGAAAACCAAGCATGGAACATCAAAAATTATGGATACGTTTGCAACGTATCAGTTGACCACCTGAAACCACATGGGCTCGCTGCGGAAGTTGCCCTCGGTGTCGAAGATGACGTCCAGCTAGATCCTGTCGATGGGCGAATGTGACGGACCCAGAACGGCTCCATGGAAGGAGGTACTAGAATGCTCCAGCTAGGACTCGCTGATGCCAAGCCGATCCATCAAGCTGCGGTACAAGAGGTTGATGTTGCTCCCTCCATCTACGAGGACGCGGGAGAACCTACAGGAGTGCTTCTTGGAGAGGATGATGGGATCCAGGACCATTGGGTAGGTGCCTGGGTGCGGCAACACATCTGGCTGGTCCTTCCTGCTCCACATGATCTCTTAGTCAGACTAGTTTAGGTACTGAGGAACGGGGGAACAATTGCGTTCACCTCTGCCTCACGACGCCTCTTGCTATGCTTGATTTCCGGCTCGGTGGTGAAGATGTGGTAGTTGGCTACCCAGCGAGGGTAATCACCTTCGTTCTCCTCCTGGTGGTTCTGGCGCTCACGGTTTTCCTGCTGGCCACCGGCTGGCGGAGGCGGCAGTGGCGGTGGTAACCCAAAAACCTCGGCCATCCTCTTTGTCCAAGTGCACTGGCGAGTTGTATGCATAGCCGGCTTGTTTCCGCCGCTATGGAACTTGCATGGGCCATCAAGTGTCGATTCAATGGTGTACTTGGGATGTAGCGGCCGGTTGTCGGGCTTCTTCCTCTAGCTGCCGCCCGCAGCCAGATCTTCCTAGACGGCCGCTACCTGCTTGCACCCGTGACGGTTGTCTAGCTGGTCATCCTTTCTCTTGCCATGGCGGTTGTCGTGGTCGTGCCGTCTGGAGTTGTTATGATACCCATCCGGCTAGCACCAGTCCGTGGAGTTATCCACGATGATCTGCCCTTGGTCGTCCACCATGATGGCCTTCTTCATTGCCGCGTCGGTGGTGGCGTACTTGTCTGTGATGGCCATGGCCTGAGCCATGGTGGTGGGCTCAACCCGGCTGAGCTTGTGATTTAGTATTGTGCCATCCCTACAGCCATTGATGAAGAAGTCAATCGCCTAGTGCTCGCTCACCCATTCGTAGGAGTTGTGCATGCTTGTCCACTGGGTGAGGTAGGAACGATCGGACTCATCCTTGCCTTAGACGCACAGGGTGAGCTCGCGACGCCGCCCCGACCGCTTGTAGGTGCCGGTGAAGTTGCGAATGAATGATTCCTCGAAGTCAACCCAGGCATTGATGCTGTTGTCGGGGAGACTGTTCAACCAGATTCTAGCCGAGTCAAGGAGCATGTAGCGCACCACCACTCGCCGGTTGCCGGTAGCTATGCCCACCACGGTGACATAGTCCACCAGCCAGTCTTCCGGCTTGACCGAGCCGTCCTACTTTGGCGTGTACCTTGGGAGTGAAAATCCCATTGGAAACGGTTTGTTTCGGATGCACGGTCTGAAACACCTCATGCCGGTTGGCTTTCCTCCTCCAGCACATGTGATTATATCAGGAGGTCGATGCGTGCATGCGTGTCACACGTTTCCGGCTCACATGGTCCGAGTCGCCTCGTCAGGCGGGACTTGGCCGGTGCGAGGCTTCTTTCGGCTTCATCGGCTAGTTGATGGTGTTGCCATTATCCAGCTCCATCAGCCGGAGCGCGCTTTCTACTGGTGACGGTTGTGGAGTCGAGCTGATGATGTCCGCGGCCAGCCGATCCGCCACGTGGATGGCTATTTTGCCTCGTCCCATTTGGAGAGGAGGCCTTGCTGCCGCCACCAGCCGGATCCGCTATCCGGCGAGGTGGCTGGCTCTTGCTGTTTCCCCCAAGGCTTGTACCTGCCTCGGCCTGCTGCTTGTTGGCCGTTGTAACGAGGAGCTGAACGCGTGCCTGCTAGCGATGTAGCTCGTCGCCCTCCAGGTGGCTCAGCTCAGCGGCGGCTGCTTCTACGGCCCTCATGTTCTTGGTCGGAGTACTGTAAACCGGCTGAACCGCGGGGGTACACGGGTCAACATCACGGTTTAGTTCTGAGCCAAGGTTCTGGCCCTAGGGCGGAATCTTCCGATTGGCACCAGGCAAGAGGGTGAAGCCATGTGTGGTGTTGTACTCACGCATGGTCGTGTCCAGGCGGCGCTGGCGGGCGACGACCTTGCTGGCTTCCTCCAGGAGGTTCTGGCGTGTGTCCTCTAGCGTAGCTGCGGCTGTCGCTGGGTCCACCTCGGGGATGATGGGGGTGCAGATGTTCTGGATGGAGGTAACCAGCGGATCTGGGTCTTGCTCGCGTGAAGAGGTGATGTTGCCTCCTACATTGCGCTCCAGAGGTGGGCGGCAGCCCTCGCCTGAGCCAGCCATCATGACCTCGACGCTGCCGCTAGCGATGCACGGGCTAGAGAAGCCGAACGGTGCACCGGAGATGGCGGTGACCTCGTGAGGGAAGGCCTCGGTAATGGTGGTGACATAGACGCGGTGCTCACTGAAGTGCATGACGGAGCTGTCACTTGGGAAGGTTTCCCGTTGAAGCTGGACGCGTTGTCGATGACGCAGTCGAAGGAGCCGAGAGTGAGGATGAGGCCGGAGGCGACTCGCTCGCCAGCGACGAGCGGAAGTCTTGTGCGAGAGATGACCCCATCCGAAGCTCTATGCCCCACGGTGGGTGCCAACTGTCGTGGTGTGGAACACGACAATGCCATCAGCGATGGCATGAAAGGGGACAATCAAGATGCTGTTTGTGGCTACTCACAACGGGTTGGTCATAGATACTGCAAACACAGCGATGTACCCAGGTTTGGATCCCTCTTGTCGAGGTAACACTCCTACTTCTACAAGGATCTACTATCTTGGGGACAAACGCCTAGTACAAGTGTTCCTTGAGCTGTTTCCCTAGCTGCTATGGAGAGCTAGAGGAAGAAGATGAACTACTAAACTTGTTCAATCTAGAGAACTTACCTAGAACCCTAGCCCTACCCTCCCTTATATACTGGTTGGGAGAGGTAGGTTACAATGTGGGCTCTAGGGTTTACTGTTTGGGCTTTGGGTTTACAAAGTGGGCTGGCTGGACAGGCCTAGCCGGTGGGCTAGGACCTGTTCAAGCCTCCAGTACAGGGGGACGACACTATAGTGTCCCAGTCCCGTTGCTTTGGGCTTCACCTGGCACTTTACTCATCAGCCGGTGCTTTACTCGTCAGCTGGTGCTTTAGCGGTCAGCCGACACTGCTCTCCTCAGTTTCTAGCCTTGGCGCTTTGGCGCAGATGTCTTCGAGCGCCGGCATGGCAGCGCTCCAGCCTGTCCGGTCAGGGGTGCACTCAGCAAGGAATGTCACCCCCTCCATATCTTGGCCAACGGATTCGAGGTGACTAGGTAGAGGCGGCCACCCAGCCGGTTCTTCTGGCCACCTGGCTAGACGGGTCCGCCAGGGAATCTTGAGGGCGGATCGGATGGAGCGGTCCACCTGGATGTGGTTCTCTGCGGCCATCCAGCCAGGCATCCCTAGAGCCGTCTAGTTGATCCTGGCTTGGCCTACCCGGGGGTCACCCCCCGATAGAGATGGATCATCTTGAACTTGCGCATCATTTCTTCATTCTTCATTATGTTGGTGTCTTGAAGGTACATAAGAGATATTACTCCAAGTTTATTCTTCAAGACACACTTTCTATAGGCTCAACTCTTTACAGACCGTTGTTTGCCCATTGGGGAAATATCACACCAGAGACTCTGGCCTGGAGACCGAAGATTCTGGTCGGAAATTATCTCACAACAGAGATTCCTTCCCATCTCCGGACAATCTCCAGACCCCTATATAGATTGGCTTGGACTTGGTTTCGAGGAACACACCAGAGACTCGTGCCGAAACTCTGGTTGGGACACCAGAAACTCAGGTCCTTGCATACCAAAGATTTTGGTCCATCTCAGGACAATCTCTCGATCACTCATTGAAACCTTGGTCAACACTTGATCTTCTTCGCTTTCTTATTCTCCCAACCTTGAAGCCAAGATATGGTTCAAGCATTGCCTATGGACAAACCCTACAAGTAAAACTCAATGCAAATATAAGTCCATAAAGATTGTCATCAATTACCAAAACCACACATGGGGGCACACATGCACTTTCACAACTATATCAACGTCTTCAATTCTGGATCTCATCTCCACCACACCGGTTAGAACAGTATGCCTGCCCTCTATCCTTGATGTGGCATCAGATCGATGGAACAACTATGGATGTTGTGTTCCCTAGGATGATGGCGGCACGGTGCGTCCTTTACCCCCTCTATCCTATGTCCGTCTCTCCTACCTCAATCACGTTCTCCCTATCGCTCTTAATCTGACTCGGTGGCCCAACGGTGGGAGAATATCATTTTGCGGCCCGAAAGTTGGGTCTCCCAGGCAACGCGGCCCAAGTTGATTTTTATCACCGCGATTCAAAAAGTTGGGGCGCTAATTGCTGAGAGGGGTCTTTCGAGTGAATGATGGCCAAACCCAATATTTTCAAATCACGCCCGTTAAGTCAGGATATTCCATTACACTAGTTCCTTCTGTGCCCCTTCTTCGCCGGTAACTCTTCTTAGCCACCCTGCATGTGTCGTAGGGGCAAATCCATTACTGTACTTTCCTAACTCTCGACACTGAATCTTGCTGCTGCGGTGGCGGTCCCTTTTCTTCACTTCCCCGACCCTAAATCTGCCGGCGGCGAAGGACCTTTTTTCTCCCTCCCCTGACACTGAATCCGACGGCAGCGGCCCAGCATGTCTTGAAAGGCGAAGGTTGTAGCTACGTCACCGACTGATTCGGGTCCGTCGGGGCCCAAGTCTGGGGCTCAACGCATAGCAGCGGCGAGGTCTTCAGCCCCAGTTAGCGAGGAGGCCAGCAAGGATTCTGCTCCCAAGGTACCTACGAGCAGCGGGTTGAAGAGAAAAGCAAGGCCGGCGGCAGATTGTTCGGCTCCGGTGGGCGGATGTAGCACCCAGATCTCGAAGAAAAAACCCGGGAGAAGAGCGAGAGGTGATTTTTTCTTATTTGTGCCTTATCTTGCAAGTAGATTAGTTACGGCATAATATAATCGAATGAACTGAAATGTTCCCCTTTTTAATCAAATTAGGCACAACTTTGATACAAGGGACCTATATGAGTTCACAATTCATGTTTGGCAGTACACTTGAAAACTTGATTTTGGTTGCGAGAGGGTTGTGTTCGAGCAAGATGTGCATCTGCTTGTGAATTGCAAAGAGGTTGTGTCTGTTTCGCAGCTGGTAGATATGCTTGCCGCTAGATTCCCTAGGGTTCTAGATAGAGGACAAAATTGGTGTGGCGCAACATGAATGATACCTATGAGCAAATTGAGCACTCCCATGAGCTTTCGATGGTTTGGGAGTGTTGTGCAGCTAATCGTAAGGTGAAAGTTCAAGCGATGATTGATGATATGTATGCAGATGTTGGAGATCTTGCTACCAGAGCTTCTGCTCCTAGAGAATATGGACCAATAGATGCTGATCTAGATAAGTTCAGTATACGCATAGAGGTGGATTCATACATGGAAAAACTTGATGAGGGAGTTAATAAGCCAGTTTCATCATGTACTGTGGAGATCATTGTCGATTCCAAAAACATAACTCTTGATGAAATGAGAGAGATGATCGGTAAGGAAATCAGTATTGGCCCTAAGCAGATGGCAAAAATCTGATGGTGGCATCATAAGAAGCAGCAATTCATAGATGTTTTGGATACTAAAGATCTTATGCAGATTATGCGACAAAAGAAGCAAACCAGGAAGGTGTTCTTCCTTGGTACCATTTTTGATGTTGTTGAACAAGTTATAGTGGATGTAGATGCCCCTGTAGTGGCTGAATAGAATGAGGTGGTTGACGTTGATGAGATCTGATGAGATCTGCTACCCTAGGCTTGTCATACGGACCGCGGGGTTCCCCTGCCTGTATTTGTAATATTGACTATTGTTGCATTTAGAGCATGTTTCTGTGATTATGTTTGTCGAGAGATTGTGATATAATGTTGTGCGAGCTGTTGAGATTTTCGGACATGTCACTCACTGAAACCATCGTTGTTGTAATAAGACATAAGTACATTGTAGTTGACATGATTATGTTTCTTAAGATGACGTACTATACTTGTTTTTGTTATTATGTTTGTTGGGACATTGTAATGTAATGTTTTGTGAAACCATGACTAGACAAGTGATGCATAAATACATTGTAGTTGACATGATTATGTTTCTTGAGATGATGTACTGTACTTGTTTCTGTTATTTTGTTTGTTGAGAGATTGTAATGTAATGTTTTGCAAAACCATGACAGGACAAGTGATGTGTAAGTACCTTGTAGTCGACATGATTTTGTTTCTTGAGTTGATGTAATATACTTGTTTTTGTGATTACGTTTATTGAGAGATTGTAATGTGATGTTTTGTGAACCCATGTTGTGATTATGTTTGTTGAGAGATTGTATTGTAATGTTTTGTGAAACCATGACTGAAGAAGTGATGCATAAGTACCTTGTAGTTGACATGATTTTGTTTCTTTAGATGATGTAATATACTGGTATGTTTTCATTAGGCAATGAAATTGGGATGGAGGGAGTGCAGGTTTAACATTTGAAATGAGAATGTGTGAAGAGAATCCATATCAGGCAGGAGACAGTAATCCATGGAAAGGGCATGGTATCCATTAAACTATTGTAACATGCCAATTTAGTCATTGTTGCAGCGGTAGAAGGGCTGCTCTCTCTCTCTATCTCTCTCTCTCTCTCTCTCTCTCTCTCTCTCTCTCTCTCTCTCTCTCTCTCTCTCTCTCGCCGACGCTGATGCCGACGCCGTCGCTGCGATGACGCATTCACCATGCTTTCCTTGAACGGCGAGGACGACCAGTCGAGTAGCGACAACCTTCTCTCTGACATCGAGTATTCCTTCCATGATGTGAGTTCCTTTGTTTTCTCGGGCTAGGGTTAGGCAATGGTAAATCTCTCGATCTGACCTCCATATGTGCATGCAATCGTGTTTGATTTCAGCTTTGCGTTTACCTATAGGTACCACAGACGATCTACGACTCTGAATGGGAGGGCCTAGATCTCGATGGAGAAGTGCCATGTGACCATGGGCTAAAACTGAGGAGATATGTTGCATTCGAAGGCAGTAACACTAGGAGAAGGTTTTGGGGTTGTACAAATCAGGTTTGTTTACATTATGTGCAACTGTGACATGAAGTAAAATGTATCGTGCATGTTCATAACACTATAGTGTGTGTGTGTTTTTAGGTTGGCCCGGTGTGTAAAGCAGTAGAGTGGGTGGATCTTGAGTGGCCAGATGCACTTAAGAAATGTTTGACATAGTTATGGGAGATGTATGAGTTGGAAAGGTCAGGGAGATTTACTGATGTAAGTGATGCAGCTGAAAAAATTACAAGCTGTCGGTACGAAATAAGGAGCTGGAACAAGGAATCGATGGGAGCTTGGTTGTTGGAACTGCAAAGAAGCTTCAGGATAGTCACAGGTTGCTGATTCATAATGTAGAAAAGGAGAGGGATCAGCTCAGGGAAGACAAGAAGAAGCTAGAGTACAGCATTGCGGATCTGTTGAAGGAACTGAAGAAGGCGCGCGAGGGTGAACAAGGACAGACTATAGAGGATAAAGGAAATTTGAGATGAATAATTTATGTTGTGCCAATGCCTGAAACTAGTTAATTGTAAGACGTGTATTTGCGCTTTCCTAACTAAGACAAACTCAATTCTCGAGCAAACTAATTTCAGACGAACACACATATCGTGCATAGAGTTAAGTTCACGCTTACAAAATCACCATTGTAGAGGATAAACCAGGCAGTTCGGTACTAAATAGACAAATGTTGTGTTCAAGCGAGCCTAGCCTATAGCTGCCTGTTTTCCTCCCTAAGATTGGCCAGTTCCTTCAGTACTATGTCATGCTTCAGCTATAGGTTCTAGCGCTCCGTCACGGATTGGAGAATTTGGTCTGTAGCCATACGATTTTCCTTCAAGATCCCTTTCATGATCTCCGTCTGCTTCCTAGCCGAGGTGCGACCTTCACTGTGTAGCTTCGCCTAGCCGGCATTTAACTCCTTCAGTTTCTGGCACTTGTCAGAAAGGACCGCGAGTTCAGCGCACAGTTGGTCAAAGGCCAGTTTCTGGGAATTCTGCTTCTCCCTTTGGATTGCTATCTTGTCATTTAGCCAGGTCGCCAGGTCCTGGTCGATCTTTGGCCTCTTTCCCTGCAACAAAGATACATAGTATGGTTTGTTCAGTTCACCAGGACAAGCTGGTTAGTTTCCATAATTAACTGAATCGAGTAGTGGCACTGTCATAATTTCAAGGAAGAAGCAATCTAGAACTAATCAACATTTTATGAATCGACTAGTGGCACTGTCATAATTTCAATTTCAAAGACAAATAAGATTTATCTGCAGTTTAGTGTGGTGTGGGTTTTTCCCAATATCACCAAATAATAGTGGGAGAGTGGCAAACTCATAATGCATAAACCCATGTCTAGATACATAACGGAAAGAGAACATGGTGTCCATTCATGAACATGAACACCAACACATGTCCAGATAGATAAGGAGTTGCCCTAGGATTCTTATTGCACCCTATAATGGGAAGCAGACTTGGGCATTGCTCCCTGAACCCTAAACATTACAAAAGGAGTGGAGGACGAACTGATATTCATGTCCCCGCTAACGGGAATCAGACTTGGGCATTGCTCCAATATGCCTCCAGACATGCCCTTAGCTCATCGTTCTCTTTCTGAACACCCTCGAGTACGGTGATCCCTCTGCTCATGTCGGCCTTCATCTCCTTGACTGCATCTAGGCAAAGGTTCTTGTCATAGTAGGCTCGGATGGTAGCCTTGGTGTCCTCGACGCGTCCTCTGAGTGCCTCGCTGACTTCGTCCTGCAGGAGAATGCACCTTTCCACGAGATTCTTCTTCTCCTCCGTGAGCTTGTTGATTATCTTGATGGCCTGTTCTTGCCTGTTCAAGTTACGGTCGAGCACTTTCTGCAGCCTAACGACGTCACGTGCAAAATCTAGCGAGATCTCCTTCTGCACAGATAATTGCTTGTGTAGGCTCTCATTAGCTTGGGTGAGGGAGCGTGCAAGCTCATGTTGGTTGACAATCTTGGAACTGATCGTGGCCACCTTGTCACGGTACTCGGCCTTCGATCGATGCATCGTTCATGTTAATTGAAATAGGAATTCTATAATTACACTCCAGGTCCCAGGTGAATACTAATACAGATCAAAAAAATCCCCGTTGAATCTATTGGCCGTAGTGTTAAAAATGGACCTAGAGATCTATTCATGACCACGATAAACTATCCTAATCACAAAAAATCCATAGTGAATCTATGAACAGCGGTATTAAGGAAAGACCAAGAGGTCCAGTCATATTGATGAAAACTAATACAACTCGCAAAAGAAGAAGAAAAACCAATGCGGGGCAGACATGATCTAAGAAATCCACATCACAACTCGGAGAAATAACAGCGTGGAGATTTACTACCTCGCTGAGACATGGAACGGGGCTGAACGGGTCCTGCAACGCCTCCGTCGTGGTGGATTCAGGCTCCACGGCCGGCCTGTAATACGTAGAAGAGGAAGATCAAGAAGAAGAAGAAAAACAAGAAGAAGCTGAATAAGATCATGATGGAGAGGGAGATGGAGAAGAAGTAGAACAAGAAGACTGTATCGGGAGGAGCCCTCGCCTACTAGAACATTCGGCGCCATTGTCGGGGGAGATTGGGCCTCGATGAGAGGGTGGGCTTGAGCGGCTGGTAGAGCAAGAAGTGCCTCGCGGCGATTTATCTCCCTTTTCTCCATGAGGATCGTCGACCGGCCTCTCCCCCTCCTCAGTGGAGCCATAGCTTGAAGGGTGAGGGTGGCGGCGGCAGGAGGAAAGAGATAGTGATTAGTGTGGGAGAAGAGTCAAAGAGTACAGGCCGTGGTCCAGTAGTACTAGTACTATTATACAAGACCACCGTGTACGGTCTACCTTCTCAAAGAAGCCAGGGAGGCAGGGGTAGGGAATCGATGGGACATGTCTTTATTGAGATGGACACTTCAATGGTCTTCGACGCCGCCCAAAATCCAGTATATAATAAGGGGAGTGCGAGCCAAGTGGTCATCACAGGAATCGGCGCGCACATCCCGCGTGCGTGTGTCACGTGTTGATGGGGCAATGACGCGTGCAACTGCTGCACGATCATGTCGGCATGTCGAACTCCACGTGAAAGGAACGCACGGGATATTTACGAGTCTAGAATACGCTGTGCCACTCTTGTTGTGATCAAATTATGTTCAGTACGCGAGATATTAGTTTTTTTTGATAATCTCCAAATGCATGCCTGGACACGAAGCACGAAACCGTTGCTCATCCTTGATCAGATCGGCACCACACTCTGTGTACCCGCTATCGACCATTCGAAGCAACTACCTCGAGCACGATGTCCCCTCGCCGTGGAAATGGCAGGTCCAAGCCATCCACTGACTGTCCTGCGTCCCCGGCTCTTCGCTGCATCGTTCGCGCTCGCGAGTCGCCTACTGAGGCAGCACGTCGTGTTCGACCGTGCCAGGATCCATCGACATCGGCACTCGACGACACCACAACATCGAAGCTCGTACCGACCGCGCACGAGGAGCATGGGGTACCTGCAGCGTTGGACGATCACAAAGCAGCAGCCAGGACGGGGGCGCGTGTTGCACCGGCGAGTCCGGCAAGAAGAGGAACAAGAAGAAGACTAGGAAGAAGAGAGGAGATAGCTATTTGGACGAGTCCAACTCGGCCAACAAGGAGGCGTTCATCGATCAGTTGGAGGCAGAAGCGGAGGAGAGTGACGTGGACCCGTGGGACTATGAAGAGGAGGAGGAGGAGGACTCCGACGAGGAGATAGCGCGCTTATTCGAGGAAGGGGCAGTGTTGAGTCGTCGGAGGAGGACACCGACGGCAGCGATGGCAGGGACCATGGCATTGAGGAAGACGAGGACGGACCGGAAGATGAAGATGATGGCTTCTTCTAAATATGATCATTTATTTTATTTATTTTAGTTAGATAGATGGATTTTCACTTGTTTATGGAGGTAAAGTATCGGTGGCACGGATAGAGAGGTGGCACTGATTGACCATGCATAAAAAAGTGGAGAAGGGAAGGGGTTATCCTGCCCGTTGGATCACATAGGATAAAGGTTGGTGGAGACGATCTGCGTGACATCTGTGTCAGCCAATCAGGGCATAGCACCCAGAGTGAGCACACATTTGGGATCTCCACACGTTTGGGCTTTTGTGAGATTTGTGACCGAGAGAGAGGGAAAATCTCTTTTCACAATCCCCCTATGGATCCACCAGTGTCATTGAAATGTGTGTTCTCTTCAGAGACCACACATGGATCCACCAGTGTCATTGCATGTGTTTTCTTTTTACTAACAACAACTGGAGTCATTCCATGTGTGTTCTTTTCACATACCACATATGGATCCACCAGTTTCATTGCATGTGTGTTCTTTTCACAATCCACCTATGGATCCACCAGTGTCATCGCATGTGTGTTCTTTTACTAAAAATAATCGGAGTCATTGCATGTGTGTTCTTTTCACATACCACCTATGGATCCACCAGTGTCATTGCATGTGTGTTCTCTTCAGAGACCACACATGGATCCACCAATCTCATTGCATGTGTATTCTTTTTACTAACAACAACTGGGGTCATTGCATGTGTCTTCTTTTCACATACCACATATTGATCCACTAGTGTCATTGCATGTGTGCTCTTTTCACAATCCACCTATGGATCCACTAGTGTCATTGCATGTGTTTTCTTTTCACTAACAACAACTAGAGTCATTCCATGTGTGTTCTTTTCACATACCACATATGGAACCACTAGTGTCATTGTATGTGTGTTCTTTTCACAATCCACCTATGGATCCACCAGTGTCATTGAATGTGTGCTCTTTTTACTAACAACAACCAGAGTCATTGCATGTGTGTTCTCTTTAGAGAGCACACATGGATCCACCAGTGTCATTGCATGTGTGTTCTTTTTATTAACAACAACCAGAGTCATTGAAATGTGTGTTTTCTTCAGAGACCACACATGGATCCACCAATTTCATTGCATGTGTGTTCTTTTTACTAACAACAACTTGAGTCATTTCATGTGTGTTCTTTTCACATACCACATATGGATCCACCAGAGTCATTGAAATGTGTGTTCTCTTCAGAGACCACACATGGATCTACCAGTGTCATTGCATGTGTGTTCTTTTTACTAACAACAACCGGAGTCATTGCATGTGTGTTCTTTTCACATACCACATATGTATCCACCAGTGTCATTGCATGTGTGTTCTTTTCACAATCCACCAATGGATCCACCAGCGTCAGTGCATGTGTGCTCTTTTTCTAACAACAACTAGAGTCATTTCATGTGTGTTCTCTTCAGAGACCACACATGGATCCACCAGTGTCATTGCATGTGTATTGTTTTTACTAACAACAACCAGAGTCATTGAAATGTTTGTTCTCTTCAGAGACCACACATGGATCCACTAGTGTCATTGCATGTGTGTTCTTTTTACTAACAACAACTGGAGTCATTGCATGTGTGTTCTTTTCACATACCACATATGGATCCACTAGTGTAATTGCATGTCTGCTCTTTTCACAATCCACCTATGGATCCACTAGTGTCATCGCATGTGTGTTCTTTTTACTAACAACAACCAGAATCATTGCATGTGTGTTCTTTTCACATACCACATATGGATCCACTAGTGTCATTGTATGTTTGTTCTTTTCATAATCCACCTATGGATCCACCAGTGTCATTGCATGTGTGTTCTTTTTACTAACAACAACTGGAGTCATTGCATGTGTCTTCTTTTCACATACCACATATGGATCCACTAGTGTCATTGCATGTGTGCTCTTTTCACAATCCACCTATGGATCCACTAGTGTCATTGCATGTGTGTTCTTTCACGAACAACAACCAGAGTCATTCCATCTGTGTTCTTTTCACATACCACATATGGATCCACCAGTGTAATTTCATGTGTGTTCTTTTCACAATCCACCTATGGATCCACCAGTGCCATTGAATGTGTGCACTTTTTACTAACAACAACCAGAGTCATTGCATGTGTGTTCTCTTTAGAGATCACACATGGATCCACCAGTGTCATTGCATGTGTTCTTTTTATTAACAACAACCAGAGTCATTGAAATGTGTGTTCTCTTCAGAGACCACACATGGATCCACCAATTTCATTGCATGTGTGTTCTTTTTACTAACAACAACTTGAGTCATTTCATGTGTGTTCTTTTCACATACCACATTTGGATCAACCAGAGTCATTGAAATGTGTGTTCTCTTCAGAGACCACACATGGATCTACTAGTGTCATTGCATTGTGTTCTTTTTACTAACAACAACTGGAGTCATTGCATGTGTGTTCTTTCAACAATCCACCTATAGATCCACCAGTGTCACTGCATGTGTGCTCTTTTTACTAACAACAACCAGCGTCATTGCATGTGTGTTCTCTTAAGAGACCACACATGGATCCACCAGTGTCATTGCATGTGTGTCCTTTTTACTAACAACAACCAGAGTCTTTGAAATGTGTGTTCTCTTTAGAGACCACACACAGATCCACCAGTGTCATTGCATGTGTGTTCTTTTTCTACTAACAACAACTGGATTCATTTCATGTGTGTTCTTTTTCACATACCACATTTGGATCACCAGAGTCATTGAAATGTGTGTTCTCTTCAGAGACCACACATGGATCCACCAGTGTCATTGCATGTGTGTTCTTTTTACTAACAACAAGTGGAGTCATTGAATGTGTGTTCTTTCAAATACCACATATGGATCCACCAGTGTCATTGCATGTGTGTTCTTTTCACAATCCACCTATGGATCCACTAGTGTCATTGCATGTGTGCTCTTTT
>OU342741.1:366605482-366681722 GCA_910589775.1 Avena eriantha
TTCTTTTTCACAAACCACATGTGGACCCACTAGAGTCATTGAATTGTGTTCTTATACTAAAACTAACACTAGAGTCATTGCATGTGTGTTCTTTCCACAAACCACACATGGATCCACCATTGTCATTGCATGTGTGTTCTTTCCACAAACCACACATGGATCAAACACTAGAGGCATTGCATGTGTGTTCTTATCACAAACCACATATGGATCAACCAGTGGTCATTGCATGTGTGTTCTTTTCCATAAACCACTTATGGATCCATTACAGTCATTACATGTGTGTTATTTCCACAAACCACACATGGATCAACCACTAGAGTTATTGCATGTGTGTTATTTCCACAAACCACACATGGATTAACTCCTAGAGTCATTGCATGTGTGTTATTTCCACAAACCACACATGGATCAACCACTAGAGTCATTGCATGTGTGTTCTTATACTAAAACCAACATTAGAGTCATTGCATGTGTGTTCTTTCCACAAACCACACATGGATCAACTAGTGGTCATTGCATGTGTGTTCTTTTCCACAAACCACACATGGATCCACCAGTGGTGATTGCATGTGTGTTATTTCCACAAACCACATATGGATCAACCACTAGAGTCATTGCATGTTTGTTCTTATACTAAACCACAAACTAGCACTAGAGTCATTGCAAGTGTGTTCTTTTCCACAAACCACACATGGATCAACCACTAGAGTCATTGCATGTGTGTTCTTTTCCATAAACCACTTATGGATCCATTACAGTCATTGCATGTGTGTTACTTCCACAAACCACACATGGATTAACCACTAGAGTCATTGCATGTGTGTTATTTCCACAAACCACACATGTATCCATTTGAGTCATTTCATGCTTGTTCTTATACTAAAACTAGCACTGCCCCCAATGGATCCATCGTTAGACCGAGTCCTCTAGAAGGGCATGCCATAACACAGTTGTTCTGCTTGACGATTGGCACATACCATTCGATTGGGGGCACTTGGACGATTGGGATGGTCTTCACGAGATCGATCCTCGAGTAGGCTGTTCTGCGGCATGACACGCTTGCTCTGGACAAACTGGCATGTTGCGAGTGTTACGACTCATGAGTTCAGTGGGCCATATCCCAGTGTCACGTCCCCGTTACTTCTCTTCCTCCCCGTACTTCTCTTCCTTCCCCTCGAAGCCACTTTCCCCACTTCACTTCCATCCTGCCGTAGCCGCAAGCCGACGACATCCGCCAATTCTCCGATCGCTACCTTCATGGTAATAAATCATTTTACAAGCTTTTGAACTTATCCTACACATTCCTGCTATTCGCCAATCTAACTGCTGATCTTTTTTCCAATTTCTCGACGAACTTCAGTTGTGGCAGATGTGGGAGCCCAAGAATCTGGAGATCCTCGCGCGCAACTTCGCAGCGGCGTTCCCGCTCGTGTGCTCCCACCCAGGATGCTTTCGCTGTTACTCCTACCGCGAGCTCCCGCTCCACGAGCTCGCGTGCCCGCACGACGCGTGCGCCTGCACGGAGCCGGGCTGCAACTACAACCGGCCCGCCGGCGGAGCTCGTCGTCCACCTTGCAGATGAGCACTTGATCGAAGTGATTAGGATCTCGTACGGGCAAGCCCAACTTCTCCAAGACTAGGTGCCGTTCACTGACTCGGCACGCCGCCTACTAATTTTCCAGGGGGACGGCTCTGTTTTCGTCCTGACCATCACCGCCGGTGTTCCAGGAACCAGAGCCAGGCCCACCGTCGTGGGTGTCGTATGCGTCAGGCCGGTCTCGTGCCCCTGCCCGTATACACGGTGCGCATGTGGGCGAACGCCCAGCCGCCGTCGTCGGATAGCATTCTTGTGCTAGCCGAGGCGCCGAGCTGCCCGACGCTGCGGGAGGTGGAGTATGTGGACCTAAGGTCTATCCTATGTGTGCCATCTCAGTACCTTATCGGTGCTAGACCGAACAGGCAGATGCATTTCTACATTTGTATCGAGAAGACCGACAAACAAATGTAGTACTTATGCTGTCGTTACTGTTAGACTTAAGTGATGCTTCTCACGTGCTTAGAGCATACGTGTTGTGCGAATGTACCCCAGTTGTAGTTTTCAGTACTCCTTAATACTTCGACGAGTTATTATATTGGTCCAATCAACTTGTTGTTGTCACGTTGCAAAGTCCGCTTGCTCTGGACAGACCGGCAATACCGTGTGCTCCCACTCCCGCATGTCAGTGTCACGTGTTCCGAGGGCCCACCTGCCAGTGTCCTTCCCCTCGAAGCCACTGTCCCAATTTCTCTTCCATCCTGCCACTCCCGTCTGATGGTTGTAATCTGATGATTTTTGTTGGATTGTTTACAAGTAATCTACGTTGATAATGCAAAATGCAAATGGCACAGACACAATTTCTAAAGTGGAAGCACTCACCGGCTGCTATTGCACATATTTCTTAATATAGCTTGATAAACACATTGCAATAATTGTACTCGCATTAAACACAACTGAAATTGCAACCATCCTAAACAACATCTAAACCCACATCACACAGCTGTCATCATAGTCCACCTCGATTGGTGACACCGCCGTGCCCTTCCCGGCAACATCCACTCCTGCCCGTGGCTTGCCCTTCGCCAAGGAGGCAACAATGGCGTTCTGCACAGCTTCGTCACTGTCGCCCTCCACATCGGAATCGACAATGACGAAGGTGACGGGGTTGGCGTGGACCGAGCGCCGTCGCGCCTGGCGGCTCCTGCTCGAGCTCGACACCGCATCAGTCCTTCTACAGGTAGGAGGGGCCGAGCTTGCATACGTAGCGTCATCGCTCCTCTCAAGAAACCATGGCCATTTGATACTGCGACGGTAGGATCTTGGGGTGGATCCGCCGTGGCGAGCCCTACCGGAAGCGGTGGAGCGGATGGATCTGCCGGCGCGAGCCATGACAAGTTCTTAGGAGAGAGTAAGATTGTGGGCCAGGCGTGTCTGGTTCCTGAGAAAGACCTCCCAGTGATATGTACGGGCGCAAGGTACCAAAAATTTTTATCCAATGCGCGCGACAGGGCTTTTGAACCACGAAGGCGCGAGTTTTTTTGACAAGTCCACACGCTAGGTCCCCACCTGTCAGCCGAATGTGGACGGTACGATTCTGCCCGAGTTATTAAGTAGGGATAAATCACGCTTCACCACTACCCAGACATCCAAAGGCTCCTCTTTCCTCTGCCCTCGCTCCCCTCGCTCATGGCTTGCAGCTCGTGCAGTTCGTCTCGGGCGG
The DNA here is from genome assembly GCA_910589775.1 of Avena eriantha. Lineage (NCBI taxonomy): Eukaryota > Viridiplantae > Streptophyta > Magnoliopsida > Poales > Poaceae > Avena > Avena eriantha. Next base: position 366,608,743 of record OU342741.1, read on the forward strand.
AATCAGGGTCGGCTCAACGCCATCAGGCGGGTGCCCCCATCAGGTACCGGAGGGCGCCCTATGATTACTACCCTGATATGCTGTGTTTGTGTGGTGAGAAGATGCCGAGATGGATTTCGTGGACCGACGAAAATACTACAGGAAAATTCAGCAACTGCAGCATCAGAGCGGTAAGTTCCTACTGTAGGTACAATGGTAACCTGGATCCGGAAAGCATAATGTAATTCTTTTTTTGTTTCCTTCGATCTACTACGCAGGAAGGGAGGGGGACTGGCTGTGACAAGTTTGTGTGGATCGAAAAGCCACTGACAGGTTTTCATAGAGAGCTTGTTCAGGATCTACGTGATGCTGTGTGGGACAAGAAATAGGAGATTTGTGCGATGGAGCGAGAGATCCGGGAGCTTCGCCAGGTGCAGGGGAGGCAGGGGCAGGGAGGTGGTGAGACATACGGGCTCAAGATTAGGCTAGATAGTGGACACAATTTCCTCATTATCTGGGTATTATCTGTTGCATTTGCAGTTTATGTTGCCATGTCGTTATCCAGCAGCTGAAATAAGTTGCTTCTTCGTGGAGTGTAGCGGCCAGCTTAAGAAATTGTTTTCCAGCCCAAAAACTTATCATAAGTGTAATGCCAACAACAGGGATTTATTAAGCGCCTATAAATTAATCATGTATGTGCCACTAACACCCATCGATTTTGGAGAGGATTTAACCGCTCAGCTATCGCGATTGTTTAGATAGTAGTGGCACAGTCACAGTTTTGGATTCAACTAGTGGCCTCGGCCGTATCAAATCCTAAAGTCGCGGTACATTTTACTCCGAGTATGAGGCAGATTGTTTCGCCCGACAAGTTCCATGCACACAGCTCCAGAGTTTAACCGAACTACATATATAGGTTCAAGTTCAATATATCATTAGGCTGCTACACTGTTAGCCCTCTTTCTCTGCTTGGGTGCCAACTTTCTTCCTCTTTCCTTCACGTCCACTGGCTTCTTCATATCCTACCTTCTTCCTCTTCCTGGGTGCCAATTTTCTTACCTTCACGTACCCTACATCTCCGGGCCGAGGGAAGTCAGGCCAATCAGCACCAGAATCTTGTCCGGCATCATCACTCCACTCGTTTTGGTTTTTCTTCCCGCAGCAAAATCACTAAGTCGGCTGTCTTGTTTCTTACCTTGCGCTTCCTATAAAAAAACAGTACATGGATTACTACCTTATATCTACAGACTATAAACAATTTTTTGTGTGAATGTACCATCTCATACCTGGGTTTGGGAGCATTAAGGGGACATCCAGCTGCTCTATGGCCTATAAGATGGCAGGTCTTGCATCTGTTTTGCCCTTCTTTGTAGCACAGAAAGCCGAACCCTTCTTCTCGAGAAAATTCTTAAACCTATTCACCTGGGGTCTTCCTCTGCCCCTTTTTGTAACTGGCTGGCAAAGCTCGAAAGACAGTTGGACTTGAGGCCACTGAGATGGGTCTGTACATGGCTCGACGGATCCAGCGTACGCAGCTCTAAACTTTTCCATAGAGTAGTAGTCTGACAAATACTGATCCAAATGTGGTAGAGTTATTTTCTTCACCAAGAAGGCCAAGGCGTTGTCGCAAGGTTTCCCGGTATGCTGCCACTCTAAGAAGGTGCATTCTCGCAGCTGGATGTTCACAACATCCCTTTTGACACTCTTGGACATATCGACCACCTCACAGCTTCTGCTGGTTGACAGGAGAACCTTAAGATGAGCAAGTCCTCAGCTTCTCTTGTGCAGTTGATGTACAACTGGCGGTAGCATATGTCCTCTAAGTCTCCTACCGATCTCTCTCCTTATATTTAACAGCTTCATGATCATACCACGTATGATGTCCATCAAGATATGAACATGATGCACTTTTATGTCCTTCACCCAGTTATTTAGGCATTCTGCAAGGTTGTTGTTTATGTAATCAACTTTGATGTCAGGGTTGAATTGACTCCTCTTCCATAGCTGCGAATGATGGATGGCTAAGTACTCTCGAAGTTCAGGGGCTTCAGCAAAAATCTTGCTCATGAAATGATCGCTGCTACTAGGTTTGTAAACTCTAGCAGCAGGAAACATGTAACGAAATACGCTTCCTGCGTGTGAGTACAAGTTGAGCATCATATGGGCATGGCATTCTCTACCTTCAGCTCACGGGAACACCTCCTTCACTGCATTCGTCAGCCCTTTGCATGCATCTGTGGATATAGCCAATGGATCCATGTGGCCTATTGATCTCCTGAGCTGCCTCATAAACCAGACCTTGTTTTCCTCTGTTTCTGTTTCAAACAGCCCGAATGCCATTGGGAACATCCAGTTGTGACCATCAAGTGTTGTGGCAGATGGCAGGCAGCCTTTCGATTTGCCAGTTAGGACAGTGCTGTCTACACTCAGATACGGCCTACAGCCGCCCTTGAATCCATCGATGCAAGGTTTAAGCGTCATGAAAAATCTTTTGAAATATATTTTACCACCTTCTGATTCGGTGTCAATCTCCACAATACTCCCCCGACACCTAGCTTGTACCTCCGCCTTGAAGTTGTACAACATCCTGAAGCTATTGGTCCAATCCCCGTGCAAGACCCCAGAGCTTTCTCTTTACCTTTCCAAACTGTGTAATACGGAAGGACAATGTTGTATCTAGAACCGAGGCTAGTCTGAATATTCTTCGTGGTCTCCTTAGGGTTATCCTTTAGTATGGACATAGATTGCATAGCCACCCACTCCGTATCAGCCATTGAGGATTTCAGTTTGCTGCCTGTCAGACACATGTGTGGAGGGCCCATTTTGTTCACCTGCAACACATATTCATTTAAAAGATAAGCGGAGTCGACTAGTTGCCAGAAAGATATCACACATCAATTGTAGTTATAGAGTGAAAAGAGAGAGAGAGAGTTCTAATGGTTTGCTGCATTCATTGCCCCAATACCCTAATTACAGTCGATGCAGGTAAGGATCTTGCTATGATCCTCCATGGACAATGTACCTCGGCCCGTCCATTCATCCACGTTAACTTGCAAATGGCCTCATACCTCTCGGCAGAGTTCTTCAGTCGATAAACGTCGAACTCCCCCTTGATACAAAAATGCCGAAACAACATCTTGAACTCATGCATGCTCCTGAACTCGGTGCCGACCAAAATTATAGGATACTCGTGGTCATGTTTCATTTCTTCTACTTCAACACCCAAATCATCGACTGGAATACCAGCCTCATCGTTAAGTTCCTCGTCTATTTCATCATCACCGGGTTCTTGATTGTCTACAGTGCATGCTTCTTCATCTGATTCAGAATCTTTGCCATCGTCTCTAATGCCTAGTACTGCACACATCATATTGACTCCCATGGGTGGGGCTGCACCATCGTCTCCACCCGGATGGACAGGAACATTGCCCCAGTCCACCTCACCAGCAACTCTGTTTTCTCCAAGACACTCGGTTGGTTCTGCTGCAACCACATGGGGTGGTCTTACGTTTGCACGCATCCCAGGTACTTTCGTGGACAAACAACAGTCAGAATCAATTTCATCTTGAGTGTACAGAACCCTCTTGCTCTTCCTGTGTACATCCTCCTTCCTAATGTAATCTTTCCTGATGGTATCAGTAGGGCTTGACATCCGTGTTCCATTCCCCATCGAACTTGGCCTTTTGCTGCCGCTCTTGGGTGTGATCTCCTTACTGCCTCCCCTCACGGGTGTTGGCTCCAGGGTGCTGGCATTATTGCCTGACCTCTGCGGCGTGTTCTTCTTCGAATTAGCCCTTTTGCTGCTACTATTGGGCGTGTTCTCCTTCGTGCTGGCATTATTGCCTAACCCCAGCAGCGTGTTCCGCTCCAAATTAGCCCTTTTGCTGCTACTATTGGGTGTCTTCTCCTTTGTGCTGGCATTATTGCCTGACCTCAGCGGCGTGTTCCGCTCCAAATTAGCGCTTTTGCAGCTACTATTGGGCGTGTTCTCCTTCGTGCTGGCATAATTCCCTGACAGCGGCGTGTTCCGCTCCAAATTAGTGTTTTTTCTGCTCCCACTGGGTGTGGTAGCCTCCGTGCTGGCCATCTTCGCCTCTTTGCTACCACTCCTGGGAGTGTTCACCACCGTGCTAGCCCTCTTAGCGTTTTTGCTGCTACCGTTTGGTGTGGCATTTTGACTGGATCTCAGGGGTGTACTCTGCGGCATGGTGCCTTTGGTCGTAAGACTCTTGGGCGTCCTCTTCTCTGGCATGGTCTCCTTGATGACGTTCTTCTTCGGGGTGCCCTTTCTGGGGATGCTCTTCCTGCTCCTCTTTATGACGCTCCTTTGTAAGACTCTCCTCTGTTCGAAGCCACCCTCAGTCGTACCAGCCCCAGTGATGCCATGGATCAGGTCATGCATGCCTTCTAAAAGTCCATCATCTCTATTGTCGAGTTCCAATTCCTCCCCAACCGTGAGCACTACCAAGTGGAAGTAAACTTCACCTCTATAATGTTTCCTTGTAAACGGTACGACTAAATCCCTGGTATCTTTCACTTCGATAGCATTTTTGCTCCTGTAACCATAATATAACAAACGTGCTTCTTGGGAGGACCCCCACAGCACATTCACACGTAACGATGCCATCAGGTTAGATAACTCTACCACTTCAGGGTCGTATCTGCCAAGGATTACATCAAACTCGTCAGAGAATTTTTCGGTGCCATCATCTAATTTTGCAGTATAATCCGCGACACCGATACAAACGATTACTTTGCCATCATCAGGTTCTTCGGGATAGAAACCTTCGAGAGGTTCGAGAGATGGAGCGGCACCATCAGACCCAGCCCCAATGCCACCGCCGCCATCACCAGCGTCATCGTTAGCTGGATCAACCTCGGTGGAAGTACCAGGACCAGGAGCAAGGCTAGTGCCCTTAGCAGTGGGAGCTACATTATATGGTGGACAGGCAGGGCCCCTTCTAACGGCAGCCACAATAGGATCAGCTGCTGCCATGCCACCTCGACGATTAGGAGCAGTTCCCACAACAGAAGTGTTTCGAGTGCTAGCAGAGTCCAGACCATGAGCTGGCTTCAGACCAGCAGCTCGCTGAACCCGAGCACGGGTTCGAGGAGGAGAGAATGGTTCAGTCATTGCAACAACAGTGGGGCAGCCTCCGGAAGCCTTAGTTTGCTCAACAGCGGCAGGGATTGGGTCAACAACGTCCAGATCAACAACAACACAAGGACGACCAGTACCAGCAGATTCGAGAGCACGGGTTCGCACAACTTGAGGACGGTTTCGAGGAGGAGCAACACACAAGGCGGTGGTCTTGGCAACAACAGCGGGGCAGCCTCCGGACGCCTTAGTTTGCTCAACAACGACATGGATTGGGTGAGCAGCAGCCGCAGCAACACGGGCACGGGGAAGGGGACGACCAGTACCAGCAGATTCCAGAGCAGAGTTTTCCACAACGGCAATACGGGGACTCCTACGAGGAGGTTGCCTGACAGAAGCATGTCGCGGACGAGGAACCACATTTTGCTCAACAACAGCAGGGGTTCGAGTTAGACCTCCCTGTCCAATAATAGCTGGGAGACTCCGAGTAGCAGGAGCTTCCTCATCCACTATGTTACACACCAGCATAACCACACGAAGCCTAACATGTTGTTTCATCAACCCAATTAGCTGACTGTCACACGCTATAGGAACCTTGAAGCCTCGTTCATCAAGGAGGCTGAACCGTGCAGTCTGCTCCGGCCTCATTTCCGCAAGTTCACGCACAGAAGTAACCAAACCAGGGATAGTGCATAACTGCACATGCGCTACTTCCATCTTCAGATTCTGAGCCTCTTTCCACGTGCTCTTCCCATGTGCTAATTTAATGAGGTAGCCGCAGATGGTGACCAGAACCGTGTAGTTGGGTTCAGTGGAGATCCTAGTTGACAGAAAATTGGAGACAAAAGATAAGAATTTTTTGTCAGCGTCGTGCTAGCAAACAATTCTATGTTCGATATATCTCTGTAATGCCAATAGCCAGCTAGCAGTTATAGGTAGTGCGAATAGCAAAGAGAAGAGTAGCTCACCCGAAATTAGCCAGAAGTACTTCTTCCTCGACAAATGGATCTGCCATCCTCCGTGCTGCTCAGCTCGTCGGCGGTAGAGGAGGGCTAGATCGTCACAATGGCTCGCACGGCATTCGGCATTAGAGGTCGGTAGCAGCGAGTAGGCGCAGCAACTTGGCGCCGGAAGTCAAATGCCTGAAGAGATCATTCTGGTTGGAGAGGGGATTTCGACGCTGCCGGTGCTAGGTTTCATGCGAAAGGAGGGAGGGGTGGATTTGTGAATTTGGTCAACGCACGATGCTCCTTTAGTATCTCGTTTCTCCTACATGGTTGCCGTGTTGGCGCTCGCGTCACGGAAATATTACTGACATGAGGGTCCTGACCGTCTACTTTACGGGGCAGTTTCACGGCATGTTTGGATTTGGTAGGGGTGAGACGAGTTTGCATCGAAATGGCCCCTCTCGGTAGTTGGTGGCCCAACTTTTCGAAACGCGGTAATTTTAGGCAACTTATGTACCGCCATGCGCTAGCCTGCCAACTTTGGTACCGCAGACGAACAAGCCCCTATTAATTCCCCAAACAGTCGTAGCCTTTTCCCTTTTGGAACCGTAGCCTATTTTGCTCCCAGACGAGATCCTGATCTCGTCGAAAACCTCCATCTTGGAACTTCAAACCGGCGAGGTAATCAAGCCCTGAGCCTTCCCTTAGCCCTAGATCTCTTCCCCTTGTTTCACCTCATCTCCCTGGCCCCTTCTTCCCCTCGTAGGAGCACCCTACTACGAGTAATCGCTCACCAGAGTATAACCGGAGTTGCACCACCACAGTCACCCTTCACCGTCTGCAGAGGAGATTCGTGCGAGGTAAAGCACACCCTCGTGACCACCACTCTGCGCCGATCGTCGTCCTCGTCTCCTCCATCCCCTAGAGCACCAGAACCGCTGCCACCATCACCTCCCTGAGCCACCGCCGCCATCCATCATCGTCGCCACCGTCTTCCAGCCGTCACTGGCTCACCATCATCACCGTCCCCCGTCCGATCTGACGTGGACGATCCAGATCGCTTCCAGCCGCGCCAAGCCACAAGCCGAAGCTCATCCGAAGCCAAGCCGAGACGCACAACAAGCCGCCCATCTCAAGCTGTCAGATCTTGATCCAGTGGACATAGACACCCCACTTAAATGGAGAAGTGTCGGCCAGTAGAATCACGCCACCTCACCGCCATGTCTCTGATTAATTGTAAATCGATTTAAAAAGACAGAAATACACTAAAATTTGTATAATTCATAGTAAAATATATACATGTTCAAAAATTACAAATTATACATCGTTAGATTCAGAAAAGTTTGACAAACATTAATTTGAGATAAGATGTAACTTTGACAGTATATAATTACTGTGTTAATTTAATTATTTTAATGGCCTTTTAAAGTAAATAAATCATAATAAATTATCTATAGATCGGAAAAATGCAAATAAGGTATCAACGGAATCCTTGTGACATGTATGCCATTAATCAGGTCTTAGATATAATTATTAACGTGGAAAATATTATACATGATTTAAACTCTTCTAGTAAGTTTTTAATTTATAGTAAAATATCTAGAACCCCAAATTGAGTGAATCCAATTGCCAAGGGTTTACCTTAGTAATACCCATCTATATAAAATATAAACAAAATTATTTTGTAACTATTTTAACAGAAAGGTTTGTACAAAGCTATAAATCCAATTGCAATAGTAATTAAATCACCTAAAAAGATTTAGAACTCCTCTTTAGGTGATTCCAATTGTTACTGGCTCTAAATTGAACTAACTATCCATTAGCATTTAATTCACAATTTAATATGACTGAAATGTTAGGAGAGGAATTAAATTGAATTAAACCCTATTAAATCAATATATCTTTACTAATAATTTGCCTTATGCATGAAATGCTTTTACATATGCATAATGAGACATATTATTGTTCAGATAACTAAATACAATGTTTGTGACATATTAAATCATCATCCATGTATTATTCTTCGTTGTTTTATTGTATTGTGCATAATTGCATTGTCCGAATGGTGTGTTGTTGTGCTTTGTTTTAATCGTTAGATTGCAATGAGTGTAACTATTGTGATTATGACGAGTGCAACCTTTTATATTGTGAGGATTATCTGAACGACTACATCTATAATAAAGGCAAATAGAGCTATCGTAAATGCCCTACTATTTTTCCTATGCATGTAGAATGATTTTCAGTAGTGATGCATGCGTAGGACTTTGTTTTACTACTATGCTATGACACCCAGGCATGATTGCCATATTTCCATGACTTGTATGCCTTTGAGCCATCGTATTGTAGTTGCTTAGCCATGCTTATTAGATGTGCAATGGGAATTCATGATTGATTCTATTATGGAAAGATATGTTTTGTTATAATGAAAACAACTGAAAAGTAATGAATCTCTTGGGTGTGATGGACTGATGTTGTTGGATGGTTTTATTGCGGAAAGCACACCTAGGCTTCTGAGATTGGACAGGTTTCTTGTGTAGGAGCTTCCAGTACGGCCGCATGTCATATGGGCTATGTCTTAACTAAGTAAGTTGTGGGAATCTGACCCAACGTGACTAGAAGATGTAGGGGATGTAGGTTGGTATGGGTCTGTCCTGTGGGCTCAGGGTTCTACTTTTGAAAGGTTTCGTCTTGGTTTTCTCCCAACCAAAGAACAAAATGAGTGTAATGGTAAGAGCGGGTTGACTGGGTTGTACGGATAAAGTGTACGAACCTCTCGAGAGTGTAAATCTAAGTACTTAGTCATGTCCCCGGTTATGGACATCTATGAGTAACTAGGCCTGGAGCTGTTTGGAAGATCTCACTCATCCCAATTTCTCAATTATTAAAACTTGATGGGTGAACATGGGTTTAGGAGCATATGAAGCTAAACTGTCTTGTTTCTACATGGGTTTATGCTGGTATGTCCTTAGAAGAATTGTTTTAAAGAAAGAAAAGTAATTCAAAAGTAGGAAAAAGTTATATCACTTTTATGCAAATGAGCCTGAACTCCACTTAGCCAAATATGGGTGTAACTGATAGGTTCCATTATACATCCACATACTAGTCCTACTTGCCAATACATTCAAAGTATTGACCATTCGCGGCTACAACCTTTCATATTGTAGGTTATTCTATTTCTGAGTGATCATTCATAGGTCGCGAGACTCCACTCAACAATTGTTCGCCTGTGGCACATTTAAAGGATGGAGATCTACCTTGTATTTGTTTTCCGATGTGTACTTGAATAATGTAATGTTTATTCTGGATCATATTCGTTATATTTATGATGCACGGTTATATTTGGTATCATTTTGAACTGTGTGTACTAATGAACCGATCCAGGGGTTAGCACTATACATTGGAACTCATCCTTATCAGGAGAGGGTGTTACAAGATGGTATCAGAGCTATGTGTTGACCGTAGGATCGTGACCTAGGATTAGAATATGAAGCTGTAGATAACTATAAACTCTATTTCATTCTATCTATTCTGTTCTTACACTTCTTTCTAGTATCTTCTCATCACTTCAATTCTCATGCTCTTCTCATTTGAAATATAGAAGGACGATTCTCTCTAGCAATGAACTCATAATTTTGTACTTATTAGATTCTTGTAATTATTGATCTTTCCTTTCTAATCTCATCTTGTTAAACATTGTAGATGGGCAGTCGTGCGAGGAAGTGCGAGATTCAAGAATAGTTAGATGATGTCCACCATATAGTTTTGATAGGATTTCGTTTAGATCTAGCTATCGATCATTGCAAGAACTTGTGTGATAGTTGGTTTGTTATGCTTAGATTGTGCTATTTGATAAACCACAGTTTTAGAATATTTTTGAGAGATTTTATAATATATTAGGGAAGGTTTTGATTAAAAATTCGTGATATTACTGCTGCAGTTTGCTGCCTGACCAGTTGTACTGCGTGATTTTTCATGCTGGTAAATCCGATTAAGCTCATATTTTAGGATATGGTTCTTAATTTTCTGTAGTATAAGCACAAAAATCATAAAAACTTGCTGATGAGTTTAAGGTGCCCAGAAAAATTCGTGAACACTGTTGTAGTTTCAGGACAGATTCTGTCCATTGCTTTTAAGATTGTAGTTCACCCCCAAACGAATTTTAGTCAAGTGAAACTACTTTGTGGATGATATGCCACTAAAACCAAACTTATGGAACATAAAACAAAACTATTTTGGTTGAGTGTTGTTTGTAATGGTTGCTTGCTTGTGTGCCAATTGATTGTTTTATATAATTATGGGTATTAATATTTCTCTTAGTCTATTCTATCTATACTTATCTATGATATCCCAAACATATGTCGCCTCATTGTCAACCCACTGAGATGGAGTAGTTGATAGAAGCATAGGCGCAGCTAGAACAAGTGGTGGCTAAGTTTATAGCAAACAACAACAATAATGGGAACAATGACAATGGCAACAACAACCCACCCCAAGTGGATGCACTCACTTAGTTCCTGAAACTGAGGCCTGCAAAATTCTCAAGAGCACAAGAGCCTATGATAGCACTTGATTGGCTTCGCTCAGTAAATAAGGACTTAGTAACAGTTGGATGCATAGACGAAGAGAAAGTGGGATTTGCTGCTCACTTACTAGAAGGACAAACATCTACTTGGTGGGATATTTTCCAAATCACCCACCCCATCGATATTATCACTTGGAATATGTTCGAGTAAGTATTCAAGACAACTCATGTATCATTTGGAGTTATGAGTCTGAATAGAAGAGAATTTCGTGACCTGCACCAAGACAACCGGATAGTGTCAGAGTACATAGAATAATTGACCAATCTGTCTCGCTACGCTCCGGAGGATATTGACACTGATGATAAAAGGAAGGAGAGATTCCTAGATGGCCTGAGTGATGAGCTCTCTGTTCAGCTATTAGTGGTTCACTGCCCTACTTTCCAAGATCTAATTGACAAAGCAAGAATTCTTGAAGACAGGCAGAATCGAGTTGAGAAGCGCAAGAGGAATCAAAGAACACCTATAACTCAGGATCACATCAGAGGATATGTACATTCCATGATGGGAATGGAAATTTTGAATATCACATGCATAAAGGCAATGGGCATGACCTCGACAATGTAGGCAGTGGATACACAACCATGATGGTAATGGAAATCAGCACTACAAAGGAAATGGACACCACCATAATGGACACATGAGTCATAACAACCACAACTCTAGAAGAGTGAATGATCATAACCATGGAGACAACAATGTTGATGCCCACAACAACAATTTATTTAGGAACTACATAATCAAGGTTGGATGTTTCAAATGCAAGCAGAAGGGACACTATTCAAGAGACTTCCTTGAGAAGAAGAAGAACAAGATTGAAGGGTACAAGCCAAACCCATTTCAGAAGGCACATGTTAACTATGTCAATGTGGAGGAAGTCCTAAGGGAACCCGATGTCGTGATTGGTACATTTCGTCTCAATACTTTTCCAGCACTCATTCTATTTGATGATGGAGCATCACATTCATTCATATCAAAGAAATTTATGGATAGAAACAAAATTCCAACTGAAACTATTAATAAGTCCATTAGAATAAGTTCCCCTAGTGGAGAAGTGGTAGAAACTTTCAGTTGTCATCAATTGAACCTAAAGATTGGGGCATACAACTTTCCCGCTAGCTTGAATGTGTTGGAACCACAAGGCTTTGATGTAATTCTGGGCAACGATTGGACGTCTAAGTATGAAGGCTATATAGATCATGCATGGCGAGAAGTTTCACTCACAACCCAGATATAACACAATAACTGAAGTTGGAGAGGCTAGCTTAAATTCTCTTAAGGGGGTTAGCTCAAAAATCTTACCCATAGTGAAGAAGTGCTACGAGGGACAAGAAGATATCCTATGCCTATTTGCTAGCCATTTCGAATCTCGAGGACAAGATTCATCTTAATGAGGTTAGTCTGTAATATCCCAGGATTTTAGAATTTTGGACTACAAAAATAATTATAAATTGCATTGCATCATGGCATATCATGCAAAATCTTACTCAAAGAGGCTTTTGTCAAAAAAAAACCTATTCAAAATCTTGTGTATAAACTCTATTTTGCATTTTCCAAATAGCCATATAGGCATTTTATGCAAATGGCACTACTGATATTTTCAACTTTGGAAAAAGATATTCTCAATACATCCTAATAGGTGTATTTTGAATTTAGAAATTTTCAGAAACAAATTTGAAGTCATTTGGATTCCTAAAACTCAAACTAGAAAATAAATAATAAAATGGAAAAAGAAAAACTAAACCTATGCGCAAGCCAGCCCACCTGGTACCTGCTGACTCGTGTATTAACGAGCTTGTTGGGGAACCCCAAGAGGAAGGTATGATGAGCACATCAGTAAGTTTCTCTCAGTTATGAAATCAAGGTTATCGATCTAGTAGGAGCAAGGAAACACCCCAAAGGTGTAGCTAGCTGAACGTTGGCTGGGCGCACTACCGGTGCCAGCAGCAACGTGGAGACCTGCACAACACAACCACAAAACTCTGTCCCCAACTTGCGATGAGGTTGTCAATCTCACCGGTTTTGCTGAAAACAAAGGATTAAACGTATCGAATGGAAGGAAGTAATAGTTTGCAGAAAGTAAACACAAAGTAGTAAATAGTTTGTATATTGTATATAAAAGAAAGGACCGGGGTCCATACTTCACTAGAGGTGGCTCTCCTTAAGATAGATAACATGTTGGGTGAACAAATTACAGCGGGGCAATTGACAAACATCGAGAAAGCATACAAGCATATACTAATCATCTTGACTCCTTTGAGACTTGATTGGGCATTACAACATTATACATAGACCACCATCCAACTGCATCTATGACTAATAATCCACCTTCAGGTTATCATCCGAACCCCCTCCAGTATTAAGTTGCAAGCAAGAAATTATTGCTTTAGGAATTGCGTGTAATGTAAACAATACGATTGTTCTATGAACAAAGGATTGGTGTTTTCTCCCTAGTATGAACAACACATCTAGTAACTTAGAGATTTCTGTCACTTCCCCAGATTACCAGAGGCATGAACCCACTATCGAGCATAAATACTAACTCTTGGAGTTGCTAGCATCTACTTGGCCAAGATAGCTACTAACAACATAAAGCATGCAAGATCACAAATAACAAAGACATGATAGAATCAATAATCAATCTGAAATAGCATCTCAATATCCATCGGATCCCCACAAACACAACATGCAGAATTACAAATAGATCTTGATCATGAACGGAGCTCACAAGATCTAGACATGAAAGCACAAAGGAGGAGAACCAGCCATCTAGCTACTACATGGACCCGTAGTCCAGAGATGAACTACTCACACGTCACACCGGAGGCTTGCATGATGATGAAGAAGGCCTCCAGGGTGAATTCCCCTCTCCGGCAGGGTGTCGGGAAGAGCTTTAGATCCCTCCCGATCTAGGGATGGAAATGACAACGGATATAGACGCTTTCGTGGATTTTTGATCGGTTACTTAGGGTTTTGGTATTGGAGGCAATATATAGGCAGAAGGAGAGGCCGAGGGGGTGCTGGGGTCGGCCAGACCACCCCCTGGCACGGGCCAGGCCTGGCCACGCGGTCAGGTGGTGTGGCCGGGCCCCAGCCCTTCTCCGTCTTGTATTCTGGCTCCAGAGATCTTCCGGTAAAATAGCGACTTTGGCTTTTGTCCCGTCCAATTTCGAGAATATTCATTTTCTGACTTTCCTAGAACCAAAAACAGCAAAAAACAGGCAGCTGGCACTGTGGCTCTTGTTAATAGGTTAGTCTAAGAAATCATATGAAAAGTACTCCAAAGTGTGGATAAAACACAAGAAAGTAGATAAAACCAAGCATGGAACATCAAAAATTATAGATACATTTGCATTAGCCCGACCCACCTAACCGCCCCCTACCGCTAGCATGCGCTGAACCAGCTGCGCAGCAGACAACAGCGAGCAGTGCGCAGCAACCTAACACTCAGCCCAACAAACAACCCACAACCTACGCCTCTCTCCTTCTTTCGCTGACGTGTGGGCCTGCCCTCCCGTCGTCTTCCATCTCGAGTGATCCTGGGACAAACGTGAGTTCATCCCCCCGAATGAATCCCCGCAGAATCCATGCTGATTTTGTTGCCCTTTTTCATGTATCCGCCCCTATTAATTCCCCAAACCAGCCTTTTCCCTTTTGGAACCCTAGCCTATTTTGCTCACAGACGAGATCCCGATCTTGGCGAAAACCTCCACCGCAGAGCTTCAAAACGACGAGGTCATCAAGCCCCAAGCCTTCGCTTAGGCCTAGACTCTTTCCCTTGTTTCACCGCATTTCCCTGACCCCTTCTTCCCCTTGCAAGAGCACCCTACTGCAAGTAATCGCTCACCAAAGCATCACCGGAATCATGCCACCCCAGTCTCCCTTCACCGTCTGTAGAGGAAAATTCAAGCAAGGTAAAGCACGCCCTCGTGACCACCGCTCTGCGCTGATCATTGTCCATGTCTCCTCTATCCCCTAGAGCATCGGAACCGCCGCCACCATCACCTTCCTAAGCCGCCACTGCCATCCATCGTTGTTACCACCGTCTTCCAGCCAACGTCGGCTCGCCATCGTCACCGTCCCCCGTCCGATCTGACACGGACGATCCAGATCGCTTCTAGCCGCGCCAAGCCACAAGCCGAAGCTCAACCGAAGCCAAGCCGAGCCACACACCGAGCTGCCCATCTCAAGTCGTCAGATCTTGATCTAGTGGACACAGACACCCCACTTAAATGAAGAGGTACCGGCCAGTAGAATCACGCCACGTCGCAGCCACATCTCTGATTAATTGTAAATATATTTAAAAATATAGAAACACACTAAAATTTGTATAATTCATAGTAAAATATATACATGTTCAGAAATTACGAATTATATATCGTTAGATTCAGAGAAGTTTGGCGAACATTAATATGAGATTAGATCTAACTTTTACAGTATAAAGTTACTGTATTAATTTAATTAGTTTAATGGCCTTTTAAAGTAAATACATCATAATAAATTATCTATAGATCAAAACTGCAAATAAGGTATCTACAGAATCCTTGTGACATGTATGACATTAATCTGGCCTTAGATATAATTATTGACATGGTAAATATTTTACATGATTTAAACCATTCTAATTGGTATTTAATTTATAGTAAAATATCTAAACCCCAAATTTAGTGAATCCAATTGCCACGTGTTTGTCTCAGTAATTCCCATCCGCATAAAATATAAACAAAATTATTTGTAGCAGTTTTAACAGAAAGGTTTGTAGAAAGCTATAAATCCAATTGCAATAGTAATTAAATCACAGAAAAATATTTAGATATCATTTTTAGGTGATTCCAATTTCTATTGGCTCTAAATTGAACTACCTATCCATTAGAATTTAATCGACAATTTAATAGGACTGAAACATTAGAAGAGGAATTAAAGTGAGTTAAACTCTATTAAATCAATATATCTTTATTAATAATTTGCCTTATACATTAAATGCTTTTCCATATGCATCATGAGACACATTAATGTTCAGAGAACTAAATATAACCATTGTGACATATTAAATCATCATCCATGCATTATTCTTCATTGTTTTATTGTATTGTGCATAATTGCATTGTTTGAATGGTGTGTTGTTGTGCTTTGTTTTAATCGTTAGATTGCGAGGAGTGTAACTATTGTGATTGTGATGAGTGTAACCTTTTATATTGTGAGGATTATCTGAACGACTACATCTACAACAAAGGCAAGTAGAGCTATCATAAATGTCCTACTATTTTTCCTATGCATATAGAATGATTTTCAGTAGTGATGCATGTGTAGGACTTTGTTTTACTACTATGCTATGCTATGACACCCAAGCATGATTGCCATATTTCCATGACTTGTATTCCTTTGAGCCATCGTATTGTAGTTGCTTAACCATGCTTATTAGATGCGCAATGGGAATTCATGATTGATTCTATTATGTAAAGATATATTTTGTTATAATGAAAACTACTGGAAAGTAATGAATCTTCTGGGTGTGATGGATTGATGTTGTTGGATGATTTTATTGCGGAAATCACACCTTGTGTAGTAGCTTCTAGCACAAAGCCTTGCGTTAAAATAGTACTTGGCGTAGTTATTGTGCTTAAATCATTTTTAGAGTTCTATATCTTAGGAATGGTATGAAGAATATACAGAGCCCATGAAAGGAAGAGCAATGACTCATATAAATTACTTAATGGAAAATGTCCCGAAGACGCCCCCGCATGTCATATGAGCTCTGTCTTAACTAAGTAAGTTGTGGGAATTCAACCCGACATTACTAGAAAATCTAGGGGATGTAGGTTGGTATGGGTCCGTCCTGAGGGCTCAGTGTTCTACTTCTGAAAGGTTTCGTCTTGGTTTTCTTCCTACCATGGCACCAAATGAGTGTAATGGTAAGAGAGGGTTGACTGGGTCGTGCGGGAAAAGTGTACGAACCTCTCAAGAGTGTAAATCTAAGTACTTAGTTGTGTCCCTAGTTATGGACATCTCTGAGCAACTAGGCCTGGAACTGTTTGGAAGATCTCACTCACCCCAATTTTTCAATTATTAAAACTTAATGGGTAAACATGGATTTAGGAGCATACGAAGCTAAATTGTCTTGTTTCTGCATGGATTTATGATGGTATGTCCTTAGAAGAATTGTTTTAAAGAAAGAAAAGTAATTCAAAAGTAGGGAAAAGTTATATCGCTTTTATGCAAATGAACCCGAACTCCACTTATCCAAATATGCATATAACTGATAGGTTCCATTATACATCCATATACTAGTCCTACTTGCCAATACATTCATAGTATTGACCATTCGTGGCTGCAACCTTTTATGTTGCAGGTTATTCTATTTCTGAGTGATCGTTCATAGGTCGCGAGACTCCACTCAACAATTGTTCGCCTGTGGCACATTTGAAGGATGTAGATCTACCTTGTATTTGTTTTCCATGTGTATTTGAATAATGTAGTGTATATTCTAGATCATATTGGTTATATTTATGATGCACGGTTATATTTGGTATCATTTTGTACTGTGTGTGGTAGTGAACCGATCCAGGGATTAGCACTATACACTGGAACTCATCCTTATTAGAAGAGGGTGTTACAAATCACTAAGAAAAAAAGATTTGGTCTTATAATGCTTGTGATGCTCAGCCAACGTTTGCAGCACTCGAGTGATACATAGCAGCAGCAAGGGTCATGCTCTTGACCTTGCCGGCATCAGCATTATATGGAGGTGGCCTCGGGTCGACAAACTCAGTTAACTTTCCTCCTTGTAAGATGGAAAGAACCGGATCAAGCAAAAATCAAATTAAACAACCATTCAAGGAAGTTCCTGTTCATGATAATAATCAACATGGTGTTGGATAACTTGACATTTTGGGCCGCCGGAGCTCACCTACTTTCACCCCACAATCAAGGACAATGTCGAAGGCGATTTGCACCCCATCGTCTAGCTGCAACAGTGTGAGATGAATGGCATACCTTTGGTTGACAGTCTTTTGAAATAATCGAGGATACACATGACTCCACCAGACATCTTGAATATCTCTAGCCAACCATAATGTAGCTTATACACTTTTGAACATTCATATTGAAGTAATACTTCAAAGTCATTCATGTACTGTAATATTTATATATGAAAGAAAAATCAGATAACAAACTAAGACATACTATTTATTTTTAGTCAAATAGACAGAGATAAATAAATATTTTGCTTTTGTTCATCCAACACTTAGTTATCTAACTCCATATACATAACTAAGATAGACTAATTTTCAGTCAATTAATCACATTAGCACAAGTATACGAAGTTATGCTTGCAACTCAATGGACATATTACTATTAAATAAAGTAGCTCTCTAAAATAAAACACATTAGTTCCAACATAAAGGGAGATTATATGACCTCAATTCAATTCAACTTTATACAATATGTAGTCAACACTCCAAAGCATGGTCACATAATAGACCTGATTTAACAATGGCACCAGCATCGTAAACATCAGTTACGAAAGGATTTTTCCAAATCAAAGATTAAGGCAAATCGGCAACTTATTACAAAGGAAGTTATATACCATCATCAAATAAGGAATTCCTTGCTAATTAGCAGTCTGGAACCTGCTTTGTCAAGCCAGTTATCATAGTACATTGAGTACTGAGCAATAATATGTTAGGTATAAGACACGGTCATACTTGCTAGGGCTAGATAAAGTAGCACCGCAATATTGGAGATTTACATCAACGGTTGTCATCCAATCTTCAAATATTTAAATTTAGTTATCCAATTTCTCCTTATAACCTAAGATAGGTACCATCGCTCAACTTAAAGAAGGTGTGTGTATTATGATGCAAGTCATACCATTAGTTAGCAATATGCATGTATTTTAATTTTCCAAAAATAACTGCAGATTTAGCTCCCAAATATACATTAAGATTAATGAAAAATCAGGAAAAAGCTAACCACATTCCATATGTTCCGTTGATGTGTACATCACTTACAAAGAATATTACATTGTCCCCACAAAGGCTGCCAGACTACGTCCCCGTCATATAAGGAACACACTAGAAGTTTACATAGTATAACTTAACAATCTTGTAACACAACGGTGCTTATGTTGTGATCAATTGTCAATAAAAAATATTAAAACTGAATTTTCTGGTTTATCAGTCATAGGTTCATGACTAATGTATCTTTTCAGCAATGGTGTAAATAGCAAAGCCATGTAAGGTTAGTTACCTACAACGATGACACCCTTGCGCCTTTAATTTGTTTCAGTTTATTCACTGAAGGAGGATCATCGTGCTCATAATTTATACTTCACTCTAGGAAAGGCCTTGTTCGCGACATGATCACTTTGACTCTCTCGTGAACAAAACGCGTGTAACATAAATACATTGGCTCCCCGTGTCGTCGGATTGATGACAAGTACGCCACGAGGGGGTCTTTGAGGCGTGTGGAAGAGAGGGGTCTGAAACGTACGGTGTTCCGGGACGGTGAGCACACAAGTTTACCCAGGTTCGAATCCACCGGCTTTGGACGGATCCTACTCCTGCTAGCAATCCAGTAATACAGCAGAGCCGGAATATGGGTTATAAAGGTTTCTCCTATGCGAGATGAGATTGTAGACTATTGTGAGGGTGCCCTAAAGGCTCTCCGTAGACCGACTTATATAGATATCCGACCTAGGGTTTACAGGAGAGACCTATCCGGCTACAACTAAGAGTCGGTTACAGAGTACATCTTGAACTACAAGTAACACTATGGTCCTATGTCGGTAAGTCATCTGGGTCTTCCCGTAGCCGGATTGGACTCCGTCTCTTCTCCCTGACTGGGCCGCCCGTGAAGCAATGCTCTAACCCGAAATGGGCCACCCTGGTCAGTGAGGCACAGTGAGGATGCCCGGAAAGTATATCCCCAACAACAGCCCCCGGAAGCCTCCAAGATCCAAAGTCGGATTTCATCATCGCCTAGCTTGATCTTCGGCTTGCAGAGTCTTGAAGGGTTCCTGAAACTTCGAAAGAAAGGATAGGATCCGAGTGTCAAAACGAGTTGGACCCGTTAATACATTGTTCGGGTTTCCAGCTTGAAATTCAAACTAAGCCGGAACTTGGTCTCTGACGTAACCTGACACTAGTCAAGGTCAAGTCACGTCACTTCCAGACATTCCTGGCACCACGACCGTTGGTGGGTTCGCTTCGCGTGGAACCGAGGCGTCGTTTTAATGCATGCGCGGAGATCGAGGCGGCGTAATCCTCGCGAAGAGGTTACCCAACTCCTTCCATGACGTGTGGCACGTTTCGCTACTGCGTTTACACGAATCTTGGCGCAGCTGGAGGATATAAGTGGTTAGGATTCCCCTTCCCATCTTCTTTACCCACACTTGCGTCGCTTCCTTCCTCCCAACGCTTCCCACGAAAAACAGAGCTCCTTTGCCTCCCCAGAATCTCCCAGCGTCGCCCATCCCAGGTCATCGGCACACGAGAAAAATGGCTACGGTCTCATCTTCCGGCGCGGCGGCGACGATAGCGACGGCTTCGGCAGCGGAGAAGGAGAGAAACCGTGGGGTCTGGATCCCGTGCATCCTTGACAACGCCAAGCTCCGCCTCGTGGAGAACGAAGGGCTCCTCCGCACCGACGAGCGGGTGCACTTCGGTACCCACCTCGATAGAGGTTTGAGTTTCCCACCCTCAGATTTCTTTTCTGAGGTTATAGATCACTACGGAGTTCAACTCCATCATCTTCCCCTGAACTCTCTCTTAGAGATGAGTGCGTATGCTTCTTTGTGTCAGGGGTACCTCGACATTAGGCCGAGTCTCACACTTTTCCGGTTTTATTTTCACATCCGAAGAAATTCTATCACTGCCGATAATCTATACATTACCGGAACCATTAGTTTTTCCGTTAGGAGAGAGCGTGTTTATCCTCGGATTAAGGCTAGTGAGTCGGTGAAACGGTGGCCATCCATGTTCTTCTATCATAAGGACAGACCGACTCCCGACAAAGGTACGGCCTTGCCGGCTTTCGTCGATGGCGCCGCCATGCCCCAAGAATCCTGGGACGCGGATGCAGCGGCTCTCACAGACGATCTGCTTCTTGGAAAGAGGCGGATCAAATATTTGATGAAGCACAAGGATCTGAAAGGATCCAACTTAGTGCACTGCGGGCTAGCGCGCTGGATCCAGCCTCTTCAACACCACGGTGACCGGCTCATGCACACCATTACCAAGAGCAGGTCAGACTCTCTTCATATCTGCTCCACGCCATATCTAGAAAAGGAATATCAGTCCCAAATAAATGGCTGATCAAGGAGCGGGTCGAGAGGAAAATTCCGGACTTGTCCTTGGACATGCACACAGCTGACGATCCTGTGACACCAGTAAGTTTTCTGGCAGTAACTCGAACTGTGTGTCCATCTTATACATTGTTTTGCAATACTGAGATTCCATTTTCCTTTTCAGCTTGCTGACCTCCCTGAGTCGGAGCTTGCTCCTATCGAGGGATATCCTCCTGAGTTATCTCAGGACGACGGAGGATTGGTTCCACTACCGGACACAATTACTCGGAAGCGTAAGGCTCCGACAATGTCTATCGGCACAAAGGAGGTGCCCGTTGTGAAGAGGTAACTTTCCTCGCAAGGTCTTTGTATTTTGTTCATAATTCTTTCCGAGATGTATTGATCTTTTTTCTATTACCTCCTCAGAGCTAAACAGCTCACCAAGGGCAAGGGGAAGGGAGCCCTGTCGAAGCCCTTGCGCCAGTCAAAGCTGAATTTGACTTCTCCTGCCACAATGCCTCTGAATCCTGCCCCTCAGTCTTCTGCGGCGCCGGAGATTACTCCATCTCCGACCGTCATAGAAGATCCGGCTCAACAAGCAGTGTCATCGATCCTCGGATCGCAAACTGACGTCACCATGGGTGACTCAGGTTTTGATAAGGGTGAACCATCTTCGGGTAATGATCCCTCGGCAGAGGTCTTCGCTGAAAACCTCCTCAACAATCCGGGTCTTTCCAAGCTTGGCATTACTCGGAAGTCTATGAAGGAGATCCAAGGGCTAGCCCAACGATGCTTGGAAAGCCAAAATATTACTGTCGAGGAAGAGGAACAAGAAGCGGAGGACATCAAGTACTCCGAACTTCTCGAGCAGATCCGTCTTCGCGATGAGGGGCTGAGAACCGGTGTGCTTCCGCCACCTCCAGTAATCCCGATGACCCTCGCCAAGAAGGTTAGCACCGAGGTGTCCATGAGCTTAAGCAAGCTCACCCATGAACATCATGTAAGTCGAATTCCAGCTCACCTTTTTTACTTTATTTCATATCATATCCTCTAGCCCCCAAGTATGAAGTTGGATAGATCATCCGGATTTATGCTTCCTTAGGATGCCAAAGAATGAACTAGTGTAGCCCCCAAGGCTCGTGCTGATATTAGTAAAAATATTAGCCCGAGTCTTTAGTAGACTTCTGACTCTAGGTATTCTGACTTATAGAAAGTTAATTCATATAACCATTAATTGTTGAAGAATATTTGCAACAAGCAGAGAGAAATCAGAGCTCTTCGGCTTGAAAATGCTCAATTGAAAGTGTCAATGGATGAGGCTGAAGGTAAACACTCCAGTACTCAAACCTTGCCCTTTATTTCATAGTCGAATTTTTATTCAACTGTTATCTATTACTTACAGCATTGGTCAAACAATCATATGCCATGATTGAAGAGGCCAATAATCTGAAGACCCTGGAGGTGGAAAATGGTGAATTACGCAGAGAGCTGAATAAGCTCAAAGCGGATCATGAGAAGAGCATTACTCAAGTTCTCGAATCCTCCTCCATGGCCACCGAAGAGCGCGATCATAAGATCGTTCTTCAGGATAAGAAAATCTCAGATCTTAGTAATTAACTATTCAGAGAGAAGGATATCACTGAGGCACTCCTGGCTGAACTCTAGAGCCTCAAGGAAGAGAAGACCAAAGTTGACGATGTCATCTTCGGTATGTTTCCCCCTTTTTGACTTTTCTGCCTTTCCCGACTTTTGGAATTTGGATATATTTGCTTAACCTTTTGCATTGCATGCGCAGGTCCTCTGAACTTACTGGATTCTACCTCCACCGAGTCTCGCACTAGCCGGCTTACCCAAGTCGGCGATTTACTTCATGATTTCCGCCAATCCTTTGAGGATATTGGCGAAGTTCTCAAGGTTCCGGACATGCATAGAATGTCTAGTTTTGAAGTGCGGGATTAGACCAAGGAGATGCTCAGCTTATCCAAGACTGGAACATGTCCTACGCGCGGACCGCGGTGCAGAACGCTCTCACCATGGTTATGAGCCACCATGGAAGCATGGAATTCTGGCAAGTAACCAGAGGGTATTCAACTATGGATGAAGACGGACAAGAGCATGACATCAAAGAAATCATGGACTCCTGTGCCAGATATGGGTGCCACGTAGCTGACCTGACCAGCTACGACACTCCGTTCTTCACTCGCATAGAGACGCCGCCTCCGCCCGCCGAAGAAACTGGTGAAGTTTCCGATGACGAGCAAACCGTTTCGGATTTGAACGTCTCGGAAAGATATTGAGGCGAGGATGATGTCTCTAGTGAGCCGACAGCTCCTTCCTCTCCCCCTGCATCGTAGAGTATCAGAAAAAACAATGTGTTATTCTGAAAACAATTCAGGTTGTAAATAAGTAGTATAATACTTTCTGCTAGTGCTAAGTTTTACTATATCTATTTAGCACTTTTGGCTTTAATTTTATGTGCCTGAAATGTTTACATAAGCACTTATGTTTTTTGTCTGTACTCACCATTTATCTGGCTTTCTGCCTCGCCCCTTTTGTGAGCCGACCAACTTTTATCGCGGAAACTTTGCCGAGCAACGGAGCTCAATTGCTAAACCAGTTTAAACTCGGAAACAAAGACGGCTTCCAGTACCAACAATTCACTACTCGGAAAATGCCCGCATCCGGCAATCAGATAAATAACCAAAGTACAAACTAGAAAATTGAGATTCATACCCGAAGGTAGCAATTTTAGAATCGGAAATCTAAACCAGAAAAAACATGAGCAGAAAGTACTTTCAAGTATTCTGGGATTTTCGACTGTGATATGATCATTTGGAAATAAGATGGTAAAAAATTTCTCAGATTTTTTTTGAGGCAACCAATACTTTATTTCTCATTGAACATGTACACATATATGCTTACAAAGAAAGATAAACTAAGAATAAAAAGGACGTAGCTGAGCAATATTTCATAGTCTGTCTAATTCTTCCAGGTCTGTACTGCCTCCAGTTCTCTTTCTCTTCTTAGTAGAAGGTCTTTCTTTGACTGGCCGCATATCAGTTAGATAGTAAGAACCATTGTGCAATACTTGACTAACTGAAAAGGGCCCTTCCCATACTAGGGAAAGTTTGTGCTTTCTTTTCTGCACAAGCCGGAGAACCAAATCGCCTGTATTGAAAGACCGGTTTCTGACTCTCTGGCTATGATACTTGCGTAACTTCTGCTGATAGGCTGTTGATCTCATCTCAGCAACGACGCGAACTTCTTTGACTAAGTCGAGATTATTTTGTCGAGAAATTTCAGCATCCTCTTCAATATACGCGGCAACTCTAGGAGAAGTGTGAATCAAATCACTAGGAAGAACTGCTTCTACACCATAGACCAAGAAGAAAGGTGTGTATCCGGTTGACATGTTCGGAGTTGTTCGCAAGCTCCATATTACAGAAGGTAATTCCTCTACCCAAGCCCCCGCAGCACGTCGTAGTGGTGCTTCGAGTCTTGGTTTTAGGCCATTTGGACCCCGTTTAAACGGTCCTACCATGTCAAGCCCCCAGAACACAAAAGGCCATGTTATAGGTATTGTTTGTAGCTGATCAGCCGGAACGTGAGCTTGCTTGGCATACTTTTGGCAGTGTTTGCACGACTTGACCAGCTGTTCGGTATCTGCCTTGGCTGTAAGCCAGAAAAACCGTGTCGGAAAGATTTTGCCACTAGAGATTTGGCTGCAGCATGGTGACCACACTCGCCTTCGTGGATTTCTCATAATATTTCCACTCCTTCTTCTGGAGATACACAACACTGAAAAACCCACGCTCCGCTTATAGAGCTCACCGCTAATTATAGTATAGGCTTTTGCTCGTCGGACGATCTGTCGGCTCAGAACTTCATCTTCGGGTAATTTGCCATCTACCAAGTAATCGAGGTAGGGTTGAGTCCAGCTGGGAATTACAGCCAGAACTGCTACTAAAGGTGAGTCGGATTTGGTCGGATATTCCTCGTCTACTCCTTTTATAGAAGGAACTTTGAGGTGCTCTAAAAAAGCGCCATCTAGGACCTTTTTCCGTGCAGAGCCTATTCGAGATAATGCATCTGCTTCCTCATTTTTTGTTCGAGGGATGTGTTAAACCTCAAACCCTTCGAACGATTTAGATAGTTCCTCCACGACAGCTCTATATGCTGCCATGTGTTTATTCACATTACAGATATCCGACACTTGTTGGGCAACAAGATCTGAATCTCCATAACACATCAAACGTCGGATGCTGATATCCCTAGTAATCCGGATTTCATGCAGTAGTGCTTCATACTCGGCAATGTTATTCGTCGCCGTGAAGTGGATTTGCATCACATAGAAAAGTTTATCTCCTTGGGGTGATTTGAGCACCACGCCAGCCCCCGAGCGCCTTAGACCCGTCAAAATGTAAGGTCCAGTATGTCGAATCTGGTAGGGTCATATTTTCCGTTGTCTCTGTCCAATCAGTGACAAAGTCAGCAAGGATTTGGGATTTGATTGTTGTACGAGGTTTATACTCAATGTCGAAAGCTGAAAGCTCTATGCCCCATTTTGCGACGCGTCCTGTAGCATCTTTGTTGTTGATTATATCTCTCATGGGAGCTGTGCTCACCATGGTAATTGGATGTTGCTGAAAATAATGCTGTAACGTACGAGATGCAAAAACACACCATAAGCCAGCTTTTGATAGTGAGAATACCGCTGCTTTGATTCCATTAGGACCTCGCTGAGATAATAAGTCGGACGCTGCACCAGGTGTTCCTGAATTTTCCTCCAGTCTCTCCACCACCATGACGACACTGGCGACTCTGTTTGTCGCAGCGAGATAGAGCAACATCGGTTCTCGTGGTTCCGGTGCTGCAAGGATAGGAGCAGATGAGAGTACTTCTTTTAGGTCTTGTAGTGCAGCTTCAGCTTCATTAGTCCAAACAAATTTTTTGGTCTTTTTCAGGAGCTTGTAGAGTGGTGCGGCTCTTTCTCCGAGCCGGCTTACGAACCGACTGACTACATCAATGCAACCAGTTAGTCTTTGAATGTCCTTCAGGCGAGTCAGCCTGGAAATATTGAGTATAGCCTTAATCTTGTCTCGGTTTACCTCAATGCCTCTTTGAGACACGATGAAACCTAACAATTTTCCAGATGGTATTCCAACGAAACATTTCTTCGGGTTAAGCATTATGTTGTATTTTCGTAGATTGGCAAATGTTTCCTCCAAGTAGGAAATTAAAGTTTCCTTCATTTTGGACATCACCACAATGTTGTCCACATATGCATGTACATTGCGTCCGATTTGGTCATGGAGGCAACACTGCATAGTGCGCTGGTACGTAGCTCCTGCGTTCTTGAGCCCAAAGGGCATCATAACAAAACAGAAGGTTCCGAAGGGGGTTATGAATGAAGTTTTGACTTTGTCTAATTCCTTCATCCGGATTTGGTGATAACCGGAATATGTGTCGAGAAAACATAGGAGTTTCGAGCCTGCCGTAGAATCGATAACTTGATCAATTCTAGGTAGAGCGAACAGATCTTTGGGACAAGCCTTGTTCAAGGCAATATAATCAACACACATCCTTAAATCAGTGGTGTCCTTTTTAGGGACCATTACAGGGTTGGCCGACCAATCAGTATGGATGGCCTCTTCTATGAATCCGGCTAACTCGAGTCGGGCTAGTTCCTTAGCTATTTCCTTACACTTTTCATTGCCAAAATATTATAGGGACTGTTTGACAGGTTTAGCGTTCGGGTATACATTTAGAGAGTTCTCGGCAAGTTTCCTAGGTACTCCGGTCATGTTCGATGGCTTCCATGCAAAGATATCTTGATTTGCTTGGAGGAACTTGACGAGCATGCTTTCCTATGCGCTATCTACGCCTACACCTATCTGGGTCACCTTGGAGGGGTCATCATCCTTCAACGATGTCTTCTTCGTCTCTTCTGATGCCTTGAACTTCGAATTCGGCTTTGTCACCTCCTTCTTTGTTGCGGGCATCTCAGACGAATCAATGGTCTTCTTGATCTCCTGGTACTCATAGGTGTGTAACACGGCTTTAGCAAAGGTGGTATTTCCATCCTCGCATTCTCGTGCCTTCTTCGGGTCTCCCCTGATGGTGATCACGCCTTTGGGACCTGGAATTTTCATCATATTGTAAATATAACACGGACGAGCCATAAAATCCTAGTAAGTCAGACGTCCGAATATAGCGTGATATGCGCTCTTGAATGGGACCACTTCAAAGGAAAGTGCCTCCGTCCGATAGTTCTTTGGAGTTCCAAAGGTAACATCCAAAGTGATCTCTCCCAGGGAATTTTCTTGTCTTCCTGGGACAACTCCGTGAAAGATCACATAGCTGTGATTTAGCTGGGTCTCCGAGATCCGCATCCGGCATAGCGTTTCGACATACAGAATATTAATGCTACTGCCGCCGTCCATGAGAGTCTTGGAGAAACCATAGCCATCAATAAGTGGGTTGATGACTAAGGCATATTTTCCTCGCCTGTGCAACTTAGGCGGATGATCAGGACGGTCAAAAGTGATTGCCACTTCCGACTAGTCCAGGAATTGTGGGACAGCCGGAACAATTGCGTTGAGCTCATGCAGAACTGCTTTCTTGACCTTAGCTGGTTGGGATCCAAGGAAGGTGATGTAAGTGTCTTTCTTTGTTGGGAAGTTTTTCTTTCCCTCTGGCTTGGGATTTGAAGGGTCAGCTTACTCCATGTCAGAATCTTCCTTGGTCTCTATCTTTTTCAGGATTCTTCTTTCCCTTCTTCCGCTTGGGCCTGTAACCAGCGGTATCGTCTTTCTTGATGTCGTCATTAAAACGACACTCGGAGTTTGTGTGAGATGAGCCCCCACTAGCATCTAAGTGATGCAAACATGGGTTATTGGCAATGTCGGCCCAGGAGTAGGTTTTGCCAGGTTGCTGGTCTCCTCTACCCTGGACTCTTGATGTCCCACGACCATGTCTGCGGCCATCGCGACGTCCTCCTCATCCTCCAGACCAGAAAGTAGTAGTGACCGCTGACATTTCCGCGTTGGGGTTTTCTTCCGAGGTGTTCTTGCGCTTCTGAGCTTGCTGCTTTGGTTGTTTTGCCGACTGTGGCACAACTAGGGCGTTCAGTAATCCCTCTGCGTCATCGTCAGCATCTTCATACTTGCTCGTTGTTTCTATCATCTCTCCTAGATCAGTGACGTTGTCACACTTCAAGCGATGATGTAGTAAACCAATTAGGAGTCCTGCAATGAAAGCTATAATCGTAGTTTGGTCATTTACTCCTTCATAGGAGTTCTTGGTGTCGATCCATCATCCGAGGTAATCTCGGCAAGTTTCTCTGGCTTTCTGGGTGCAACGTTGTAGGTCTCCTACTATATAGGGTCTCCGATATGTGCCTTCAAAATTCCGAAAGAATGCACTTTGCATGTCATACCAGTTGTGGATGGTGTTCTCCGGAAGTTCATTGAGCCATGATCGTGCCGTCTTCCACAATATAAGTGGGAGATATCGGGTTGCGACCAAGCTATTTCCGCCTTTGGCAATGCAGCAAGCCTAGAAAAAATTTTGGAGCCAAGTATCTGGCCGGGCAACACCATCATAGGCTTGGATGTGTCTTGAGATAGCAAATCCTTTCGAGAAGTGTGTTTGTCGAATTCATGGTCCGAAGCATTTTGGGCCCACGTATATATCATCGTTTTCATAGCGCCGCGCCTCTATGTTGGAGTTAATCCGGTGTCTCGCGTCACTTGGTGATAGGGAACTCCGTCTCGGTTGTTCGCTATAGCTGCAGAGCCTTGGAGCCGAACTTCGGCTTCTACCACCACCTCCTCCGCCAAGACGCCCTCCTTGGCCTCCTTGAGAGCCGTTGTGATGGCTACTTGGTGGAGAGGGTGGAGCAACTGGATTGTTTCCAGCTTGTCACCGGCCTCCGTCTAGAGCGTCATTATTCCGGTACCGGGGAGGGTCTTCATTATGACGAGCCCCCTACCATATTGACTCGGCACGGTGTCCATCATTCCTTCGTCCGTCACTCCCACCGCGATGGGGTTCAGCCGGGTGGCTTGTATGTCTAGGAGGTGGCATTTTTTGACGGTCCTCCTCCCAATGTTTCTCCTTGTCTTCTTCCCTGTGGTCGTTCGACTCTCGGTGAGGAGGTTTTCTCAGATACAGTGCAGCAATTGCTTCTTGCTCTGCGGTTGGGGCAACATTGCGCTAGTCACGTGCAGTTCTGTGGCGTTGTCCTAAAGATCCGGTTCTTGAGTAGTTGTCTTCCTGATGGTCGGAACGGTGATACTGCTCTAGAACCCGTTGGGGCCTTACATCATTCCAGGACGGATCCATGCAGCATTGGTCAGATTGAGAGACCAGTTTTCCTCTTCCGGACTTCACGACCTTTTGCTACTCCAGACCCTTGGTGAGTAGCTTAATGCCCAATCGAACCTGTTCTGGGCCTGGATTATTTGCCAGGATATCTCGAGCTACAGCGGTGTTCTGTACTGGTGTTGGGTACACCAGATCTCCATTACTGTCGAGCCGAGGCATCCCCGGATCTCCCTCAAAGAGAACCTTGCGTACTTCCAGAAATTTGTTGGCCCGTACGTGGCCTTTCCGGGTCTTCTGATGTTGCAGAGAGATGAGCTTCTCCGTAGTAGTCATGCACTTCTTCTCTTCCTCGATATTTTTGGCTTCATCTAGGAGTACTTGGCGACGCGCTTCTAGGGCTTGGTCCCTTTCTTCCAATTCCGCAGTAGTGAGTTCTGCCGCAGTAGGGATAGGTGTAGTTAATGCAGCATCGATGAGTTTACGGGCACCTGCGGTGATTGAAGGGAATATGCCCGAGAGGCAATAATAAAGTGGTTATTATCTTATTCCATGTTTATGATAAATGTTTATTTTGCATGCTATAATTGTATTGATTGGAAACGTCAATAAATGTGTGTTTAATAAATGAATAAAAGGTTCCTAGTTATGCCTCTCTTATAGACTAGCTCGTTGCTTAACAAGATGATCAAGGTTTCCTGATCATGGACATTGGATGATGTTAATAATGAGGTCACAACATTTGTGAAATGATGTGATGAACATTCATCCGAAGTATATCATTACAATCAAAGTAATTATGTTTATATTGCTATAACATCATACGAAGTAATCTTAGTCCTTAGACCATGAGATCATGTTAATTGCTAACATCGGAAGAGTGACTTGATAACATCAAACGTCACACCGTAAAAGGGTGACTATAAAGGTGGGTTTAGAGACTCCGAAGGTGTTATGTTGAGGCTCATGGATCAAGAGTGGAATTTGTCAATCCTGATGAAGGATAGATATACTCTGGGCCCTCTCGGTGATATCACATTAAGATAGCTTGTAAGCAATTGATGTGATCACTAGAATGTTATATCACGAGAACGAGAAAAGAGTGCATGTCGGTAACGAGATCAAACTAGGTATTTGGATGCCGATGATCGAATCTCGGACATGTAATATATCACGAGACAAATGGATTTAGTTATGATGTTAAAGGTTCACACGATCACAAGAGTCATCGTTGAATATGTGGGAGTCAGTACGGATCTCGAGGTCCCGCTGCTGATTATTGATCGGAGAGGGGTCTCGATCATGTCTGCATTATTCACGAACCGTAGGGTGACACACTTAAGGGATACCGACACCATTTAGGAGAAAATATGTTTCAGATAAAGATTAAGAAAGCGCTGGAATCATTTCGATGGAAACTGGAATTGTTTCGGGTGAAATTGCTGAAACTGGTTCTGCATGTGATATTGAAATGTTTTAGGGAGTTTTATGTGAATGTTTGTTAATTAAAGTAATTAACAAAATTCTGAATAAAATAAATAAAAGTGTTTTATTTAAAGATAAAATGCATTTAATTTGGTGGACATTAAATGCAAAGTGAGTGGAGTTGAAATTGATGTGAGTGGGCTTAGTGGAAGCTCCACCCACATGAATGAGGGAGAGGTGGTGACACCCACCATGGCCGGCCAGCCATGGCCTTGGGGATGCGCCCCCTCCCCTATAAAAGGAGCCCCATGGCTCCTCTCCTCTCGCCCCACCTCCTCGTGAAGGTTCTCTTCTCCCTCTAGTTATTCCCCATGGTCTCGGATTAGCAAGATACATGTTCTCGGTGGCTTTATCTAGAAAGGAGATGCTGCTTCCGCTGCATCGCTGGAGAGAGGAGGCGGGGTTTGTTCAGTGGACCGTACATGTGTGCGATCACGGATGCACCGCTACTTTGCGGTGTTGGACTTGATGGTACTGGACCTGATGGTGTTGGAACTGCTGGACCTGAAGAACTTCATCACGATCTTGAGATCAGCAAGTGTACGACTACATCATCCATGAGTTCCATCTCGTTAACAAAGCTTTGTTGTCTTCAAGTGTAAGTTCTCTATGGATGTATATCCACTCGTTGCTTGTATCTAGTAGATAGATCTTGGCGTATAGTTCCCATCGTAGGATTTTTTTGTTTTCTATGTTGCGAACCCAACAATGGTATCAGAGCCTGGTCTATGCGTAGGTGCTTTGCATGGGTAGTACACATATGTTTATATGTGGGCAATGATGATCATGTTATTGCTTCTTTCATGTATTTTGGATATTGGTGGCATAGTGGGATGAAGCGGCCCGGACCAACTTTACATGTCATCGCACATGAGACCAGTTCCACGACTGACATGCAACTAGTTGTGCATAAGTGGCTGGCGGGTGTCTGTCTCTCCTACTATAGTCAATAACTGATTTACAACGAGTTGCTAATAACTTAGTTATCATCGTTGTGGTTCCATGTTCATAGGTAAGACCGGTTCTATCTTCGAAAGCCCTAAGCCACGTAAAACTTGCAATGGATAAATTAGAGGCGTCTAGTTTAGATTGTTGCTGGGCTAGTGTCATGATATGGTAATGATGTAAGTTGATGTATGGTAGATACCCTTACAACACACTTAACGTGTAAGTTCCATAGACCTTGGCCTTACACACAAAGGAATGATAGAGATCATACCACGATGCACATGATGGTGATCAAATGCATGGACCATATCATTCCACTTTACACATATGAGGTTTGCATCTTATATTGTTAGTTTGGTGTTTTAGTAGCATTATAAGATGATCCCTCATTTAAATATCAAGATAAACTGTTTTCTTCCTTAAGTATGCACTGTTCTATGGATCGTGTTTCGAGACATCACGTGATGATCGGGTGTACTCGACTCTATGCTTTCATACAACAGGTGTAAGATAGTTTTACACATGCGAGTACTAAGGTTCTTACTTGGCGAGCCTAGCATGTACAGACATGGCCTCGAAACATGGACCGAAAGGTTAAGCATGAGTCATATAGTTGATGTGATGCCCATATTGATGCTCGCCTTTGAAGCTACACCGACTCACGTGATGATCGTACTTGGTGTAGTGGATTTGGTTCATGTAATCACCAAAAGGGCACGAGGGATGTCGTTTTTGGGTGGGAGTTCATTTCTAATTTGGATTAGTCGAACTTAATTTGTCATAAACTAAATCGAAGTGAATTTGCATAATTTGTTGTAGTCATTGGCATTTGTTCACTACCTTATGCTTAGTTTTAATTGAGATAATAGAACTATAGAATTCTAGATATTTAGTTTACGAACTGGTATCGTAATGTTTTCAATGTCAATTTAAAGTTTAGAAGTCCTATTGCAAACTTTCAACAAACTCTATTTACTCCATGAAGTTTAATAAGTAGTATTAAATCAAGAGTAAGAATTCCAATGTTAGTATCTAAAGTATCATGTTTGCCTCCATAATTATTGATATTCAAAAGTTGTTTTAATATCAAGATTATATAGGAGCTGAAAAATTGTTTCAGAAACCATCATGTGTGGAAGATATTGTGATATCTGAAACAATGTTTTTTGGTTGCATTATGATAGAGTATAATTTAGCAAAATACATGTTCTCATATTGTATGAGAATTTGTGAAGGATGGAGATGCTAGGCATCCGGATCTCCTAAAAGGTTTTGGGAACTAACATTATACTCGTGATTCTTCCTTATAGGCTATAGTAGCTTGATCATGAAAGTTTTCATGATAAGGATGAATAGAAGATGTAAGTAAAATGTTTACTACACTAATAGATTACTAAAGAATGGTTTTTTGAAAGAACACCAAACATTTGATGATGGTGATCCACTTCAAAGTGCAAGTCCAAAGGTATTAGTATTTGACAATATACATTTTGTACTATGTGTCATGTGAATGACACCACTATTGATGTTGATAGATTCTTTTAAAAGAAAAGGAATTGTTGAAAGAGAATCTATAAAATATTTGGCAGAAAAGAAAAGGTTGGAGATGTCCAACTTAGGTATATAGAAGATATACATGTTATGGATGTATTCCTTGCTTGTTAAACAATGTGGTTCTTAGGTATTGGATACCGAATTGGTTGGTGTGAAGTGTCATACATAACAACACAATTCATGAACTGCAATGGCCAAAGTAGCTAGCAAAAGAATATGTGATGATGTTCATCAAAAACAAATAAAGTGTTATTGTGTTTTTCATTGTCGTCAAACCTAGCCTTCAAGATTTGTTTTAATAATTGTTATTTTGTTCCGGTATTACGAGAACAATGGTTGTTCAAATAATTACCGTATTCCATAAAGGATGGATGAACTTTTAGAAGTCTAGTTGGAGAAATCACATCCATAAACATTATTGCTAAAATGTTGTAAGACAAATGATTGGAAGATCACTTATGAAGTGACATCGCTATTTGAATTATATTGGAAAGTAAACATGAAGAAACTCCATGTTGATGAATTTTTGGAGTCTTTTGATTTTGATCAATTGACGTTTGTAAAACTTTCCTCGAGATAATTGAAACTACGTCCATAGGCCAAAGAGGAACGGATGACTAGCTTATTGGATATTATGCATGTTGATGTATATAGTCCATTATGTGTAGCCATATGCGATGGATCTTTTTTCTTCATATGCTTTCTCCAGAATTTTGAGTGAATATATCTATATATTTACTTAATAAGGAGGAAGTATGAAACATTTGAAAAATGTTCAAAGACTTTCAAGATGAAGTGAAAAATCATTGTAACAAGAAAATAAAAGAGTTTATGATTTGATCATAAAGGGAGATATTTGAGTTACAAGTTTAGCAAAACACCTAAGATTTCAGGAATTGTTCCATGAATTTGCATTTCCCGATAAACCACAGAAGTATGGTTTGTCCGAGAGATCAAATCAAACCTTGTTTGACATGGTAAGATCAAAGGTGTCATTTATAAAACTGCCATTATGTTTTAAGGATTAAAGCTTTAGAGACTACCGCTTTTACACTGAAAAGAGCACCATCATGATCTGTTGAAATGACACCATATGAGTTATGTTTTGGGATAAAACCCGAATTGTCTTTTCTTAAATTTTGGTATGCTATGCATAAGTAAAAAAGTTTACAACCAAAGTCCGATAAGCACGTCTTTGTAGGTTATCCCAAAGAATTTGTTGGGAATTCCTCCATAACACCGAGGACAAAAGAGTTTGTCGCTTAGAACATCAAGTTTCTTGAGAAGGAATTTTTCGTGAAAAGTTAAGTGGGAGGATGATACATTGCAAATGTATCTATAATTTTTGATGTTCCATGCTTGGTTTTATCCACTTTCTTGTGTTTTGTCCACACTTTGGGGTACTTTTCATATGATTTCTTGGACTAACCTATTAACAAGAGCCATAGTGTCAGCTGCCTGTTTTCTGCTGTTTTTGGTTCCAGGAAAGTCAGAAAATGAATATTCTCGGAATTGGACGGGACAAAAGCCAAAGTGCCTATTTTTCCAGAAGACTCATGGAGCCAGAATACGAGACGGAGGAGGGATAGGGGCTGGCCACCCCCCCCCAGGCGCGGGCTTGGCCTAGCCGCGCCAGGGCATGGTGTGGGCCCCCAGGCACCCCCTTGGTCTCTCTCTTTGCCTATAAGGAGCCTTTTGACCTTAAAACTTCGGGGGGTTCAACGTTTTTCCAGAAGGAGTTCCGCTCCGCCGCCACCACCAGATTCCACGAAACAGCACCAGAAACTCCATTCTGGCACCCTGCCGAACCGGGGAATTGGAGGAGATCATCGCCATCATCATCACCATCGCTTCTCCATCGACCATCCATGTTTCCCCCATCTATGAGTGAGTAATCCCCCGATGTAGGCTATGGGTATGGTAGGGATTGGATGAGATCGTTCATGTAATGGCATCAGATTGTTAGGGCATGGTGCCTAGTATCTTTTATTAGTGCTTTATGACTTTGTTGCGACTTGTTGTGCTTAATCTTTGTCACTAGGGCCCGAGTGCCATGATTTCAGATATGAACATGTTATTGATTCATTATGATAGTATTGTTTATGGTCTTATCTTCAAGTTGTATACACACGTTGTTGTCCGGAACCAATAGCCCCGAAGTGACAGAAATCAGGATAACCAGAGGGAATGGCTTTGATGTGAGGATCACATGTGTTCACGGAGTGTTAATGCTTTGCTCTGGTGCTCTATTAAAAGGAGCACCTTAATTACCAATATTCCCTTGAGGCCCCGCTGCAAACGGGCTAGCAGGACAAAAGATGTTGTGCAAGTTCTCATTGCAAGCACGTATGACTATATATGGAACACATGCATAGGATTGTCTAGTACTTGGATGCTTTATCTTATTTATCTGCAATTGCCCTTTGTTCTGATTGCTATGTGGATTGTCTTGTCCATGCAACGCCCGTCCATCCATCCCTATGCCTACCGCACTCGAATCCCACTATTTACTGCTATTATCACTGTTGTCTTTGCTTTACTACTGTTGTTACTTTACTATTCCTACTACAAAACTGTTGCTACTGATAAACTGCTATGAGCAAGATTGTTTCCAGGTGCAGCTGAATTGACAACTCAGTTGTTAAGGCTTATAA
Source organism: Avena eriantha (assembly GCA_910589775.1). Classification (NCBI taxonomy): domain Eukaryota; kingdom Viridiplantae; phylum Streptophyta; class Magnoliopsida; order Poales; family Poaceae; genus Avena; species Avena eriantha. The sequence continues at coordinate 366,644,598 of OU342741.1, forward strand.
ATATTCTTTGGCTCCCCTTGTGTCGAATCAATAAATTGGGTTTCACTTCCCTCGAAAATACTGTGATACACTCCCTATACTTGTGGGTCATCAAGACTATTTTCTGGCGCCGTTGCCGGGGAGCATAGCTTTATTTATCAAGTCCACTTGGAATCACTATTGTTCAAGCTAAGTTTATTTTCTCCTTGTTTGCTTGTTTCTTTTTCAAAAATACAAAAAAAAGTAGTTCCTACTCTAGTTGTTATTTTTGTTGGTCTGTTATTGTCTTGCCTTATCATGCTTGTTGTCAATGGTTGGTTTCTTTGAAACTGAAGCTTATTGGTAAGGTGGGTTCACGGAAGATCAAAATTATTATTATAAGGAACACCGCTTGTCACAAAAAGGGAAACACTTATGGGAACAAATTGATAGATTGTATACCATTGCTAGAAACGTGTGCTCTACTTATAATGTTACTTATTGTTGTGATGAATCTTGTTGCAGAAAGAGGTATAAACACCTCCCTTTTCAATGTGAGTATAATGATAATGATACCATATCTTCCTATGCTAAAGGAATTTATGACTTTTATGATGCGGAACAAATTGAAGAATTTATTGCTTGGAAGGGTAATTTTGAACTTGCTAGTTTGCTTGAAAATATTGATGATTCACCTTACAAATATGAGGTTTATGGTATACTTAAATTTTGCTTTGATAATTACAAGGATGAAAATGGCTATATTCTTGAATATTTTAATAGATGCTTTACACAAATGGAAGAGACTAATGCCTTGCAGGATGCTATGGAAGAAGAATTTGTTGAACCTGAAATCTCATTAGATGAAAAAGAGGAGGAGAGTGATGAACAAAAGGAGGAAGAATGGATTAGCTACCCATGCCTACCTTCTAATGAGAGTAACTCTCTATCCCTTACATTATTTGATTGTCCTCCATGCTTACTAAAGGAGGATGAATGTTATGTTCCTGAGGATTCTTTTGAAAGTGTTTATAATAAAGCTCTAGTGCTTGTAGATCATGAAGAGCATGCTTTATGTGATAGTTATATTGTTGAGTTTATTCATGAGGCTACTGAAAATTATTATGAGAGAGGAAAATATGGTTGTAGAAGTTTTCATGACATTGAAACACCTCTCTATGTGCTGAAAGTTTTGAAGTTACTTTTGCTTTACCTTCCTATGCCTGTCACTTTGTTCTTTGCGAATTTATTTGCATACACGATTCCTATGCATAGGAAGTGGGTTAGACTTAAGTGTGTTTTGGATTTGCTTCTTTATTCTCTCTTTTACTTCACTTTATATTTCTTATGTGAGCATCCTCTCAAACTATTATGCCTGAAGATAATAATATGTCTATTATTCTTGGGAGACCTTTTCTTGAATACTGCAGGAGCTGTTATTAATTGTAATCAAGGGAAGGTGACCTTCAATGTCAATGACAAGGAACATACTATCTATTTCCCCAAGAAGATTGAAAGGACTTATGGTTTGAATTCAATTGAACATGTTGAGGGCATTCAAGTTGGAGAAATATATTGTCCCATACCAAGAGAAAAATTTGAAACTATTATGATTGGGACCATTGCTATCAAGGTTGAGGTAACATAATCATTAGTGGAATACAAAGTTTTGTCTCATATGACATTGTTTTGGTAACAAAACCTGATAAACCTTGTTAACAAAAGGATTTCATTGAACAAAACAATGTTTTCACCATGATTATCTCCGCTTACTTCTATTCTATCCATTTCAGTTTTTGCTTATGCCTAACTTAAAGACGTTAAAGAAAAGTACTTATTGGAGATAACCCAAAAGTTTTAGATGAGTCTTGGAAGTTATTACCTCTGTAATAACCGCTCCTTATCCTTTTTATTTGCTTTTTGTGCCAAGAGTAACCTCTAATGAGAGAGAAGTAATGATTGGGAAAGTTGCTGTCCCGAAACAGATTTCTGTGCTTCACCGTAAAAACTCGTGTAAAATCTCTGAACGTATTTTTGAGGCGTGAATATTTTTGCTTCTGCCCCAGGTTGTTATCTAACTTCCGTTAGTTCAACACTTTTTTATTTGAGCAACAGAAGGTCTTCAAAAAAAATCGTCTTTACCTGCTGGTCTGTTTTGACAGATTTCTGCCATTTTCTGCATTTGCTTCTTGTTAGTTCCTTTTTGAGTTCTTTTGGGAAATTGAGATTTTTGAGGGAAGTGCTAAAGTAGCTAGTGTTTTAATGGAATTTTATTGGTGTTAGAACTGAACCAAAAGACTTATTATCCTGAGTGCACGAATGTTGCTAATAAAGATTGTGTGAAGTTTTGTATGAAGGAAAAATTTCAGGTGTATGGAAGGAATGAGTAATGAGATGAAGCATGGACTAAAGCTCAAGCTTGGGGATGCCACGCGTGTCACCCCAAGAAATATCTAAGAAGTACAAGCGTCAAAGCTTGGGGATGCCCAAGGCATCCCCTTCTTCATCAATAAAAATCCCAGGTTTCTTCCAAACACTTCATTATTATTGTTTCATGCACGGTTGTGTTGTTCTTGGAGCGTCTTCTTTTTCTTTTTCATTTTGGTTTTTAGTTTGCGTGGTTTGCTTAGTTTGCTGAATAAATCGGTTGGACCTCCTCTTTCATGCATTGGTTTTCAAATAGTTTGGTTTGGATTGGAAAAGAGTAGGAAAGTTCATGTTTAAGTGGTAAAGATAGCTTGTTTTTGACCGTGGCCTATGCTTTGTCATGCCATGCTTGATATTGTTTTGACTTTATGCTTAGTATTCTTTGTTGTAGCATGACTTGTTATAAACATTTGATATTGCTTAATGTGCCTTGGATGAATCATGCGTTGTTTTAGCATATTAAAGCATAGTATAGTGGTATTCTCCTTTGATGCTTTATTTGGGTTGACTTGGCACATGTTCACACCATGTTATGACTATCCCAAGTCACCATAAGCCTTTATGATCCTTTAGTTTTCGACTTGTAGTATCACCTTATGCTCTTATCAATGATGTTTTCTCGCTCTGCATGATTATGGCCATTATTGCTCTCTCGTTTGTCGCTCCCTTACTATTGCTAGCCTTCACTTTCACTGAGTATGTTTTACTCATGTTTCCAACTCCCTAAACCAAATATTTCAAAAGTGTACACCATACCTACCTATTAGTATCATTTGCTACTTCCGTGCATATTCAATATGCCTTGTTTTCTTCCGAATAAAATGTTTGCTTGTTATGAGAAAGTTAGTTAGTAAAGCTCTCACGAACTTGATGGCACACTTTATTTCCTGCACTTAATAAACCTAAACCATTGTGATTCTCCATGAAAGTTATATGCTTGAAAATTATAGGCTGGGGATTAGCAGAACCATGCTGTCACGGGGAACGCTTTCAACACTTGTAAATATATACCCAGTTGATACCGTGCTCTTTTGTTTGTGGATGTCGTCGGTGTGAAATAAAAGGGGAGCTTGTAAGTCCATGGAGTTATGTATGTGTGTTAGAGAAACGCCTGGGCCGCTGGTCTAATCCATGCTGACATGGTGGAAACCTACAGCGTAACCATAATGATATCTATGAAGCATTCTTCTTATAAAAAAAGAGAGATAGCTATTGAGAAAAAGAAAAAAAAGATTTATGAAAAGAGGAAAGAGAGAAAAGAGCACCATTTTCCCATTGTAAATAAGAAGATTGCTGAGATACTCATTGTCTGCTTGCCTTGTCATTTTGATATGGGGACTCTTCCATATCATCGGGCAAGGGGTACCCCGTTGGCGGTTCTCAATGATACGCACATACTTACGATGACAAGAACTTATCGGTAACTAAAGTTGAGTAGCATGAGGAGCGGCCCTCGTACTCAAGGGACTTGGGATTTTCAGTTTATAGTCTATCAAGCATATAACTCAGATTGGACCTCACTTTCACCTTAACCACATTAAAGATGCTTATGAGAGGGGTAATGAGAGCTCAAAGCTAATGAGTACCATACTTTCAGCATTTGGAAGCCTTTCAAACTATGCAAACCTTTTCTTTTACTTGTTGAGTCTCCACTTATTCTTTGAGCACTTTCTTAAAAGCATAGTGGCCATTCTTAGTTCTATGTGCATTGTCCCAAGACTTGTTGATTGATGCATACCTTGATGTTGCTTGTTTTAAACTATTTGTATCTAGTCACTCTTGTAAACTTTGAAGGTGTCCTATGCATTTATGTTTGCTACTCTATGAGGGACAATCTGAATGCCACTATGCTATGTTTTCTTTATGTGAAACAAACAAACGTCTTGCAAAGCATTGTTATTCATGAATCTTTTGTTTGTGCCTTTTCATGTTGCGTCATAGTTTCTTTGTCTTATTGCTAGAACTTTGTCTTTCATGTTATGATTGAAGTACTATGATCCCAACTTTGAATGTTTTACAAATGCTTTGATCAAGTTTATGATGGTGCATGTCACCACAAAAATTATTCTTTCTTTTTATCACTTACCTACTCGAGGATGAGCAGGAGTTAAGCTTGGGGATGTTGATACATTGCAAATGTATCTATAATTTTTGATGTTCCATGCTTGGTTTTATCCACTTTCTTGTGTTTTGTCCACACTTTGGAGTACTTTTCATATGATTTCTTGGACTAACCTATTAACAAGAGCCACAGTGCCAGCTGCCTGTTTTCTGCTGTTTTTGGTTCCAGGAAAGTCAGAAAATGAATATTCTCGGAATTGGAAGGGACAAAAGCCAAAGTGCCTATTTTTCTAGAAGACTCATGGAGCCAGAATACGAGACGGAGGAGGGCCAGGGGCTGGCCACACCCCCCAGGCGCGGGCTGGGCCTGGCCGCGCCAGGGCATGGTGTGGGCCCCCCAGGCACCCCCTCGGTCTCTCTCTTCGCCTATAAGGAGCCTTCTGACCTAAAAACCCCCTTGGAGGAGATCATCGCCATCATCATCACCATCGCTTCTCCATCGACCATCCATGTTTCCCCCATCTATGTGTGAGTAATCCCCCGTTGTAGGCTATGGGGATGGTAGGGATTGGATGAGATCGTTCATGTAATGGCATCAGATTGTTAGGGCATGGTGCCTAGTATCTTTTATTAGTGCTTTATGACTTTGTTGCGACTTGTTGTGCTTAATGATTGTCACTAGGGCCCGAATGCCATGATTTCAGATCTGAACATGTTATTGATTCATTATGATAGTATTGTTTATGGTCTTATCTGCAAGTTGTATACACACGTTGTTGTCCGGAACCAATGGCCCCGAAGTGACAGAAATCGGGATAACCGGAGGGAATGGCTTTGATGTGAGGATCACATGTGTGCACGGAGTGTTAATGCTTTGCTCCGGTGCTCTATTAAAAGGAGCACCTTAATTGCCAGTAGTTCCCTTGAGGCCCCGCTGCAAATAGGCTGGCAGGACAAAAGATGTTGTGCAAGTTCTCATTGCGAGCACGTATGACTATATATGGAACACATGCCTAGGATTGTATAGTACTTGGATGCTTTATCTTATTTATCTGCAATTTCCCTTTGTTCGGATTGCTATGTGGATTGTCTTGTCCATGCAACGCCCGTCGATCCATCCCTATGCCTACCGCAGTCGAATCCCACTATTTACTGCTATTGTCACTGCTGTCTTTGCTTTACTACTGCTGTTACTTTACTATTCCTACTACAAAACTGTTGCTACTGATAAACTGCTGTGAGCAAGATTGTTTCTAGGTGCAGCTGAATTCACAACTCAGTTGTTAAGGCTTATAAATATTCTTTGACTCCCCTTGTGTGGAATCAATAAATTGGGTTTCACTTCCCTCGAAAATACTGTGATACACCCCCTATACTTGTGGGTCATCAGAGGACAACAGAACTTTGATAAGGTTGTTGAACCTTAGCTATATGAGCTAAGTAGAGCAACACCGGAAAGTGTCCCGGTGGCGGCCACAATGCTCATGGATCCCGTGATTACAAAGGGTGTGATCTTGGACATTAGAGTTCTTATTGAAGCATGTGGGTCGGTAAGAATCAAATAGTAAGATTTGAAACAGAAGTCGTTATTGTTTTGACAATGATGAACCGACTGCATGCAAAGAAGCGATGATGGGCCCTGACTCCATAAAGTGACTAAGAAGTCATAGAATCTATGATAGTATCCATACACGAGAAATCAAGTTTTTGAACTTGGAAGACCCTCCGGAAAGGCGTGAAGCCTATCAGTCGTGTTTGGATCTATAAAGAAATAGACATGGATGTTTAACATCTATGAAATATTCGACATGTCGGAAAGAAGTTTACGGCAATGTTCAAGGAGGTTACTATGACAAGATTTGATCTTTCATAGCGATATTTAGTCTTGACGGATTAATGTAGCAACCACTACATATAATTTGGTATATGGTAGTTGAATAAAGAAAACAAGGTTCTTCTAATAGAATGGTTACCTAGGACGTGTACATGACACGGTCCGAAGGGTTTTGTTAATTCAAAGGGTGCTAAAAGGGCATGCAAACTTCAATAGTTGAAGTGAGCATAGCGGAGTTGGAATCTTCACCATGATTAAAATGTTAAAGGAATTTAATTTCATCAGAGATGATGAAGATGCTTGCATTTGCAAGAAATTAAGTGGGAGCGCTGAGAAAAATTTCCAATACATTATGCAGATTACATATCGTTGATTGGAAATGATGTATCTTTTATTGACACAAGTTAAGAATTTCATTAAAATACGATTTCGATGAAAGACTTAGGCAAAATCGGAATATTTGGCATCAATGTCTCTATCGATAGATTGAGGCGCTAATATGGTTATGCCAGACATACATATATGAGATATTGAAAGGGTTCAATATGGAAACAACAAGAAAGGTTCTTGCTGCATGGAAAGGATTCCATCAAGATTCAAGTGTTTCAACACTTGGTGAGTAAAATCACATGAAGATTTTGATCGATTATACCGTGATATGTATATATCCAGATATGTCCTATGCTCTAAATGTTATGAGCACATACCAGAATGATTCATAAGATGATCATTGGACGATAGTAAAGATATTCTTATGAGCTTTGGAAGAACTAAGAATATATCATGTATAAGTGACAAATAGTTAAAAGTAGTTCATTGTAAAGTGTTACATTGATACTAGTTTTGTCACAAGATACAAATTAAATTTATCTCAATTTAGACTATGGGTGGCACAATGTAGTGGAAAGGATGTTCCATGATGGATTTGGACGAGTTTCAAAGTTGAGACATTGTGACGAATACTACAACAAAAGGCTAAGTATATGACTACTATAGTAGTAGCAAAGGAGGGCATTTGTGTTAAGTAGTTTGTTATCAAACTAGGTGTGGTTCAAAGTGGGCTAATACTATGAAGATATATTGTATGACAATAATATCAACACATTTTAACCCGAACAAACTAAAGGTGTCACCAAAGGACCAAATTTATACAATGCCATCTCATTTGAGAATGAGTGATGCGTAGAGACGCAAAGACATGCAAATACACACAGACCTGAAACTGTCAGAGCGGGAGATTATGGTAACCACTAGAAATCGCGTATATGCAACACCAGAAATCCATATGTGTTCAATACGCAAAGTTTTTCAAACTAGATTATTGACTCTAGTGCAAGTGGGAGACTGAAGGGAATATGCCCGAGAGGCAATAATAAAGTGGTTACTATCTTATTCCATGTTTATGATAAATGTTTATTTTGCATGCTATAATTGTATTGATTGGAAACGTCAATACATGTGTGTTTAATAAACAAATAAAAGTTTCCTAGTTATGCCTCTCTTATAGACTAGCTCGTTGATTAACAAGATGATCAAGGTTTCCTGATCATGGACATTGGATGTTGTTAATAACGAGGTCACAACATTTGTGAAATGATGTGATGAACATTCATCCGAAGTATAGCATTACGATCAAAGTCATTATGTTTATAATGCTATAACATCATACGAAGTAATCTTAGTCCTTAGACCATGAGATCATGTTAATTGCTAACATCGGAAAAGTGACTTGATAAGATCAAACGTCACACCGTAAAAGGGTGACTATAAAGGTGGGTTCAGACACTCTAAAGGTGTTATGTTGAGGCTCCTGGATCAAGAGTGGAATTTGTCAACCCTGATGACGGAGAGATATACTCTGGGCCCTCTCGGTGATATCACATAACATAGCTTGCAAGCAAGTGATGTGATCACTAGAATGTTATATCACGGGAATGAGAAAAGAGTGCATGTCGGTAACGAGATCAAACTAGGTATTTGGATGCCGATGATCGAATCTCGAACATGTAATATATCGCGAGACAAAGGTATTTAGTTACGATGTTAAAGATTCACACGATCACAAGAGTCATCGTTGAATATGTGGGAGTCAGTATGGATCTCCAGGTCCCGCTGCTGATTATTGATCGGAGAGGGGTCTCGATCATGTCTGCATTATTCACAAACCGTAGGGTGACACACTTAAGGGATACCAACACCATTTAGGAGCAAATATGTTTTAGATAAAGATTAAGAAAACGCTAGAATCGTTTTGATGGAAACCGGAATTGTTTCGGGTGAAATTGCTGAAACTGGTTCTGCATGTGATATTGAAATGTTGCAGGGAGTTTTGTGTGAATGTTTGTTAATTAAAGTAATTAACAAAATTCTGAATAAAATGAATAAAAGTTTTTTATTTAAAGATAAAATGCATTTAATTTGGTGGACATTAAATGAAAAGTGAGTGGAGTTGAGATTGATGTGAGTGGGCTTAGTGGAAGCTCCACCCACATGAATGAGGGAGAGGAGAATATCATTTTGCGGCCCGAAAGTTGGGTTGTCCAGGCAACGCGGTACCCAAGTTGCTTACAATCAGCTGTGTTGCCCAAAGTTGGCGTGCCAAATACTCAAAGGGTCTTTTTCGGCACGAATTCAACTTTACGTTTCAATACAAAATATCAGGCTAACGGCCGTCAAGTTGGGCCCCATGTCAGTTCTCGCCGTTATGTCGCTCCTGTCGCTTAGGCGGGGTGGCTGTCACGTAGGCTTGCAGCGCTAGCACAGTGGATAGGACAACAGCCCCTGCCCAGTGTATTGACATGACAAAATAGGGTACATGTATCGGTGTTATAATTATTTTTTGTTTACTCAGAAGCTTGAACGACCACCGCCACGCATCTCTCCTTGGACTTCCATCCCAATCGTTAACCAGTACCTTAAAAGCACATTGACGGTTCCACCGTTCCCCTGCCTCGCAGAAACCACTCGTCTTCTTCCTGTCATCTGTCTTCTTCCCGTCTTCTCCTTGCCGCCATGGAAGATCGTCACACTCTAGAGATAAGCTTCACTACCCATGACAATAAGAAGATAGACGTTGTCTACACCAACGAGGAAGAGACAGTGGTGTGAGTCCTGAGGATGTACGAGGGTTGGCTTTAGAAAGACGAGGACAAGTTTGTGGGATTGGACCTAGAGTACACCCCGGAGCACCCATATGAAGCGAGTGAAGTCGCCGTCGTTCAACTGGCCATGCGGAAACACGTCCTCGTCTACCATCTCTCCCAGTTTGTAGACCTGCTCTCTGTAGCTAACCGCTTTTAGGGTTTTCTCCTCTTGTTCTTTATCCACTTGCTCATCTTGCAACTACTGGATTTTATTTAGGACCAAATAAATTATGACAAGACAATGTTGAGAGTCTTAATCTTGCATTTACTAAACTTTTCAAAATTATATTCAGATGATGATCTTGCATTGACAAAATATTTGTAGTTACAAATTTTGGTGATGACAAACTACATACTTTTAGGACTGATAGGAATTGTCTGGCGCTGCGCCAGTTCCTTCTAGAAAAGGGAATTGTTTTATGCACTGTCGACAAAACAACTGATTTTTCGAAATTTTATCAAGAGGGAATTATAATTCCTGCACACAACTGGATCGATATTCAGAGTCTTGTCAAGATCCTAGGGGGCTCCAGGAAGGATGGAATGGCATCACTCGCAACTAGAATCCTCGATGAGTCGTACGACAGAATGAAGGAAGATTTCCCTACGGATAGGCACAATTTCTGGGACGAGTGGCCGTTGTCTGATATAAACCTAAAGTATGCAGCCATAGATGCTTATGTGACCTACCAACTGTACAAGAAGATCCATTTTTTCTATGTTACCTCATGTTTTGCCCTATTTGCAAGAAGGAAGACGAGCTTAGGGGAGCCCTTTGTAGAAAATGCAGAATAGCTGAGTTTGAAGCTGCATATGCAAAGAAAATGGCTACATCTGAAGCAGCTGACAGAGAGGTTGCAGAAGCAGCTGAAAGAGAGCTTGCAGCTGAAGCAGAAGCAGCTGACAGAGAGGGTGCAGCTCAAGCAGCAAACATAGAGGCAACATCTTCTAGCGGCAACAATCAGGCATGTGATGCACCGCTAATTGTGCCACAGGACGCTGAAGATAGGGAAGCCAAGTCAGATCCCAGGTGGGACGAAGCATTTTGTGAGCTGTGGAGTACCTGGAATAGTCGCAGTTGGTCGCCTAGGAATGATGGCAAGCGCCTCAAGTGGTCTGATGAGAAGTGAATTAAATTTTACTTCTCAGTGTTATGTTTCTGTTTTGTGGAACTCAGTTAGCTTGTCAAGATGTCTAGTGCCTCAAGTGATAGTAGTAAAATAAATTTAACCCTCTTTGTGTTATGTTTATGTATGTATCTTGTAGCTTGTCAAGATGGTAGCTCGTGAACTGCCAGTTTGAAAGAGTGCCTTTTTCCTCTCTCGCTAAATAGATATGTTTCTGTTCTTCTAACCAAACCGCACATGGACCCACCTAGTGCCATTGCATGTCTGTTCTTTGCACAAACCACACATGGATCCACAAGTTTCATTGGATGTGTGTTCTTCTTATGAACCATAGCCAGTGTCATTGCATGTATTTTCTTCTCACAAACCACATATGGATCCACCAGTGTCATTGCATGTCTGTTCTTTTCATGAACCACACCTAGTGTCATTGCATGTCTGTACCTCTAAACAAACCACACATGGATCCACCTAGTGTGATTGCATGTCTGTTCTTTTCACAAACCACACATGGATCCACCAGTGTCATTGCATGTGTGTTCTTCTCATGAACCACAACCAGTGTCATTGGATGTCTGTTCTTCTCACAAACCACATAAGGACCCACTAGTGTCATTGGATGTGTGTTCTTCTCATGAACCACACATGGATCCACCCAGTGTCATTGCATGTCTGTTCTTTTCATGAACCACAGCTAGAGTCATTGCATGTCTTTTCCTTCAACAAACCACATATGGATCCACCAGTGTCATTGCATGTCTGTTCTTTTCATGAACAACACCCAGTGTCCTTGCATGTATGTTCCTCTAAACAAACCACACATGGATCCACCTAGTGTGATTGCATGTGTGTTGTTTTCATAAACCACACATGGATCCACCAGTGTCATTGCATGTGTGTTCTTCTCATGAACCACAGCCAGTGTCATTGCATGTATGTTCTTCTCACAAACCACATAAGGATCCACATGTGTCATTGCATGTGTGTTCTTCTCATGAACCACACATGGATCCACCCAGTGTCATTGCATGTCTGTTCTTTTCATGAACCACAGCTAGAGTCATTGCATTTCTGTGCTTTCCACAAACCACATAAGGATCCACCAATGTCATTGGATGGGTGTTCTTCTCATGAACCACACCCAGTGGCATTGCATGTCCGTTCCTCTAAACAAACCATGCATGGATCCACCAAGTATGATTGCATGTCTGTTCTTTTCACAAACCACACATGGATTCACTAGTGTCATTGGATGTGTGTTCTTCTCATGAACCATAGCCAGTGTCATTGCATGTATGTTCTTTTCACAAACCACACAAGGATCCATTAGTGTAATTGCATGTGTGTTCTTCTCATGAACCATAGCCAGTGTCATTGCATGTCTGTTCTTCTCACAAACCACATAAGTATCCACCAGTGTCATTGGATGTCTGTTCTTGTCACAAACCACAAAAGGATCCACCAGTGTCATTGGATGTATGTTCTTCTCATAAACCACACATGGATCCACTAGTGTCATTGCATGTCTATTCTTTTCATGAACCAAACCTAGTGTCATTGCATGTCTGTTCTTTTCACAAACCACACATGGATCCACTAGTGTCATTGGATGTGTGTTCTTCTCAGGAACCACAGCCAATGTCATTGCATGTATGTTCTTTTCACAAACCACATAAGGATCCACCAATGTAATTGCATGTGTGTTCTTCTCATGAACCATAGCCATTGTCATTGCATGTCTGTTCTTCTCACAAACCACATAAGTATCCAGCAGTGTCATTGGATGTGTGTTCTTGTCACAAACCACACATGGATCCACTAGTGTCATTGGATGTGTGTTCTTCTCATGAACCACAACCAGTGTCATTGCATGTCTGTTCTTCTCACAAACCACATAAGTATCCACCATTGTCATTGGATGTCTGTTCTTCTCACAAACGACATAAGGATCCACCAGTGTCATTGGATGTGTGTTCTTCTCTTGAACCACACATGGATCCACCAGTGTCATTGCATGTGTGTTCTTTTCATGAACCACAACTAGAGTCATTGCATGTATGTTCTTCTAAACAAACCACACATGGATCCACCTAGTGTGATTACATGTCTGTTCTTTTAACAAACCACACATGGATCCACCAGTGTCATTGGATTTTTGTTCTTCTCATGAACCACAACCAGTGTCATTGCATGTATGTTCTTCTCACAAACCACATAAGGATCCACCAGTGTAATTGCATGTGTGTTCTTCTCATGAACCATAGCAAGTGTCATTGCATGTCTATTCTTCTGACAGACCACATAAGTATCCACCAATGTCATTGGATGTCTGTTCTTCTCACAAACCACATAAGGATCCACCAGTGTCATTGGATGTGTGTTCTTCTCATGAACCACACGGATCCACCTGTGTCATTGCATGTATGTTCTTTTCATGAACCATAGCTAGAGCCATTGCATGTCTGTTCCTTCCATAAACCCCATATGGATCCACCAGTGTCATTGCATGTCTGTTCTTTTCATGAACCACACCCAGTGTCATTGCATGTCTATTCCTCTAAACAAACCACACATGGATCCACCTAGTGTGATAGCATGTCTGTTCTTTTAACAAACCACACATGGATCCACCAGTGTCATTCCATGTGTGTTCTTCTCATGAACCACAACCAGTGTTGTTGCATGTATGTTCTTCTCACAAACCACATAAGGATCCACCAGTGTCATTGGATGTGTGTTCTTCTCATGAACCACACATGGATCCACCCAGTGTCATTGCATGTCTGTTATTTTCATGAACCACACCTAGAGTCACTGCATGTCTCTACTTTCCACAAACCACATATGGATCCACCAGTGTCATTGCATGTCTGTTCTTTTCATGAACCACACCTAGTGTCATTGCATGTATGTTCCTCTAAACAAACCACACATGGATCCACCTAGTGTGATTGCATATTTGTTCTTTTCACAAACCACACATGGATCCACTAGTGTCATTGCATGTGTATTATTTTCATGAACCACAACTAGAGTCATTGCATGTGTGTTCTTGTAATCAAACCACACATGGATCCACCTAGTGTGATTGCATGTCTGTTCTTTTCACAAACCACACATGGATCCACCTAGTGTGATTGCATGTCTGTTCTTTTCACAAACCACTCATGGATCCACCAGTGTCATTGCATGTGTGTTCTTTTCATGAACCACACATGGATCCACCATTGTCATTGCATGTGTTTTCTTTCCATAAACCCCAGCTAGAGTCATTGCATGTCTGTTCTTCTAACCAAACCGCACATGGACCCACCTAGTGCCATTGCATGTCTGTTCTTTGCACAAACCACACATGGATCCACAAGTTTCATTGGATGTGTGTTCTTCTTATGAACCATAGCCAGTGTCATTGCATGTATTTTCTTCTCACAAACCACATAAGGATCCACCAGTGTCATTGCATGTGTGTTATTCTCATGAACCACAGCCAGTGTCATTGCATGTATGTTCTTCTCACAAACCACATAAGTATCCACCAGTGTCATTGCATGTCTGTTCTTCTCACCAACCAGATATGGATCCACTAGTGTCATTGGATGTGTGTTCTTCTCATGAACCACACATGGATCCACCAGTGTCATCGCATGTTTGTTCTTTTCATGAACCTCAACTAGAGTCATTGCAGGTATGTTCCTTCCACAAACCCCATATGGATCCACCAGTGTCATTGCATGTCTATTCTTTTCATGAACCACACCCAGTGTCATTCCATGTCTATTCCTCTAAACAAACCACACACGGATCCACCTAGTGTGATTGCATGTATTTTCTTTTCACAGACCACACATGGATCCAACAGTGTCATTGCATGTGTGTTCTTCTCATAAACCACAGTTGGATGTATGTTCTTCTCACAAACACAATAAGGATCCACTAGTGTCATTGGATGTGTGTTCTTCTCATGAACCACACATGGATCCACCCAGTGTCATTGCATGTCTGTTCTTTTCATGAACCACAACTATATTAATTGCATGTCTGTGCTTTCCACAAACCACATATGGATCCACCAGTGTCATTGCATGTCTGTTCTTTTCATGAACCACACCCAGTGTCATTGCATGTTTGTTCCTCTAAAAAACCACGCATGGATCCACCTAGTGTGATTGCATGTCTGTTCTTTTCACAAACCACACATGGATCCACTAGTGTCATTGCATGTGTGTTCTTTTCATGAACCACAACTAGAGTCATTGCATGTGTGTTCTTCTAAACAAACCACACATGGATCCACCTAGTGTGATTGCATGTGTGTTCTTTTCACAAACCACACATGGATCCACCAGTGTCATTGCATGTGTGTTATTTTCATGAACCACACATGGATCCACCTAGTTTGATTGCATGTCTGTTCTTCTCATGAACCACAAATAGTGTCATTGCATGTATGTTCTTCTCACAAACCACATAAGGATCCACCAGTGTCATTGCATGTGTGTTCTTCTCATGAACCACACATGGATCCACCCAGTGTGATTACATGGCTGTCTTTTTCACAAACCACATATGGATCCACCAGTGTCATTGCATGTCTGCTCTTTTCACAAACCACATATGGATCCTAATTAACCTTGGGAGAGCCCTAACCTTAGCCCCCCAATGGGTGGACATTAGACCGAGTCTTCTAGAAGGCACGCCCTAACACAGTTGTTCTTCTTGACGATTGTTACATACCGTTCGATCGGGGCGTTTTCACGATTGGGATGGTCTTCGTGAGAGCGATCCACGAGTAGGCTGTTCTGCGGCATGATTGACCATGCTTGCTCTGGACAAACTGGCAACACCGGGTGCTCCCCTGTTGCGAGTGTCACGACTCACGAGTTGAGTGGGCCACATCCCAGTGTCACGTCCCCATTACTTCTCTTCCTCCCCGTACTTCTCTTCCTTCCCCCTTGAAGCCACTTTCCCCACTTCACTCCCATACTGCCATAGCTGCAAGACGACGGCGCCTCCATCCCAATCCCCTCCCCGGCAGCCACCCCCTCCCCTCTCGCCATGGGTTCAAGGGGAGACGGCGAGGAAACACGTCGTGATGACAAAGACGGTGATTTCGATGTGAGTCGTCTCATCTCTATATCTATCATCTGTGGACAGTTATCTATTTTTTGAGCTAGATCTACTCTGTTTACTCATGTGCGTATGATGTGTTAGGCCAACCAGACGATGTATGACTACGACTATCACAGTTTAGTGGATGAAGACAGTCCTCTGCTATGTAAACATGGACATGTGCTCGCTAAATTTGTAGCGTTCGAAGGATGAAACGCAGGCAGGAGGTTTCTCTGGTGTCAAGGACATCGTGCAATGATGCAAGGCGGAAGTTGCGGTGTTGTCAAATGTGTAGACCTAGAGTGGCCCAAATCGATGCAGAAAACGTTGGACAAACTATGGGAAATGACTATTGAGTTGAAAGAATCCGTAGTCAGCTCACTTCTTGACAGTGTTGAGATGAAGCTATGGGACCCAGTTGACACGACCAAGCTTAACCAAGATCTCAGGAGGGTGCAAGACAAGGTTAGCAAAGTCGAGAAGGAGAGGGACGTGGCATTGCCCCTGAAGGCTAAAGCAGAGCAAGAACTGACTCAAGCAAGGAATGGTCTTCACTAGGCCAAAGTCCTGCAGTTTACAACTACGAGTATTGACAAGTGCATGAGGAAAAATACAGAGAAACAATTGAAGCTGTGCAAGGAAGATGCTAAAAAGAAGGAGCAGACGAATCAATCCTTGCTCTCGTAGGAAGATGCACATCGGGCTAAGATTAGGAAGATCAAGGAGATGTGTGATAACTAGTTCTATTTAGCTTGAGCTCCACACCTTTGTAAGTTGTAATAGTAGTACTTGTTGACCTAGCGGTCTGGACTAGTGGTCCGGAGTCCTGGGAGGAAAAAAATTGCTCTCCCGTTAGTCTATCTTAACCATGCATCACTTCCTTTTGTCTGATCATGGTGGTATTCTGAAATTGGTGGTTTGTTTAAACGTAATATACGTGGATATGCCACATGCAAATGGCACAGCCACAATTTATAAAGTGGAAGTACGTACACCCGGTTAATGGAGATCCGGAAGCTTCGCCAGACGCAGGGGATGCAGGAGCAGGGAGGCGGTGAGATAGATGGGCTCAAGCATCTAGGCATTATCAGTTGCCATTGTTGTTTATGTTGCCACGTCATTGTGCAACATTTGAAATAAGTTGCTGCTTCGTGGAGTGTGGCAGCTTAAATAATTTATTTCTGTGCCACTTACATTCCGTCGTATTTAGAGACCTCCTGCCCCTCAGCAATCGTGGAACCGGTGCTGTGTGTTTTTAGATAGCAGTGGCACAATCACAATTTCGGATTCAACTACTGACTTAGGCGTTTCCAAACCCTAAGTCGCGGTACATTTTACTCAGAGAACGTGGCTAGATTGTTTCGCCCAGCAACGTGCCACACACAGAGCTCTAGAATTTAACAGAATTACATATATAGGTTCAAGTTCAACACATTACTATGCATCTTCATTGCCAGCAGCCTTCTTCCATAGCCTGGGTGCCAAGCCTTCACGTCCACTGGCTTCTTCATTTCCTGCCTTCTTCCTCTTCCTCGGTGCCAATTTTCTTAGCTTCACGTACTCTGCATCGCCGGGACAATGGGCACCAGGATCGTGTCCAGCATCATCTTTCCACTCGTTTTTAATTTCTTCAGGCAGCAAAATGACTGACCCGACAACCATGTTTCTAACCTTGCGGCGCTTCCTGTCAAAGAAACAAGACTGTTGCATAACTGCTCAATATCTACAGAGCAAATAAAACAAAAATTACAATTCACCCCAAGCGACCTTTGCTTACCAGGATCTAATTGGGTTCGAGCAACCATCCTATCTAAGAATAGAAGGGTGACTCCCAGTTGCAGCAGCTTCCACATCCGGTACATCACAATTCAGCTCAAACATGCAAGCCGAAGCATACCTTTTCATCAACACAATTAGCTGACTGTCACACGTTAGAGGAACCATGATGCCACGTTCATCCATGAAGCTGAACTCTGCAGTCTGCTTCGGCCATAATTTCATCATGATTACGCGGAGCAGCAACCGTACCAGATATAGTGCAGATCTGCGCATGCGCTTCTTCCATTGTGATACAATGGTGTCCATACCACTTGCCCTTAGAGTCTTACCTGGAGAGGACTACCATAACCAGGTAAGGGGGGTCCGCGGAGATCCCACTTGAGAGAAAACTATGGACAAAATATGTTTGTCAGCGGCTAACAAACAATTTGAGGTTCAGTAGCCAGCTAGCAGTTATAATTAGTGCGAATAGCAAAGAGAAAGGTAGCTCACCTGCTTGTAGCCAGAACTTCTTCTTCCTTGGTAGTAGGATCTGCCATCCTCCGAGCTGCTCGGCTCGTCGGCGGCGGAGGAGGGCTAGAGCCTCGCAACAGTGGCTACGACATGCGTCATTGGAGCTCGGGATCAGCGACTGGGCGCAGCAACTAGGAGCAAAAACTTGGTGCTGGAAGTCAAATGTCCGAAGGGATCGTCCTGCCTGGAGGGTGGATTCCGACGCCACCGGTGCTAGGGGAAAGGTGGGAATGGATTTGTGAAATTGGTCAACGCATCCAACCCACTTAGCTACTCGATTTTCCTAAGAGGTTACCGCGTTGGCGCTCGCGTCACGGACAGATGACCGACATGAGGGTCCCGACCGTCTACTTCACGGGGCAGTTTAACATAATGTTTGAATTTGGCAGGGGTGAGATGAATTTGCCTCGAAATGGCCCCTCTCAGTAGTTGGCGGCCCAACATTTCGAAATGCGGCAATTTCAGGCAACTTAGGTACCGCCATGCGCTGGCCTGTGAACTTTGGTACCGCAGACGAACAGGCCCGAGGGAGAGGTGGGGGCACCCACCATGGATGGTCAGCCATGGCCTTGGGGCTGCGCCTCCTCCCCTATAAAAGGATCCCCATGGCCCCTCTCCTCTTGCCCCACCTCCTCGTGAAGGTTCTCTTCTCCCTCTAGTTATTCCCCGTGGTCTCGGATTAGCGAGATACATATTCCCAGTGGCTTTATCTAGAAAGGAGTTGTTGCTTCCGCTGCATCGCTGGAGCGAGGAGGCAGTGGTTGTTCGGTGGACCGGACGTGTGTGCGATCACGGATGCACCGCTACTTTGCGATACTGGACTTGATGGTGCTGGACCTGATGGTGCTGGAACTACTGGACCTGAAGGACTTCATCACGATCTTGAGATCGGTAAGTGTACGACTACATCATCCACGAGTTCCATCTCGTTAACAAAGTTTTGTTGTCTTTGAGGGTAAGTTCTCTATGGATGTATATCCACATGTTGCTTGTATCTAGTAGATAGATCTTGGCGTATAGTTCCCATCGTAGGAATTTTTTGTTTTCTATGCTGCGAACCCAACAATGATCACGTGCCCATCCACCGAAGCTTATTTGGGCTCATCTGGGATAAGTGCTCCATTCGAGTCTTCCTCATATTCCTCGGTAATCACCTCCTCTATTGGAAGTTCTTTTGTCGAGGTCTTGTTCTTCTTGTTTTTCATCTTTGCCTTCTTGGCAGCACTGGTAGCAAAGACGGCTTTGGGTCCGTTTCCTGGAGTCAAGCTCTGAGCGGTACTTTCGGACATCTGGACATCAGGATTATCTCCGAGATCCATGTCATCATGCGCTTTGGGAGAGTTTTCTCTGGACCCTTCGTCCATGGCTTCTCCTTCTTCTGCAGCTTTGGAGTTGAACTCCTCTTCATATTCCGTGGAGAACTTTCAGAAATCCGCCGACGTCATCGAGTCATTCGAAGATCCGGGTAAGTCGGTGTTTGTTCCAATTGCCTCCAGCACCGAGTCTTTGTTGTCTCTAGCATCGGCAGAGTCGGATCCGAATCCAACATATCCGACAAAGTGCGACGTGTGGCTCCTAAGGTAGTTGCGGCTTTCCTCGTGGGCTTCCTCGAAAATCCTGATGGTTTCGAGAACCTCATCCACGTTTGTGCCTTGCAACATCATGCGCCTCAACATATGCCTCAGGAAAGGTTGGTCTGTTCCGGCGTTAGCAGAGCCGGAACCAAGGTTATTGTCCTGCTCCTCCTAGATTTCGACCTCTATGGGTAGATCGATTTGGGATTCGGCCTCGCTAGGGAGATCCACTCCAGATTCGACCTAAACCGCAAGATCTACTTCAGGTTCGGCTTTCTCCACTATCTCCGCAACGAGAGCGGGCTAAGTGGGATTAGGGTTATCTGAGATCCGGAACTCTATCACCTCCGCAGACAAAGTGGACCCAAAAATTTCTTCTGCCTCTATCATCACCGCTGGGGTGGGTGGGACAGGTTCAGTGAAACCGATGTACACATCGATCTTGCCAAAGGACATGATGGTGTAAGCAGTCACGACCTCCCTAGCTGGAATCCAGGTCTCGTCGAGAAAGACGAGAGGGACGTCGCTAGCGTAGAGGACGTGACCGACGGCGATGGTCTCGCCGATTCTGATTCTTCCAGATTCTGCTCGGAACGCAGATCCGAAGCTCACTTGCCCCACGGTGGGCACCAACTATCGTCAGATTGATGACAAGTATGCCATAAGGGGGTCCTCGAGGCATGTGGAAGAGAGGGGTGTGAGACGTACGGTGTTCCGGGACGGTGAGCACACAAGTTTACCCAGGTTCGAATCCACCGGCTTTGGACAGATCCTACTCCTGCTAGCAATCCAGTAATACGGTAGAGCCGGGTTACAATGGTTTCGCCTGTGCGAGTTGAGATTGTAGACTATTGTGAGGGTGTCCTAAAGGCTCTCCCTAGGACGTCTTATATAGATATCCGGCCTAGGGTTTACAGGAGAGACCTATCCGGCTACGACTAAGAGTCGGTTACAAAGTACATCTTGAACTACAAGTAACACTATGTGCCTATGTCGGTAAGTCATCTAGTCTTTCCTGTAGCCGGATTGGACTCCGTCTCTTCTCCCTGTCTGGACTGCCCATGAAGCAATGCTCTAACCCGAAGTGGGCCACCCTGGTCAGTGAAGGCACAGTGAGGATATCCGGAAAATATATCCCCAACACCCTGCATACTACAAGAATATAAAAATAAATGATACATAAACAGTTCTAGAACTCACTGAATCTTCGACGATTGGAACAAGAAATGTGTCATATTAGTGTTTCTATGGAAATTGAAAAGTAGAAATGTCAGTGAAACCTCACTGCATGTCATTTATTTTTCTTCTTTTACTACATATTGTAAATACCTTTTTTGGCTAATCAATAAATAAAGTACCGTGGGCTGATGCTCTATAGTTTTGGTTTAAAAAATCAGTACCTAAGCGATGAATTTACCAAGAAAGCAACAACAAAATAATAAATACCAACATCCTCGGTGTACAATGAAATAACTTACCCTTATTACAGTAAGAAATAAATGATCGCATATCTCTATTACAAATGTCATTCCAGGATTTATCAATTTTGCAATGCGTGTGGAATATTTAGAAGTGTTGCAACACCAAGATCAGTATACATATTTGACGTGCGGTAGATTGAGAGGGAACATGACTTTCTCGGAATCATCGATACCTCTTGGCAATGTGTTCCTCTCAGGAAGTATATTGTGCCAGAATTACATGATATGGTTGAAGCTCACGTCGGTTCATTTGTGTTGCACCTTCATTTTCAGAGCCTTCAGGGTTACATTCAGGCGTGTATGCTCAGGCTGGCACCCAGGACACATCGGAGTAATCCCGTCTTTATCCATTTGCGTCAGCTTGGCTTTCGCTCTAGTAGCAGCTTTGGCATTGCTCGTCTCCTTGGGAAGCAGTTCTTAAACATGAGGGTCCCATAAAGCTGGAGTTAGCGGTGTCTGCGTATCCGCGTATTCTCCGCCACCACCGGATCCGGCATCTCCTTCACGATGATCATACCGACCAACATCTCCTTCATGATAATCATGTTCGGCATCTCCTTCATCATAATCATGTCCGGCGTCTTCGTGAGCATCATTTCCTGCCGGTGCCCCATTGTTGATGTCCTCGTCAATGTAGTCAGGCATGAAACCACCCATGAGCAAGTGCTTCTCCAATGTCCCAGAATCAGGTTTGATTAGGGTCCCGAGTTTGCATCTCTTACAAGGACATCTTATCTCGGTCATGTTTTCATGAATCATGACGGCCGTCGCGCATGCCTTGTATCTAGCCACCATAGCTTCTCTCAGGTGGCGCACCATGGTTGCCTGCATGGTATGGAGCAAAAGAGAATATTTAGATCCACACATGCAAAAGTTTGGCATGATCTTCCTTATAAATAGGACATATGGGTAGTGCAAAACATTTCAGCAAACATTCATGCACCATACACCGGCACCTACACAACACAAAGTATACACAAGAACACAAGCATATATCCATGCAAACATCTCCCGAGCAATGACGACAAAGCCTCACATACAAAACATGCATCATACATACCGCCAACATCCACACACACAAACAAGCACATGTATCCATCCAACTATATATATACTCACGTAGTAGACAAGTTACAACTAGACGAGGCCGCGCAAGAGAGCGTGTGAAGTGGTTAGCCAAACTTGATGGAGACAAGAGATGTGGAGGAGGAGAGAAAAGGTGTGTGCTTTAGTGGATCTACACGGTGGAGAGGAGTCCCTTTATAGATCCATCCAACCCAAAGGGGTTTGGCAACCAAAAATGGAGAAATTATTGGAGAAAATGGGATGGGGAGGAGGAGGAACCCGAGCTAGATCTATGGTAGAAATGGTGGTGCTCGTGGTGTTAGGTAGGGGGAGGTTCCACCTTTAAGGTGGCTAGCACGACATACCCATGGCGCACCATAGTTAAGTGCGCCACAGACATTCCTTTTCAGTGGCGCACTGCAATACCATGTGCCACGGATAACCTGCAACCTTTTCAGAGGCATGGGTCTACATATATCTGTGGCGCACTGAAACCACATGCGCCACTATTACCTAACTTATTCGTGGCGCACACCGATTTTGTGTGCCACAGATAGGCCACCCATGGATTGGGGTAACCGCCAGCGCTGGGGCCCACATATGCGTGGCGCACTGATTTGGCCATGCGCCACGGGTAAGCTCATGTCAGTGGCACATCTTCTTGGCGTGAGCCACAAATAACTATCCGTGGGGCACCCTACGGATGTACGCCACGGGTATGACCCTCATGGATAAGCCTTTTCCTACTAGTGTACACCTGCACGAGAATGAACTTGCAACACAATTCTCTCTTACATATAGTTTCTAAATCTATGGGTAACACCTAATGACAACCAAAGTTCACCAATATTCTGTCATAATATTGAGCCACCATAAGTAATTAAACAAAACTAAACAATAAGTAACTAAAAATACCTTTAGATGAACATGTCATCGAGAGGAATTTGGACACCATTTGAGACAGAATTCACTGGGAATTGAACAGTTGAACGTAAAGGAGGAAAACTCAAAGAACATATCCTATATAACTAAGAAGATCAACCTCACTAACATATTTCTCTAAACATGTAGCTATGCCACCTCATTCATGTGCCACCTCAGCAATTTCCGTTTCTTTTTTCCAGGTTTAGAATTCCCAGTTCTATTCGACCAAAACTGCCTCCGGTTCTTTCCGCCCTGGCATGAGCTTTGGTACTCACAAATCGAACCAACCAGTCCAATATAGCCTATTATTGCAGCCCATACACAGCCCGTTACACCAGATGCTCTTGAATCCAAAGTACAGGCCCACTACGTTTTTTTCTATGTCCATATATATTTACCCAATTACTTCTGCAGGCACCATTTATTCAAAAAAAAAAAAAACTTCTGCAGGCACCAACGACAATTGACACTTCATCTTCTCCATTACTCCGTGAGTATTATATACGCCGCATCCGCTTCCTCTCCCCACAATCGTCCGTGAGGAACAGTTTCACGGAAGATTAATGGAGGCATATGAGAAGTTTGCACATATTTTTCCTGTTTATATGCCAGGCTCTGCCTCAAACGGATTTGTTCAAATCGTCCAACACAACTCGTACTAGCGCATCTGGTGATCCCTTCCCTCCTGTCTTCTCCCCTGCGAATATTGCTTACATCACAACCTCTTATTTTCTCAGGTGCTGCACAATTTGGATGCTAGAGCCCTCCTGCTTGCTGGTCCTTCGGTGTTGCATACCCATTAGCCTAAAATTGAAGACTCATATTGGTACATATCCGTTCCTATATCTTGATTTTTATTTGTTTGATCAAAATCTAATTATGAGCAACCTCCCAGAACCTCACGACCTGCTAGCTGCCTAGCTTGCGATGTACTTTGTCACCAAACCTCAACCCTCGGTGAGCTCATTCTGTCACTTATTCACAGGATTTGACGTTGTATGGTTTTGGTTCATTGGCGTCTCGATTGACCTCATAGTTTTGCAGTCTGTGATTGCAAGATCTACAGCACAGTTGGTTTTCTCTGACGAGAATATGTTCAGATTTTCTCATGGGATTTTGAACTAGAGGATCGGCGGAGATTGGCTTGGGGACTGCCGCCACAAGACGATCTCGTCGTAGAGGGAACAGGTTACCGAGACAGGCGCGCAGAGTCAGGTCAGCATCCTAGCGAGATTGCGAGTTTGCTGCCACAAAATTATCCGAGACCCCGCAATGAGGTGAGCACGTAAGGTGCATGAACAAGGTGATTGACTACCTCGACATATTCACGAGCCAGCGGCAGAATGCTTCCTTCATCCTCCACCACGGGCAACAACGTCCTTCCTGCACATGTGTTTTCCTCTGATGAGCAGTGCTGATTTCGTTTTCAATGTAGTACTGTACATGCTAAGTACGGATGGTGCTTGGGCTGGGCATCAGTTGACAGGGATTTCCTTCTACAAAGCCAATCTATATTTTGTTTTGATTAATTTATTATTTATTATATTTTGTCAACCAGATCAAGCAATGCTTTGTCCAGGTTAATGAGACCGTTCATTTCACCAACTGTAACTCCAGTATGGCGTGCACTTTTGTAGCATTAATAATATTATATTTTTTATTCTCAACAGATATATATAGCATTGAGCAATATGAGAGAACATAAGGACACACAAGTAGCAGCAATGAAGCTTTGATTTTAGGTACACGCTAATCCTTTCTTCCCTAGGATATGTTGCTGATAATGTTCAGTTATTTTTAATACATATGAAACTCCGGCAACCTTCCTCTAATACTTCCTTAATAGTGTTCAGACTAACTTTTGAGACAGGGCATAAACTTGGTTTGCTCACAGTAATTTGGCCATTTAGGGCTTCGTGCAAGGTGGCTGCCGTTCAAATTTGAATGCTGTCGAGTGTACTTCAATATTGCAGGCCTGTTCAGGTTTTGAAGTTAGCATGGCCAGATGTAAATTATTTTCTGATTTGTAGTATTCTATTAAGCATAAATGTGCAATCTTCTTCTAAAATAAGTGTAAACTTGATAGAGAATTGGAGGAAGGGGGAAATGGTGCTGCATAGGGCTGTCTAACCAACTGCAAAAGCATGAAAAAGGAAGGAAACGGAAGAAAATAAACTCACTTTAACTGAACATGTTCCGTTCTTTTACTTGGATTTCCAGTATTATGTCACAATGAATCAGATTTTTCTGCTTGAAAGTCCATTTTCATATTTGGCTCAATATTTTTTTGTTATGTCACGTCCCTTAAGATTTTGAATGTCAATTGTCATATTAATTTAATATGTATATTGTCCTATTTCTTTGTTGCTATGTTGTACTGTTAACCAAATGTTTGTACACAGAGGCAGCTTGCCAATTCACACTTACAGGTATGTAACCCTCTTTTTACTTGAATTTACGTGGTTAGATATTATTCATTAGAAATAATAGTCAGTTGTTAAAATATATTCTGTGTTCCCCTCCTATACGATTAACCATCGTATGGCTTCTTCACATGTGCTATCTGATAATAGCATGGATCTTTTTCACAGGACATTAGCAAGGGGTCTGGTAATAGCTTCTCATATATCAGGTTGCTACCTTCCTGCATCAAACACATATGCATTTTAATTCTTTTCGAAAGCATCTGATTTACTTCCATATGGAACCGGCAGTTCACACTACCAAAAAAACTTTTACTTCAGATCTTGGATATGCTTACTGGTTTAACATGTACAGTACTAAATCCATGAAATTAATATGCAAATACAAATAGCGATACTCAAGGGAAGGAGGATTTTATAGATGACAATTAGGAATATGTATCAGCCTCATCCTTTTTACCCCAAAATAGTTTTTCACAAACGTAATTTTACAAAACTCAAAAATTGATTATTATATTGTGTAGCATAGATTGCCGCAGCAACGCGCGGGGTATCATCTATTTCATAGGAAAACTTAATCCAAATGTTCAGTCAGTATGGACCACACCCATTTTTTGTCCGGTTCCATGCGAATTCAGAAACAAGGCAGCATGCGTAATTTTCTATTCTGTACATGCAGTAGTTGGTAGTGGGGTCCTTTACCTGGAACACATCTTTGTAGAGGCAACATATCATCCACAACTTCTCTCACACAATTTCTCTGTGGCATCGCGATGTCACTAACGAGCAGCTCCGCCACCTCTAAGGCGAGCTCATGGCGGGCCTCCCTTAGTTCGTTTGCGGTATCAAACTTCTCGGGTGAGTGCACCGCGGTACCCGAGTTGTCATCAATCGCGCTGAGGGGCCGTAGTAGAATCGCCAATTGTCTAGAAGGGCCAAATGAGGGTGAATACAAATCTAACGGCCAAACGGTCGTTTGAACCAGACGAAAAACGGTTGAACTCAAATACTGCCGTTAAGTCAACTCTTCTTGGCCCGCCATGTCAGTATTCTCCGTTATCTTTTGCGGTCGTAGACTAGCTTATCCCCTGCGTGGACCAGATCCTTGAGTGGACTAGATCTATGTCTTTGCTCTGCTCTGGTCTTCTCCCCTGCTCCCCTCCACATAACATTTGCTCAGCTCTGGCTGCTCGTCTCAGAGCAGAGCTCGCACTTGCTCTAATTTGCGTCTCCGCCATGTCCGGTCAACCTCCCACGCTTCTAATTGAAGCTCGCAGCCATCGCATCGTCCACTGTATCGGAGCTTCGCGTCCCTGGACTAATATCTTGCCTCTGGCTAGTCCTTCTCGCACGACAGAGCGCGTCCCGTCGGGCGATCCAGGCCGGCGACCGGCCTAAGGAAGTTGCATGCTGTCGTGCACCCCAGGCATGGTAGCCTTGGCACAGCAGTTCGATGACCACACTCTCATGGCCACCGTGCTGGGCGTCCGTCCCGCCGTGTCACCAGCAGAGTTGCTGTCGGCTTTCAGGTCTCGTTTTGGGATCAGACGAAATGAGGTCAAGATTGAGGTATGCGCGCTGCCATTCGATTTTTTCGTCCGGTTCGAGCACAACTCATACACCGAGCGCGTTCTGCATTCTTCCCGTTCTTTCAAGTGCTGCGGGGAGAAAATGAGCTTCATGCGTTGGCATCGCGCCTGTGGGTGGGACGATCGCGTGGGGCAGCTTCGTTTCTTCTCTAAACTCGGCTTTGACAGCCTCCCATTGGATGCTTGGGAGACGGAGGCCCTTAAGAAGGCCGTCAGTAGCCTTGGGGGCGAGCTGGTGGAAATCGTGCCACCGAGTGACAGATAGGTCATCGAGGTAAAGGCATGGCTAAAAGATCCTGACGCCGTTCCTAAGATGTACGAGGTGAAGATTCCAAGCAGGGCAGGGCGACAGCTTTGCTAGAAGCACCCGGTCATCATCCACCTGGAGGAGGTTCTGGAATCGATACATGGCATTCAGGGCCCCGAAGAGGCTGCCAAAAAGCGTCCTCGTCGCCTGCAGTGTTGTCCTGGAAGGATCAATGGCACAGGACCACCATCGTTTCGCGACGGCGCACACAGTTTTGGTGGGGGAACCGGGCTTGGATGAGCTGGTGGTTCTAATTTCCCTCGAGTGAAGACAAAGCTTTAGTGAATTGCCGTGGTATATGTGGCTAATGAATTTGTAGTATGGAGAGCGTAGCAGGAAGTTAGCATCGACTAAAAATGTGTAATAGTTTGAATCAATGTAGTAAATGTGTGTAATAGTTTGAAGTATTATGTGTGTGTAATAGTTTGAATCGATGTAGTATGTGTGGGTAATGAATTTGATGTAGTGTGTGTGTAATAGTTTGAATCGATGTAGTTGAACACTGTGCTTTATAATTTCTGTGAATAACCAAGGACAACCTCATGAAAATAGGGTGGTCTGGCAATGAGCAATATCAATTCTGTGGATGCCAAGAAAATGTAGTCCATCTCCTCTTCAAGTACAAGGTAGCTACATTTGTAACACGTTGAACTACAGAACCATTTTGCAGGCAACACAAGACAAAGGAAAAATGGTTTACAGCATAGACAGCAGACGCAAAATCTGTAGTCTGGGATAAAAAGATGTCAGTTAACTGGATTTAACCATGACTAGTAATTGAAGGAAATAGATACTTGATAGTATTTGCTTACAACAGTAGTACTTCCATACAAAAAGGGTCATATACCTACACAAAAATGGGATAAACTTTCTACTAGTTTATAGAACAATTCGTCAGCATTTCATCTACAAAAGCTATTCTTCAGTTTGAACTCAACTATTCTACACTGAAGAAACTACAGATCTCCACCAGAAAAGTTGGCTAGCCAATTGCCTTGAGAGGATATAAGTTTTTTGATCATTTAACCCAAACTGATCTATTGCCTTCCCGCCAAACTACAAGAAATCTACATCGTTCATGCATGAGCGATTTGCGTGCGCCAGTCCCGGTTCAGTTGGACCATCTGCGTCACCGCAACGATTTCTTCGAAACTGAAATTTGGCATCTCCTTCTTGGAATCGTAGGCTCCGGCTGTCAAACAATTCAGTATGCTGAGTGTAGACGCTTGGTCGCCGCCACGGTATGGCCTCCGATGGTGCGTAGGATGGAGCGTCGTTACTGCAGACGGCGTGCTCCCAGCCTCCCCCACTTCGGTAAGGTAGTCCGCGCCGAAGTGTGGACGCGAGAGTTCCTAGACCTTGGCGCTGCCCTGTTCGAGGGTGTGTACCCTCGGCGACATGCTCTCGTGAATGATTTGATACGTACCTTGTTCCCACTTCCTAGAGCATGCCGTAATGTCTCCGCGCGATTTCTCCACATCGCTCTCTTGGCCCTGCTTGCCGCATCTGGCGTCGATGACGCTGCCGTTGCCGCCGCGGCCGATTTAGCACATTCAGGGAAATCATCTGCCTCGCAAGGCAATGGGAGACCGGCCTTGAAGTAGAGCTTCATGGGCTGCCTTAGAGGGGCTAAATACCCTAGTTTCGGCGGCTGTCGCGGCGGCAGTGGCTGCTTAGGCGGGGCCATGTTATCGTAGTTGGTGCGGCGCGGAGGAGCTGTGCAAGGTGAACTATGGTTTATCGGAGAAGGGGAGTGAAAGACTGATAGTAGGTTTAGACTACGGGCACGCGTGAAAATAACCATCTCCCATTTCCTTAGAGGGTAATAATTTGACACTCGTTGCATTAACCGCTCAATCTTTATTTCCCTTCTCAGCATAAGAGTGCGAATGTATTAAAAAGATCGGTCGTGGCTATCCACTTCATCGGACAATGTACCAGGACAGGTAGGAGACGGGACCGGGTTTCATTTAGAAATGTTGACGACTGTGCCCTTATGTTTATACGATATTATTTATATGCCACCATGTACCGTCAATTGTAGCAACACCATCAGAAACAGGGGATAACGACGTGACATGTTTTCTTTTTTTAAAGGGCATCAGAAACAGGGGATGCCGACGTGGCATGTTTTCTGACTGGCGGGCCCGCCTCCTCCACCTTCGATGGCACGCATCCCAGGTTCAAGCGCTGGTGCCGCCCACCAACACACTATTGTGCAATTTTCCATGTGGAACCTAAATTCTGGCGCTGAGCTGATGCCCATGTCGAACACAGAGAATTCTGAAAGAAGCAACTAAAAATAAATACTTTGAATTCTGAAAGTACTAAAATTAAATACATTACAATTTTGTCTGAAAGGTAATACACATACTGCTGATCGAAATAATATAAATACAGTACAAATTTCTACTTCGAAAAATAGACCTGAAAATGCTAGCAAATAACCTAGGATGAATATAGGATTTATTCTCCCCTATATATTTCGTCATCGGCGGCTCCCGCATGCTGCAACACATATTCAGAGAACTCTCTCCGTTTGCAATGTGCTGCCAGTATCTCGTCCAGAGGGTAAGGCCTCGGTGTATGTTCCAGACTTAAGCCATACGTCATTGTTGGTTCCTCTTCCTAGACTTGAACCTCATGATCATATAATCTGATATAATTCTTGTAGTATATGCAACCGGGTTTGACTGTGGGGTTTAACCTGGTGTCAATGGAGATAGATCAATTGTAATCAACAAAGAGGGCACGACTTCCAATGTCACTGACGGCCTCAAGAGAGCTGTTCTCCGTACCCGGTACAACACCGGTTGCCCTTTGGTGAAATCCCCGTTCAACACAAGAAGCAGATCACCGTCTGACTCCACAAGATAAAATTTGTAAGTTCCGCGTACCTGTTCAAACGTTGGGGCCGAAATTATTTTGGCCATCGTGACAGTGCTCGCGCGCTGCTGTAACTGGATGTTGGTCGACAAGATGTCTCCATTCTCAAGTAATGCATATACTTCCCCTCATAATGCCGTCATGCAGTCCAAAAGTATAGCAGGAGGTGGCGAATACAATCCTTCTCCAAATGATTCATTGATTTGCCCCGTTGGGATGCTCTCATCGGCCCATGCAATATGATCTGGATAATCAGTGCAAATGAACACCATCGTCGGGGACTTCATCACGACGATAGATTGCAGAAGATCAGATGGTATGTGTGCTTGAAACTCAGTGTTAGACTTATGAGTGATTGGGTTCAGAAGCCGAATCCGGTACGGCTCCACCCTCTGAGCAAGCACGATGACGCTACGAGAAACACCAATGAAGTAGAATCTTTTGGAAGAAGAGGGCATCAGTTAACACTAAGATGTTTACAATGGAAAATACCAATAAATATCGGATGTGAATGTGAACCTGCGATGGACGTCCATTAGATTTTTCCTGAAGCAATGACTAGTGGCGACATTGAGGAAGGTGAAGTCGCCAACGTCTGTAAGTGTGTGATCTATCATGATCCAGTTGTTGAGATGGAATTCAGGCACCTTTAAAGTACGACGCCAATCGGTGCGAACTTCCCGACAAGCAGCATAGGTGTCGACGTACTCCTCTTTCTCCAGCAAGTAGTCAGCAATCTTGCGAAGTGGGTCAGCCGGGAGATCGGACCAGTTCCTCTTCATCCGGCTACAGGCCATGTCTTACATGCGGGAATGTTTTGATCGAGGAAGAAACAAGAACTACCACTACGAGGAGAAGAAGAAGAGGAGAACAGATGAGGGATACGAAGCGGAACTGCCACTGCGAGGAGACGAGGAGACGAGGTAGAAGAAGCAGAACTGCCACTTCAAGTTTGGATCAACCGGCTTTTTTTCGAAACTAGCGCGTGAACCAGCCATGCACTGCATGCAAGTTTTGATCAAACAGACTGACATGTGGGACCTGCTAAAAAATTCCATGAAGTGCTACTGTGCATAATACGCTAACAGGTGGCATGTTTTCTGACTGGCGGGCCCGTCTCCTCCACCTTCGACGGCGCACGTCCCAGGTTCAAGGGCTCGTGCCGCCCACCAACACATTATTGTGCAATTTTCCATGCTTTGTCGCAACCAGCTCCGCTCCTCTTCTCCTGCCGCCACCACTCCGCTCAGTCGTGCACCGCTCTCATCGTCCCCTTGGGCCGTCGTCCTCCCGCCCTCCCCTCCCTGCCATCCCCTCACGTCCCCTCCCCTCCCCTCCCTGCCTTGTCTCCTTGCCACCGTCCACCGACCAGGCGCGTATGGAAACGAAAACCAAGAGTCGGCCGTTGGGTTAGGGGCCCAACAACGCTGGTGATCCGGATCCCGCTAGGAGATGGATCCTGCAAGGCTTGAGAGCACGGATATGGGTCCTGCGTGGCTAGAGAGCACAAAATCTCCTTCAAGTCTAGAGAGCACAGAGGACAACGAAATAGGGGGAGAGGAAGCGAGGTGCAGAGCTTTGGAGGTATGGAGCCCGGAGAAGGTGTCGTGCATCCACATTGAAGGGTAAGAACTGTGATTCCTTTTCTGCATACCCCAATTAGCGTTTCTAGTCCCGTGGTGATGGCAAGGATATGTGTTGGTAACCACATGACGTCTATACAGCTTGTCCTTGAGCATGATGCTTTGTCAAGCGAGCATGAAGGCACTGAAATGTGTAGCGGTGCGGATGATGATGAGAAAGCATATCCAGACGTGGCTGCTGACCCTGATAGGATGGAGAGTAGGGAATATTTGGTTGATTCGAACTTTGAGCCTGACTATGGGACTGATGAGGAAGAGGAATGTGAAGATGTGGAAATGGTATGTAGATACGACGACGAAGACGAGGATAGGCTAGTGATACACTTTGACAGGGACAATCCTACAATTGATGAGGGGATTGTCTTTGATAATGTGGAGGACTGCAAATATGCAGTTGCAACCTATGCAATCAGAGTCGGGTTCGAATTTATCATTGAAAAGAGCGACCAAAAGAGATTTAGGGTGCATTGTAGGGAAAGTAATGTGTGTAAATGGAGATTACATGCATCTCCAATGCGGAGTGGACACCCATTTCAGGTTGCAATAGCTACATTTAGTTTCAGTCTTTCTCATATTTATTCTGCTGATAACTATCTCTGAATTATTTGGATTCTTATCGAATGCAGATCAAAGTAAACACGAAGAAACACAACTGCCCTAATACTTCTTTAAGTGATAAATTAGACCGGCGACTACAAAGTGGATTGCTGCTACTGTACTTGACTGGGTGAGGCAGGATCGTAACATTGGACCTGCTGAACTCAGAGCAAAGATTGGGAAAAAGTTTAACATTCTGATTCCTTACCATAGAGTCTTTGATGGGAAAGAGATGGCTCTAGACTTCATTCAAGGCAAGTGGAATGACAGCTTTCATATGTTGTATAGTTTCAAAGCTCAGGTAGAGAAAACATCACCTGGTAGTGTTGTTGACATCGATTACGAGGTTGTGAAAGGAAGAGAAAAGGTCTCGAGGGGGGTCAGGTATAAGCAGGCATATAAGATATGCTTCAGGAGATGTTTTGTCTGCCTAAAGGCTTGTTGGAAGGGGTTCCTAGACGGGTGCAGGCCATACTTGGCAATAGGCGCAACTTCTTTAACAGGGAAGTTCAGGGGACATGTTGCTTCTACTTGTGCTTTGGACGTGCATAATTGGCTTCTACCCATAGCTTATGCTGTTCTTGAGGGTGAAACAAATGAAAGTTGGACATGGTTCATGCAGAGACTACGGGAAGTAATTGGTCACCCTGAAGGCTTGGTGATACACACCGGTGCATGCGAGGGTCTTGAGAATGCTGTTGATGTTGTGTTTCCTGGGGTTGAGCATAGGGAATGCATGCGGCACCTCGCTACTAACTTCACGAAGAAGTTCAAAGGAAAGATCTTTGAAGAGGACTTGTGACAATCAGCATACACATACACCCCAAGCACGCATTCTACTTACTTGCAGAACATGTATGTAGTGCCAAAGGTGAAAAATACCTTGAAGAACATCACACCAAGCTATGGGCCAGAAGCAAGTTTGGTGAGTTAAGCAAGGTGGATTTTGTTTGCAATAATTTGGCAGAGAGTTTCAATGATAAGATTTCGGGCATGAAGACACTTGGAATTGTTATTTTGTTGGATGCAATAAGACAATGCATAATGGTGAAGATAGATTTGAGGCAAAGAATTTGTGCAAGAAATTTTTTAGGCCATAAAATAGTTCCAAAGGTGGTTATGTTACTGAATGCAAGAACCAGGACAATGAGAACGATAAAGATGAGGATGGTCAGAAGTTCCAGAACATTGGCTGAGGTTTATGCAGAATACAAGCGTGGAAGTGAACGGAGGTACATTGTAGACATTGGAAACAAGACTTGTTCATGCAGGCAGTGGCAGATTACTGGTATGCCATGTCACCATGCAATTACTTCATCTTAAGCTTAGCGGTAGCGGAGCTCAAAATAGAGAACTATGTCGATAACTATTTCTATGTGGACAAGTTTGCTGCAACTTATGCAGAAAACTTACCACCTATGGCCGATGAAAATGATTGGGAGATTGTCGATCCAGGGTTCAAACTTTAACCACCAGTTCTTAGGAGGCCACCTGGGAGGCCTAGAAAGCTAAGGATTGAAGCCTCCACCGATAAAGGTTCAAGGCTAGGAGCTAGGAAAAGGAAATGCAAACGTTGTGGCGGATTCGGCCATATCAAGAGGTTGTGCAAAAACCTAGTTACACATGATATTGTCCCTGTTCACACCCCGGTGGCAGAAAATGAGGCTTCTCAGCCTGAACTGGAGAAAGAGAAGCGCGAGGATGGTGATGAGCAATCGGTGAAAAACGTACGTAAGCAGCCAATTTATGAAGAAGTGGAGGTGCCGACGATAAAAAGTTGTGAAAAGAAACAAAAGGGTAAGCGGAACGGGGAGGAAAGGGAAAATAATGGAGGTGTATTAGAATATGAAGAAGTTGCAGGGGTGATTGAGGATGTTCTTGAGGATCTTTCAGCTAATTTAGAAATAATAAATCCCTGCCAATTTCATCTTTGTACGATTCTCCAGATGAAAGGTAAGCATAAAAATTGTTTTATTTGGCATTTTATCATTTTTTTATCCTCGTCAACTGATGTTAATGCAGCGTGGGCTAGCAGATTAATAAGAGGAGCAGAAAGATGTGGGCACAGTAATGTCGTATGTTGAATTATATCATTGAAACTAAACTAGTCGTATCGTCTTTATTTATATCTGGCGTGTGCAACGTGTCTGTGATTGGGTCATGTGGACCAGATTATAATTTTTTAAATATTATTACATTAATTTTTTACCTACGTTTGGACACGACTACTAGTTCCCATCTCTCTTGTATTCCCATCTCCTCTGGCGCACTCCAGAATTATGGCTGTGTCATCAAGTAGCAGAGTCAGCGTATTGTCCCATCAGATGTGAACGCAATGACTTTGTTTGTTCAGCATTTGACGATTTTTGATTAGTTTGAAAGACAGAGAAACGTAAAACATGTATCTAGACATGTTTTGGGTATAGACACATTTATTAAATATCTAAAAAAACTAAGTCAGTTATATCTGGACAGGAGTAGTACACTATTACAACACGCTCGATCCCTTCTCCTCTGGCGCACTCCAAATTATGGATGTGCCATCAACTGCTAGGAGCAGAGACACGTATTGTCCCATCAGATATGCCAGGAACGCGCGAACTTATTTTCAGGATCGGACGAGTTTCGATCGGACTAGTTTCAAAGACAAAGACAACTAAAACATGGCCAACATATATAGATTATGACGATAATCGACCACGACTCAAGTGACCCAGATCCAAAGAGCGCCTTAAGATACCATACATAGATTTATTTTATGCTTAAGTGGCCCTAATCGACTATGACGCTCCCGCAGTCTCCATCATTGACGACGTTGTCCGCGTCGCCGCCAGCCTCCTCCGCATCGGAATCGATGTCGATGTTCCCGGCAGCGTTCCTCCTCCTCATGGATTCTTCACGGCGTGCTGGATCGATAACGGTGGAGGTCATACGCCCAGGCACTGCCCAGAAGCGCTGCCTCCCTTCGGGGTTGCGCAGATTGTTGGAGATATGCCCAAGAGGCAATAATAAAGTGGTTATTATTATATCTTTATGTTTATGATAAATGTTTACATCCCATGCTATAATTGTATTAAGCGGAAACATTAATACTTGTGTGTTTTGTAAACATAAAAGAGTCCCTAGTAAGCCTCTTGTTAAACTAGCTTGTTGATTAATGGATGATCATGGTTTCCTGATCATGGACATTGGATGTCGTTAATAACAAGATCATATCATTAGGAGAATGATGTGATGGACACACACCCGTAGTAAGCATAGCATAAGATCAAGTCATTAAGTTCATTTGTTGTAAGCTTTAAAATACATAGTAACCTAATCCTTCGACCATGAGGTTATGTTAATCACCATCACCGGATGGGTACTTTGATGACATCAAACACCGCTTCGTAACTGGGTGGTCATAAAGGTGTCATTGGGTATTCTGAAAGTATGTGTTGAAGCGCATGGACCAAGATTGGGATTTGTCCATCCATATGACGGATAGATATGCTCTGGGCCCTCTCGGTGGAATGTCATCTAATTAGCTTGCAAGCATGTGACTGGGTCACAAGGAATGACATAACATGGAACGAGTAAAGAGTACTTATCAGTAAAGAGGTAGAACTAGGTATGGAGATACCGATGATCAAACCTCGGATAAGTAGAGTATCGTGTGACAAAGGGAATTGGTTTCGTATGTTAATGGTTCTATCGATCATGAAGTCATCGTTGAGTATGTGGGAGCCGTTATGGATCTCTAGATCCCGCTGATGGTATTGATCGGAGAGGTGTCTCCATCATGTCTACATATTCACGAACCGTAGGGTGACACACTTAAGGTTCGAAGTTGTTTAAGTAGATATGGAATGTGCGTTGGAGACCGAATGTTGTTCGGAGTCTCGGATTGGATTCGGGACGTCACGAGGAGCTCCGAATTGTTCGGAGAATAAGATTCATATATTGGGGATCATTTTCTAAGTTAGGAAATGTTTCGGAGTATTTGTATGGGGATTCTAGAAGGTTTCAGAATGTTCCGGAAGGTTCTGGAAGATTTCTTGGAGTTTACTTGAAAACCAAGAAAGGATCAAGGAATCCTTGTGGGGTAAGACAAGGATTCGTGGGGGAGTAGGACTCTCCCCACCTCCTTGATCCGCTGGCCAAGGGGAGAGGGAAGTCCTACAAGGAACTCCACCTCCCCATGGTGCCTCCCTCCTTTAAATAGAGGGGTGGAGGCGCCACCCCCTGGGCCCCTCTCCACTCTTGCCCTAGCGGCCTCTCTCCTCCTCCTTCTTCTGCTCAGGCTTAGGCGAAGCCCTGCAGAATTTTCTACTCCACCACCACCACGCTGTCGTGCTGCTGAGATTCCGTGGAGAGATCTACTACCTTCGCTGCTCGCTGGAACGAGGAGAGGAAGGTATGCTTCGACTCCGCACGTGTGACCGACTGCGGAAGCGCTGCCGGAACGGGTGCCGGAAGGATCGTCTACTCGATCTTGAGATCGGCAAGTGATCGACTACATCAACCACGAGATCCGAATCTCGTAACGCTTTCGGATCTACAAGGTTAGTATAGATCTATCTCGTTGCACATGTCTAATACATTAGATCTTGGCTTTTATCTAGATTAGATCTGGGTTTTGTTCGTTCTTGCGGTAGAAATTTTTTGTTTTCCATGCTACGAACCCATCACAGATCCGGGTGGAT
>OU342741.1:366682722-366704278 GCA_910589775.1 Avena eriantha
GGATCCACCAATGTCATTGCATGTGTGTTCTCTTCAGAGACCACACATGGATCCACCAATGTCATTGCATGTGTGCTCTTTTTACTAACAACAACCAGAGTCCTTGCATG
Organism: Avena eriantha; assembly: GCA_910589775.1. NCBI lineage: Eukaryota > Viridiplantae > Streptophyta > Magnoliopsida > Poales > Poaceae > Avena > Avena eriantha. Next base: position 366,682,833 of record OU342741.1, read on the forward strand.
TGTGTTATTTTTACTAACAACAACCAGATTTATTGCATGTGTGTTCTCTTCAGAGACCACACATGGATCCACCAGTATCATTGCAGGTGTGTTGTTTTTACTAACAACAACCCGAGTCGTTGGAATGTGTGTTCTCTTGAGAGACCATACATGGATCCACCAGTGTCATTGAAATGTGTGTTCTCTTCAGAGACCACACATGGATCCACCAGTTTCATTACATGTGTGTTCTTTTTAATAACAACAACCGGAGTCATTGCATGTGTGTTCTTTTCACAATCCACCTATGGATCCACCAGTGTCATTGCATGCGTGCTCTTTTTACTAACAACAGCTAGAGTCATTGCATGTGTGTTTCTCTTCAGAGACCACACATGGATCCACTAGTGTCATTGCATGTGTGTTCTTTTTACTAACAACAACTCGAGTCATTTCATGACTTCTTTTCACATACCACATATGGATCCACCAGTGTCATTGAAATATGTGTTCTTCTCATTAGCCATAGCTAGAATCATTGTATATGTGTTCTCTTCAGAGACCACATATTTATCCACCAGTGTCATTGAAATGTGTATTATTTTCAACTACAGCCGTTGGCCACAAACAATCGGGACACAGAGCTAACCAGGAACCGCTCTGGGCTTCTAGAAGACCCGATCCCCGTTTGTTAGGCGTCGTTGGATCGGGGTGCATGGATGATAAGGATGTCCTTCGCGAGGGCGATCCGTGGGTAGTTTGTTATGCAAACTGATTGGAAGTGGCAACGACGCTGGGCCTACGTCCTTTCCCTTATCCCCTTAACCTCGGGGCTGAAGATCAGATCGTGTTGCTTCATCGCCATGGAGAGGAAGAGGCCAAAACTCAGCTTGCACGAGGCTCAGATGTTCGCCCACTACGACATACTCGCGTCGCCGTTCGTGAGGCTTGCGGCCGGCTTCGAGATCAGCTACGCCGGGGTTCCTGTCGCGCCACTCTTGCGTGACAACACGTTAGCGAGGCAGATCGAGGAGCGCCGCCGCCAGCTGTCGGAGCGGAAGAGGGCAATGGCGCGGTACTCAGGCACGAGCGCGTACTGGTGAAAGTTGTTCAAGAAGGAGCGGGCTGCGTTGATTGAGCTGTGCGGAACCCACCGGCGGGAGATCCACCCGGATCTGTGATGGGTTCGTAGCATGGAAAACAAAAAATTTCTACCGCAAGAACGAACAAAACCCAGATCTAATCTAGATAAAAGCCAAGATCTAATGTATTAGACATGTGCAACGAGATAGATCTATACTAACCCTTGTAGATCCGAAAGCGTTACGAGATTCGGATCTCGTGGTTGATGTAGTCGATCACTTGCCGATCTCAAGATCGAGTAGACGATCCTTCCGGCACCGCGTTCCGGCAGCGCTTCCGCAGTCGGTCACACGTGCGGAGTCGAAGCATACCTTCCTCTCCTCGTTCCAGCGAGCAGCGAAGGTAGTAGATCTCTCCACGGAATCTCAGCAGCACGACAGCGTGGTGGTGGTGGAGTAGAAAATTCTGCAGGGCTTCGCCTAAGCCTGAGCAGAAGAAAGGAGGAGGAGAGAGGCCGCTAGGGCAAGAGTGGAGAGGGGCCCAGGGGGTGGCGCCTCCACCCCTCTATTTAAAGGAGGGAGGCACCATGGGGAGGTGGAGTCCTTGTAGGACTTCCCTCTCCCTTGGCCAGCGGATCAAGGAGGTGGGGGAGAGTCCTACTCCCCCACGAATCCTTGTCTTACCCCACAAGGATTCCTTGATCCTTTCTTGGTTTTCAAGTAAACTCCAAGAAATCTTCCAGAACCTTCCGGAACATTCTGAAACCTTCTAGAATCCCCATACAAATACTCCGAAACATTTCCTAACTTAGAAAATGATCCCCAATATATGAATCTTATTCTCCGAACAATTCGGAGCTCCTCGTGACGTCCCGAATCCAATCCGAGACTCCGAACAACATTCGGTCTCCAACGCACATTCCATATCTACTTAAAACAACTTCGAACCTTAAGTGTGTCACCCTACGGTTCGTGAATATGTAGACATGATGGAGACACCTCTCCGATCAATAACCATCAGCGGGATCTAGAGATCCATAACGGCTCCCACATACTCAACGATGACTTCATGATCGATAGAACCATTAACATACGAAACCAATTCCCTTTGTCACACGATACTCTACTTATCCGAGGTTTGATCATCGGTATCTCCATACCTAGTTCTACCTCTTTACTGATAAGTACTCTTTACTCGTTCCATGTTATGTCATTCCTTGTGACCCAGTCACATGCTTGCAAGCTAATTAGATGACATTCCACCGAGAGGGCCCAGAGCATATCTATCCGTCATATGGATGGACAAATCCCAATCTTGGTCCATGCGCTTCAACACATACTTTCAGAATACCCAATGACACCTTTATGACCACCCAGTTACGAAGCGGTGTTTGATGTCATCAAAGTACCCATCCGGTGATGGTGATTAACATAACCTCATGGTCGAAGGATTAGGTTACTATGTATTTTAAAGCTTACAACAAATGAACTTAATGACTTGATCTTATGCTATGCTTACTACGGGTGTGTGTCCATCACATCATTCTCCTAATGATATGATCTTGTTATTAACGACATCCAATGTCCATGATCAGGAAACCATGATCATCCATTAATCAACAAGCTAGTTTAACAAGAGGCTTACTAGGGACTCTTTTATGTTTACAAAACACACAAGTATTAATGTTTCCGCTTAATACAATTATAGCATGGGATGTAAACATTTATCATAAACATAAAGATATAATAATAACCACTTTATTATTGCCTCTTGGGCATATCTCCAACAATCTGCGCAACCCCGAAGGGAGGCAGCGCTTCTGGGCAGTGCCTGGGCGTATGACCTCCACCGTTATCGATCCAGCACGCCGTGAAGAATCCATGAGGAGGAGGAACGCTGCCGGGAACATCGACATCGATTCCGATGCGGAGGAGGCTGGCGGCGACGCGGACAACGTCGTCAATGATGGAGACTGCGGGAGCGTCATAGTCGATTAGGGCCACTTAAGCATAAAATAAATCTATGTATGGTATCTTAAGGCGCTCTTTGGATCTGGGTCACTTGAGTCGTGGTCGATTATCGTCATAATCTATATATGTTGGCCATGTTTTAGTTGTCTTTGTCTTTGAAACTAGTCGATCGAAACTCGTCCGATCCTGAAAATAAAGTTCGCGCGTTCCTGGCATATCTGATGGGACAATACGCTGTCTCTGCTCCTAGCAGTTGATGGCACATCCATAATTTGGAGTGCGCCAGAGGAGAAGGGATCGAGCGTGTTGTAATAGTGTACTACTCCTGTCCAGATATAACTGACTTAGTTTTTTTAGATATTTAATAAATGTGTCTATACCCAAAACATGTCTAGATACATGTTTACGTTTCTCTGTCTTTCAAACTAATCAAAAATCGTCAAATGCTGAACAAACAAAGTCATTGCGTTCACATCTGATGGGACAATACGCTGACTCTGCTACTTGATGACACAGCCATAATTCTGGAGTGCGCCAGAGGAGATGGGAATACAAGAGAGATGGGAACTAGTAGTCGTGTCCAAACGTAGGTAAAAAATTAATGTAATAATATTTAAAAAATTATAATCTGGTCCACATGACCCAATCACAGACACGTTGCACACGCCAGATATAAATAAAGACGATACGACTAGTTTAGTTTCAATGATATAATTCAACATACGACATTACTGTGCCCACATCTTTCTGCTCCTCTTATTAATCTGCTAGCCCACGCTGCATTAACATCAGTTGACGAGGATAAAAAAATGATAAAATGCCAAATAAAACAATTTTTATGCTTACCTTTCATCTGGAGAATCGTACAAAGATGAAATTGGCAGGGATTTATTATTTCTAAATTAGCTGAAAGATCCTCAAGAACATCCTCAATCACCCCTGCAACTTCTTCATATTCTAATACACCTCCATTATTTTCCCTTTCCTCCCCGTTCCGCTTACCCTTTTGTTTCTTTTCACAACTTTTATCGTCGGCACCCTCCACTTCTTCATAAATTGGCTGCTTACGTACGTTTTTCACCGATTGCTCATCACCATCCTCGCGCTTCTCTTTCTCCAGTTCAGGCTGAGAAGCCTCATTTTCTGCCACCGGGGTGTGAACAGGGACAATATCATGTGTAACTAGGTTTTTGCACAACCTCTTGATATGGCCGAATCCGCCACAACGTTTGCATTTCCTTTTCCTAGCTCCTAGCCTTGAACCTTTATCGGTGGAGGCTTCAATCCTTAGCTTTCTAGGCCTCCCAGGTGGCCTCCTAAGAACTGGTGGTTAAAGTTTGAACCCTGGATCGACAATCTCCCAATCATTTTCATCGGCCATAGGTGGTAAGTTTTCTGCATAAGTTGCAGCAAACTTGTCCACATAGAAATAGTTATCGACATAGTTCTCTATTTTGAGCTCCGCTACCGCTAAGCTTTAAGATGAAGTAAATTGCATGGTGACATGGCATACCAGTAATCTGCCACTGCCTGCATGAACAAGTCTTGTTTCCAATGTCTACAATGTACCTCCGTTCACTTCCACGCTTGTATTCTGCATAAACCTCAGCCAATGTTCTGGAACTTCTGACCATCCTCATCTTTATCGTTCTCATTGTCCTGGTTCTTGCATTCAGTAACATAACCACCTTTGGAACTATTTTATGGCCTAAAAAATTTCTTGCACAAATTCTTTGCCTCAAATCTATCTTCACCATTATGCATTGTCTTATTGCATCCAACAAAATAACAATTCCAAGTGTCTTCATGCCCGAAATCTTATCATTGAAACTCTCTGCCAAATTATTGCAAACAAAATCCACCTTGCTTAACTCACCAAACTTGCTTCTGGCCCATAGCTTGGTGTGATGTTCTTCAAGGTATTTTTCACCTTTGGCACTACATACATGTTCTGCAAGTAAGTAGAATGCGTGCTTGGGGTGTATGTGTATGCTGATTGTCACAAGTCCTCTTCAAAGATCTTTCCTTTGAACTTCTTCGTGAAGTTAGTAGCGAGGTGCCGCATGCATTCCCTATGCTCAACCCCAGGAAACACAACATCAACAGCATTCTCAAGACCCTCGCATGCACCGGTGTGTATCACCAAGCCTTCAGGGTGACCAATTACTTCCCGTAGTCTCTGCATGAACCATGTCCAACTTTCATTTGTTTCACCCTCAAGAACAGCATAAGCTATGGGTAGAAGCCAATTATGCACGTCCAAAGCACAAGTAGAAGCAACATGTCCCCTGAACTTCCCTGTTAAAGAAGTTGCGCCTATTGCCAAGTATGGCCTGCACCCGTCTAGGAACCCCTTCCAACAAGCCTTTAGGCAGACAAAACATCTCCTGAAGCATATCTTATATGCCTGCTTATACCTGACCCCCCTCGAGACCTTTTCTCTTCCTTTCACAACCTCGTAATCGATGTCAACAACACTACCAGGTGATGTTTTCTCTACCTGAGCTTTGAAACTATACAACATATGAAAGCTGTCATTCCACTTGCCTTGAATGAAGTCTAGAGCCATCTCTTTCCCATCAAAGACTCTATGGTAAGGAATCAGAATGTTAAACTTTTTCCCAATCTTTGCTCTGAGTTCAGCAGGTCCAATGTTACGATCCTGCCTCACCCAGTCAAGTACAGTAGCAGCAATCCACTTTGTAGTCGCCGGTCTAATTTATCACTTAAAGAAGTATTAGGGCAGTTGTGTTTCTTCGTGTTTACTTTGATCTGCATTCGATAAGAATCCAATAATTCAGAGATAGTTATCAGCAGAATAAATATGAGAAAGACTGAAACTAAATGTAGCTATTGCAACCTGAAATGGGTGTCCACTCCGCATTGGAGATGCATGTAATCTCCATTTACACACATTACTTTCCCTACAATGCACCCTAAATCTCTTTTGGTCGCTCTTTTCAATGATAAATTCGAACCCGACTCTGATTGCATAGGTTGCAACTGCATATTTGCAGTCCTCCACATTATCAAAGACAATCCCCTCATCAATTGTAGGATTGTCCCTGTCAAAGTGTATCACTAGCCTATCCTCGTCTTCGTCGTCGTATCTACATACCATTTCCACATCTTCACATTCCTCTTCCTCATCAGTCCATAGTCAGGCTCAAAGTTCGAATCAACCAAATATTCCCTACTCTCCATCCTATCAGGGTCAGCAGCCACGTCTGGATATGCTTTCTCATCATCATCCGCACCGCTACACATTTCAGTGCCTTCAATGCTCGCTTGACAAAGCATCATGCTCAAGGACAAGCTGTATAGACGTCATGTGGTTACCAACACATATCCTTGCCATCACCACGGGACTAGAAACGCTAATTGGGGTATGCAGAAAAGGAATCACAGTTCTTACCCTTCAATGTGGATGCACGACACCTTCTCCGGGCTCCATACCTCCAAAGCTCTGCACCTCGCTTCCTCTCCCCCTATTTCGTTGTCCTCTGTGCTCTCTAGACTTGAAGGAGATTTTGTGCTCTCTAGCCACGCAGGACCCATATCCGTGCTCTCAAGCCTTGCAGGATCCATCTCCTAGCGGGATCCGGATCACCAGCGTTGTTGGGCCCCTAACCCAACGGCCGACTCTTGGTTTTCGTTTCCATACGCGCCTGGTCGGTGGACGGTGGCAAGGAGACAAGGCAGGGAGGGGAGGGGAGGGGACGTGAGGGGATGGCAGGGAGGGGAGGGCGGGAGGACGACGGCCCAAGGGGACGATGAGAGCGGTGCACGACTGAGCGGAGTGGTGGCGGCAGGAGAAGAGGAGCGGAGCTGGTTGCGACAAAGCATGGAAAATTGCACAATAATGTGTTGGTGGGCGGCACGAGCCCTTGAACCTGGGACGTGCGCCGTCGAAGGTGGAGGAGACGGGCCCGCCAGTCAGAAAACATGCCACCTGTTAGCGTATTATGCACAGTAGCACTTCATGGAATTTTTAGCAGGTCCCACATGTCAGTCTGTTTGATCAAAACTTGCATGCAGTGCATGGCTGGTTCACGCGCTAGTTTCGAAAAAAAGCCGGTTGATCCAAACTTGAAGTGGCAGTTCTGCTTCTTCTACCTCGTCTCCTCGTCTCCTCCGCAGTGGCAGTTCCGCTTCGTATCCCTCATCTGTTCTCCTCTTCTTCTTCTCCTCGTAGTGGTAGTTCTTGTTTCTTCCTCGATCAAAACATTCCCGCATGTAAGACATGGCCTGTAGCCGGATGAAGAGGAACTGGTCCGATCTCCCGGCTGACCCACTTCGCAAGATTGCTGACTACTTGCTGGAGAAAGAGGAGTACGTCGACACCTATGCTGCTTGTCGGAAGTTCGCACCGATTGGCGTCGTACTTTAAAGGTGCCTGAATTCCATCTCAACAACTGGATCATGATAGATCACACACTTACAGACGTTGGCGACTTCACCTTCCTCAATGTCGCCACTAGTCATTGCTTCCAGGAAAAATCTAATGGACGTCCATCGCAGGTTCACATTCACATCCGAATATTTATTGGTATTTTCCATTGTAAACATCTTAGTGTTAACTGATGCCCTCTTCTTCCAAAGATTCTACTTCATTGGTGTTTCTCGTAGCGTCATCGTGCTTGCTCAGAGGGTGGAGCCGTACCGGATTCGGCTTCTGAACCCAATCACTCATAAGTCTAACACCTGAGTTTCAAGCACACATACCATCTGATCTTCTGCAATCTATCGTCGTGATGAAGTCCCCGACGATGGTGTTCATTTGCACTGATTATCCAGATCATATTGCATGGGCCGATGAGAGCATCCCAACGGGGCAAATCAATGAATCATTTGGAGAAGGATTGTATTCGCCACCTCCTGCTATACTTTTGGACTGCATGACGGCATTATGAGGGGAAGTATATGCATTACTTGAGAATGGAGACATCTTGTCGACCAACATCCAGTTACAGCAGCGCGCGAGCACTGTCACGATGGCCAAAATAATTTCGGCCCCAACGTTTGAACAGGTACGCGGAACTTACAAATTTTATCTTGTGGAGTCAGACGGTGATCTGCTTCTTGTGTTGAACGGGGATTTCACCAAAGGGCAACCGGTGTTGTACCGGGTACGGAGAACAGCTCTCTTGAGGCCGTCAGTGACATTGGAAGTCGTGCCCTCTTTGTTGATTACAATTGATCTATCTCCATTGACACCAGGTTAAACCCCACAGTCAAACCCGGTTGCATATACTACAAGAATTATATCAGATTATATGATCATGAGGTTCAAGTCTAGGAAGAGGAACCAACAATGACGTATGGCTTAAGTCTGGAACATACACCGAGGCCTTACCCTCTGGACGAGATACTGGCAGCACATTGCAAAACGGAGAGAGTTCTCTGAATATGTGTTGCAGCATGCGGGAGCCGCCGATGACGAAATATATAGGGGAGAATAAATCCTATATTCATCCTAGGTTATTTGCTAGCATTTTCAGGTCTATTTTTCGAAGTAGAAATTTGTACTGTATTTATATTATTTCGATCAGCAGTATGTGTATTACCTTTCAGACAAAATTGTAATGTATTTAATTTTAGTACTTTCAGAATTCAAAGTATTTATTTTTAGTTGCTTCTTTCAGAATTCTCTGTGTTCGACATGGGCATCAGCTCAGCGCCAGAATTTAGGTTCCACATGGAAAATTGCACAATAGTGTGTTGGTGGGCGGCACCAGCGCTTGAACCTGGGATGCGTGCCATCGAAGGTGGAGGAGGCGGGCCCGCCAGTCAGAAAACATGCCACGTCGGCATCCCCTGTTTCTGATGCCCTTTAAAAAAAGAAAACATGTCACGTCGTTATCCCCTGTTTCTGATGGTGTTGCTACAATTGACGGTACATGGTGGCATATAAATAATATCGTATAAACATAAGGGCACAGTCGTCAACATTTCTAAATGAAACCCGGTCCCGTCTCCTACCTGTCCTGGTACATTGTCCGATGAAGTGGATAGCCACGAGCCGATCTTTTAATACATTCGCACTCTTATGCTGAGAAGGGAAATAAAGATGAGCGGTTAATGCAACGAGTGTCAAATTATTACCCCTCTAAGGAAATGGGAGATGGTTATTTTCACGCGTGCCCGTAGTCTAAACCTACTATCAGTCTTTCACTCCCCTTCTCCGATAAACCATAGTTCACCTTGCACAGCTCCTCCGCCGCCGCACCAACTACGATAACATGGCCCCCGCCTAAGCAGCCACTGCCGCCGCGACAGCCGCCGAAACTAGGGTATTTAGCCCCTCTAAGGCAGCCCATGAAGCTCTACTTCAAGGCCGGTCTCCCATTGCCTTGCGAGGCAGATGATTTCCCTGAATGTGCTAAATCGGGCCGCGGCGGCAACGGCAGCGTCATCGACGCCAGATGCGGCAAGCAGGGCCAAGAGAGCGATGTGGAGAAATCGCGCGGAGACATTACGGCATGCTCTAGGAAGTGGGGAACAAGGTACGTATCAAATCATTCACGAGAGCATGTCGCCGAGGGTACACACCCTCGAACAGGGCAGCGCCAAGGTCTAGAACTCTCGCGTCCACACTTCGGCGCGGACCTACCTTACCGAAGTGGGGGAGGCTGGGAGCACGCCGTCTGCAGAGTAACGACGCTCCATCCTACGCACCATCGGAGAGGCCATACCGTGGCGGCGACCAAGCGTCTACACTCAGCATACTGAATTGTTTGACAGCCGGAGGCCTACGATTCCAAGAAGGAGATGCCAAATTTCAGTTTCGAAGAAATCGTTGCGGTGACGCAGATGGTCCAACTGAACCGGGACTGGCGCACGCAAATCGCTCATGCATGAACGATGTAGATTTCTTGTAGTTTGGCGGGAAGGCAATAGATCAGTTTGGGTTAAATGATCAAAAAACTTATATCCTCTCAAGGCAATTGGCTAGCCAACTTTTCTGGTGGAGATCTGTAGTTTCTTCAGTGTAGAATAGTTGAGTTCAAACTGAAGAATAGCTTTTGTAGATGAAATGCTGACGAATTGTTCTATAAACTAGTAGAAAGTTTATCCCATTTTTGTGTAGGTATATGACCCTTTTGTATGGAAGTACTACTGTTGTAAGCAAATACTATCAAGTATCTATTTCCTTCAATTACTAGTCATGGTTAAATCCAGTTAACTGACATCTTTTTATCCCAGACTACAGATTTTGCGTCTGCTGTCTATGCTGTAAACCATTTTTCCTTTGTCTTGTGTTGCCTGCAAAATGGTTCTGTAGTTCAACGTGTTACAAATGTAGCTACCTTGTTACTTGAAGAGGAGATGGACTACATTTTCTTGGCATCCACAGAATTGATATTGCTCATTGCCAGACCACCCTATTTTCATGAGGTTGTCCTTGGTTATTCACAGAAATTATAAAGCACAGTGTTCAACTACATCGATTCAAACTATTACACACACACTACATCAAATTCATTACCCACACATACTACATCGATTCAAACTATTACACACACATAATACTTCAAACTATTACACACATTTACTACATTGATTCAAACTATTACACATTTTTAGTCGATGCTAACTTCCTGCTACGCTCTCCATACTACAAATTCATTAGCCACATATACCACGGCAATTCACTAAAGCTTTGTCTTCACTCGAGGGAAATTAGAACCACCAGCTCATCCAAGCCCGGTTCCCCCACCAAAACTGTGTGCGCCGTCGCGAAACGATGGTGGTCCTGTGCCATTGATCCTTCCAGGACAACACTGCAGGCGACGAGGACGCTTTTTGGCAGCCTCTTCGGGGCCCTGAATGCCATGTATCGATTCCAGAACCTCCTCCAGGTGGATGATGACCGGTTGCTTCTAGCAAAGCTGTCGCCCTGCCCTGCTTGGAATCTTCACCTCGTACATCTTAGGAACGCGCGTCAGGATCTTTTAGCCATGCCTTTACCTCGATGACCTATCTGTCACTCGGTGGCACGATTTCCACCAGCTCGCCCCCAAGGCTACTGACGGCCTTCTTAAGGGCCTCCGTCTCCCAAGCATCCAATGGGAGGCTGTCAAAGCCGAGTTAGAGAAGAAACGAAGCTGCCCCACGCGATCGTCCCACCCACAGGCGCGATGCCAACGCATGAAGCTCATTTTCTCCCCGCAGCACTTGAAAGAACGGGAAGAATGCAGAACGCGCTCGGTGTATGAGTTGTGCTCGAACCGGACGAAAAATCGAATGGCAAGCGCGCATACCTCAATCTTGACCTCATTTCGTCTGATCCCAAAACGAGACCTGAAAGCCGACAGCAACTCTGCTGGTTGACACGGCGGGACGGACGCCCAGCACGGTGGCCATGAGAGTGTGGTCATCGAACTGCTGTGCCAAGGCTACCATGCCTGGGGTGCACGACAGCATGCAACTTCCTTAGGCCGGGTCGCCGGCCTGGATCGCCCGACGGGGACGCGCTCTGTCGTGCGAGAAGGACTAGCCAGAGGCAAGTATTAGTCCAGGACGCGAAGCTCCGATACGTGGACGATGCGATGGCTGCGAGCTTCAATTAGAAGCGTGGGAGGTTGACCGGACATGGCGGAGACGCAAATTAGAGCAAGTGCGAGCTCTGCTCTGAGACGAGCAGCCAGAGCTGAGCAAATGTTATGTGGAGGGGAGCAGGGGAGAAGACCAGAGCAGAGCAAGACATAGATCTAGTCCACTCAAGGATCTGGTCCACGCAGGGGATAAGCTAGTCTACGAACCGCAAAAGATAACGGAGAATACTGACATGGCGGGCCAGAAAGAGTTGACTTAACGGCAGTATTGAGTTCAACCGTTTTTCGTTGGTTTCAAACGACCGTTTGGCCGTTAGATTTGTATTCACCCTATTTGGCCCTTCTAGACAATTGGCGATTCTACTACGGCCCCTCAGCGCGATTGATGACAACTCGGGTACCGCGGTGCACTCACCCGAGAAGTTTGATACCGCAAACGAACTAAGGGAGGCCCGCCATGAGCTCGCCTTAGAGGTGGCGGAGCTGCTCGTTAGTTGACATCGCGATGCCACAGAGAAATTGTGTGAGAGAAGTTGTGGATGATATGTTGCCTCTACAAAGATGTGTTCCAGGTAAAGGACCCCACTACCAACTACTGCATGTACAGAATAGCAAATTACGCATGCTGCCTTGTTTCTGAATTCGCATGGAACCGGACAAAAATGGGTGTGGTCCATACTGACTGAACATTTGGATTAAGTTTCCTATGAAATAGATGATACCCCGCGCGTGCTGCGGCAATCTATGCTACACAATATAATAATCAATTTTGAGTTTTGTAAAATTACGTTTGTGAAAAACTATTTTGGGGTAAAGGTAAAAGGATGAGGCTGATACATATTCCTAATTGTCATCTATAAAATCCTCCTTCCCTTGAGTATCGCTATTTGTATTTGCATATTAATTTCATGATTTAGTACTGTACATGTTTAACCAGTAAGCATATCCAAGATCTGAAGTAAAAGTTTTTTTGGTAGTGTGAACTGCCGGTTCCATATGGAAGTAAATCAGATGCTTTCGAAAAGAATTAAAATGCATAGTGTTTGATGCAGGAAGGTAGCAACCTGAATATGAGAAGCTATTACCAGACCCCTTGCTAATGTCCTGTGAAAAGATCCATGCTATTATCAGATAGCACATGTGAAGAAGCCATACGATGGTTATCGTATAGGAGGGAACACAGAATATATTTAACAACTGACTATTATTTCTAATGAATAATATCTAACCACTAAATTCAAGTAAAAGAGGGTTACATACCTGTAAGTGTGAATTGGCAAGCTGCCTCTGTGTACAAACATTTGGTTAACAGTACAACATAGCAACAAAGAAATAGGACAATATACATATTAAATTAATATGACAATTGACATTCAAAATCTTAAGGGACGTGACATAACAAAAAATATTGAGCCAAATATGAAAATGGACTTTCAAGCAGAAAAATCTGATTCATTGTGACATAATACTGGAAATCCAAGTAAAAGAACGGAACATGTTCAGTTAAAGTGAGTTTATTTTCTTCGTTTCCTTCCTTTTCATGCTTTTGCAGTTGGTTAGACAGCCCTATGCAGCACCATTTCCCCCTTCCTCCAATTCTCTATCAAGTTTACACTTATTTTAGAAGAAGATTGCACATTATGCTTAATAGAATACTACAAATCAGAAATAATTTACATCTGGCCATGCTAACTTCAAAACCTGAACAGGCCTGCAATATTGAAGTACACTCGACAGCATTCAAATTTGAACGGCAGCCACCTTGCACGAAGCCCTAAATGGCCAAATTACTGTGAGCAAACCAAGTTTATGCCCTGTCTCAAAAGTTAGTCTGAACACTATTAACGGAAGTATTAGAGGAAGGTTGGCCGGAGTTTCATATGTATTAAAAATAACTGAACATATCAGCAACATATCCTAGGGAAGAAAGGATTAGCGTGTACCTAAAATCAAAGCTTCATTGCTGCTACTTGTGTGTCCTTATGTTCTCTCATATTGCTCAATGCTATATATATCTGTTGAGAATAAAAAATATAATATTATTAATGCTACAAAAGTGCACGCCATACTGGAGTTACAGTTGGTGAAATGAACGGTCTCATTAACCTGGACAAAGCATTGCTTGATCTGGTTGACAAAATATAATAAATAATAAATTAATCAAAACAAAATATAGATTGGCTTTGTAGAAGGAAATCCCTGTCAACTGATGCCCAGCCCAAGCACCATCCGTACTTAGCATGTACAGTACTACATTGAAAACGAAATCAGCACTGCTCATCAGAGGAAAACACATGTGCAGGAAGGACGTTGTTGCCCGTGGTGGAGGAGGAGAAGGAGCATTCTGCCGCTGGCTCGTGAATATGTCGAGGTAGTCAATCACCTTGTTCATGCACCTTACGTGCTCACCTCATTGCGGGGTCTCGGATAATTTTGTGGCAGCAAACTCGCAATCTCGCTAGGATGCTGACCTGACTCTGCGCGCCTGTCTCGGTAACCTGTTCCCTCTACGACGAGATCGTCTTGTGGCGGCAGTCCCCAAGCCAATCTCCGCCGATCCTCTAGTTCAAAATCCCATGAGAAAATCTGAACATATTCTCGTCAGAGAAAACCAACTGTGCTGTAGATCTTGCAATCACAGACTGCAAAACTATGAGGTCAATCGAGACGCCAATGAACCAAAACCATACAACGTCAAATCCTGTGAATAAGTGACAGAATGAGCTCACCGAGGGTTGAGGTTTGGTGACAAAGTACATCGCAAGCTAGGCAGCTAGCAGGTCGTGAGGTTCTGGGAGGTTGCTCATAATTAGATTTTGATCAAACAAATAAAAATCAAGATATAGGAACGGATATGTACCAATATGAGTCTTCAATTTTAGGCTAATGGGTATGCAACACCGAAGGACCAGCAAGCAGGAGGGCTCTAGCATCCAAATTGTGCAGCACCTGAGAAAATAAGAGGTTGTGATGTAAGCAATATTCGCAGGGGAGAAGACAGGAGGGAAGGGATCACCAGATGCGCTAGTACGAGTTGTGTTGGACGATTTGAACAATCCGTTTGAGGCAGAGCCTGGCATATAAACAGGAAAAATATGTGCAAACTTCTCATATGCCTCCATTAATCTTCGTGTGAAACTGTTCCTCACGGACGATTGTGGGGAGAGGAAGCGGATGCGGCGTATATAATACTCACGGAGTAATGGAGAAGATGAAGTGTCAATTGTCGTTGGTGCCTGCAGAAGTTTTTTTTTTTTTGAATAAATGGTGCCTGCAGAAGTAATTGGGTAAATATATATGGACATAGAAAAAAACGTAGTGGGCCTGTACTTTGGATTCAAGAGCATCTGGTGTAACGGGCTGTGTATGGGCTGCAATAATAGGCTATATTGGACTGGTTGGTTCGATTTGTGAGTACCAAAGCTCATGCCAGGGCGGAAAGAACCGGAGGCAGTTTTGGTCGAATAGAACTGGGAATTCTAAACCTGGAAAAAAGAAACGGAAATTGCTGAGGTGGCACATGAATGAGGTGGCATAGCTACATGTTTAGAGAAATATGTTAGTGAGGTTGATCTTCTTAGTTATATAGGATATGTTCTTTGAGTTTTCCTCCTTTACGTTCAACTGTTCAATTCCCAGTGAATTCTGTCTCAAATGGTGTCCAAATTCCTCTCGATGACATGTTCATCTAAAGGTATTTTTAGTTACTTATTGTTTAGTTTTGTTTTAATTACTTATGGTGGCTCAATATTATGACAGAATATTGGTGAACTTTGGTTGTCATTAGGTGTTACCCATAGATTTAGAAACTATATGTAAGAGAGAATTGTGTTGCAAGTTCATTCTCGTGCAGGTGTACACTAGTAGGAAAAGGCTTATCCATGAGGGTCATACCCGTGGCGTACATCCGTAGGGTGCCCCACGGATAGTTATTTGTGGCTCACGCCAAGAAGATGTGCCACTGACATGAGCTTACCCGTGGCGCATGGCCAAATCAGTGCGCCACGCATATGTGGGCCCCAGCGCTGGCGGTTACCCCAATCCATGGGTGGCCTATCTGTGGCACACAAAATCGGTGTGCGCCACGAATAAGTTAGGTAATAGTGGCGCATGTGGTTTCAGTGCGCCACAGATATATGTAGACCCATGCCTCTGAAAAGGTTGCAGGTTATCCGTGGCACATGGTATTGCAGTGCGCCACTGAAAAGGAATGTCTGTGGCGCACTTAACTATGGTGCGCCATGGGTATGTCGTGCTAGCCACCTTAAAGGTGGAACCTCCCCCTACCTAACCACCACGAGCACCACCATTTCTACCATAGATCTAGCTCGGGTTCCTCCTCCTCCCCATCCCATTTTCTCCAATAATTTCTCACATTTTTGGTTGCCAAACCCCTTTGGGTTGGATGATCTAGTAAGGACTCCTCTCCACCGTGTAGATCCACTAAAGCACACACCTTTTCTCTCCTCCTCCACATCTCTTGTCTCCATCAAGTTTGGCTAACCACTTCACACGCTCTCTTGCGCGGCCTCGTCTAGTTGTAACTTGTCTACTACGTGAGTATATATATAGTTGGATGGATACATGTGCTTGTTTTGTGTGTGTGGATGTTGGCGGTATGTATGATGCATGTTTTGTATGTGAGGCTTTGTCGTCATTGCTCGGGAGATGTTTGCATGGATATATGCTTGTGTTCTTGTGTATACTTTGTGTTGTGTAGGTGCCGGTGTATGGTGCATGAATGTTTGCTGAAATGTTTTGCACTACCCATATGTCCTATTTATAAGGAAGATCATGCCAAACTTTTGCATGTGTGGATCTAAATATTCTCTTTTGCTCCATACCATGCAGGCAACCATGGTGCGCCACCTGAGAGAAGCTATGGTGGCTAGATACAAGGCATGCGCGACGGCCGTCATGATTCATGAAAACATGACCGAGATAAGATGTCCTTGTAAGAGATGCAAACTCGGGACCCTAATCAAACCTGATTCTGGGACATTGGAGAAGCACTTGCTCATGGGTGGTTTCATGCCTGACTACATTGACGAGGACATCAACAATGGGGCACCGGCAGGAAATGATGCTCACGAAGACGCCGGACATGATTATGATGAAGGAGATGCCGAACATGATTATCATGAAGGAGATGTTGGTCGGTATGATCATCGTGAAGGAGATGCCGGATCCGGTGGTGGCGGAGAATACGCGGATACGCAGACACCGCTAACTCCAGCTTTATGGGACCCTCATGTTTAAGAACTGCTTCCCAAGGAGACGAGCAATGCCAAAGCTGCTACTAGAGCGAAAGCCAAGCTGACGCAAATGGATAAAGACGGGATTACTCCGATGTGTCCTGGGTGCCAGCCTGAGCATACACGCCTGAATGTAACCCTGAAGGCTCTGAAAATGAAGGTGCAACACAAATGAACCGACGTGAGCTTCAACCATATCATGTAATTCTGGCACAATATACTTCCTGAGAGGAACACATTGCCAAGAGGTATCGATGATCCGAGAAAGTCATGTTCCCTCTCAATCTACCGCACGTCAAATATGTATACTGATCTTGGTGTTGCAACACTTCTAAATATTCCACACGCATTGCAAAATTGATAAATCCTGGAATGACATTTGTAATAGAGATATGCGATCATTTATTTCTTACTGTAATAAGGGTAAGTTATTTCATTGTACACCGAGGATGTTGGTATTTATTATTTTGTTGTTGCTTTCTTGGTAAATTCATCGCTTAGGTACTGATTTTTAAAACCAAAACTATAGAGCATCAGCCCACGGTACTTTATTTATTGATTAGCCAAAAAAGGTATTTACAATATGTAGTAAAAGAAGAAAAATAAATGACATGCAGTGAGGTTTCACTGACATTTCTACTTTTCAATTTCCATAGAAACACTAATATGACACATTTCTTGTTCCAATCGTCGAAGATTCAGTGAGTTCTAGAACTGTTTATGTATCATTTATTTTTATATTCTTGTAGTATGCAGGGTGTTGGGGATATATTTTCCGGATATCCTCACTGTGCCTTCACTGACCAGGGTGGCCCACTTCGGGTTAGAGCATTGCTTCATGGGCAGTCCAGACAGGGAGAAGAGACGGAGTCCAATCCGGCTACAGGAAAGACTAGATGACTTACCGACATAGGCACATAGTGTTACTTGTAGTTCAAGATGTACTTTGTAACCGACTCTTAGTCGTAGCCGGATAGGTCTCTCCTGTAAACCCTAGGCCGGATATCTATATAAGACGTCCTAGGGAGAGCCTTTAGGACACCCTCACAATAGTCTACAATCTCAACTCGCACAGGCGAAACCATTGTAACCCGGCTCTACCGTATTACTGGATTGCTAGCAGGAGTAGGATCTGTCCAAAGCCGGTGGATTCGAACCTGGGTAAACTTGTGTGCTCACCGTCCCGGAACACCGTACGTCTCACACCCCTCTCTTCCACATGCCTCGAGGACCCCCTTATGGCATACTTGTCATCAATCTGACGATAGTTGGTGCCCACCGTGGGGCAAGTGAGCTTCGGATCTGCGTTCCGAGCAGAATCTGGAAGAATCAGAATCGGCGAGACCATCGCCGTCGGTCACGTCCTCTACGCTAGCGACGTCCCTCTCGTCTTTCTCGACGAGACCTGGATTCCAGCTAGGGAGGTCGTGACTGCTTACACCATCATGTCCTTTGGCAAGATCGATGTGTACATCGGTTTCACTGAACCTGTCCCACCCACCCCAGCGGTGATGATAGAGAGGCAGAAGAAATTTTTGGGTCCACTTTGTCTGCGGAGGTGATAGAGTTCCGGATCTCAGATAACCCTAATCCCACTTAGCCCGCTCTCGTTGCGGAGATAGTGGAGAAAGCCGAACCTGAAGTAGATCTTGCGGTTTAGGTCGAATCTGGAGTGGATCTCCCTAGCGAGGCCGAATCCCAAATCGATCTACCCATAGAGGTCGAAATCTAGGAGGAGCAGGACAATAACCTTGGTTCCGGCTCTGCTAACGCCGGAACAGACCAACCTTTCCTGAGGCATATGTTGAGGCGCATGATGTTGCAAGGCACAAACGTGGATGAGGTTCTCGAAACCATCAGGATTTTCGAGGAAGCCACGAGGAAGGAAAGCCGACTACCTTAGGAGCCACACGTCGCACTTTGTCGGATATGTTGGATTCGGATCCGACTCTGCCGATGCTAGAGACAACAAAGACTCGGTGCTGGAGGCAATTGGAACAAACACCGACTTACCCGGATCTTCGAATGACTCGATGACGTCGGCGGATTTCTGAAAGTTCTCCACGGAATATGAAGAGGAGTTCAACTCCAAAGCTGCAGAAGAAGGAGAAGCCATGGACGAAGGGTCCAGAGAAAACTCTCCCAAAGCGCATGATGACATGGATCTCGGAGATAATCCTGATGTCCAGATGTCCGAAAGTACCGCTCAGAGCTTGACTCCAGGAAACGGACCCAAAGCCGTCTTTGCTACCAGTGCTGCCAAGAAGGCAAAGATGAAAAACAAGAAGAACAAGACCTCGACAAAAGAACTTCCAATAGAGGAGGTGATTACCGAGGAATATGAGGAAGACTCGAATGGAGCACTTATCCCAGATGAGCCCAAATAAGCTTCGGTGGATGGGCACGTGATCATTGTTGGGTTCGCAGCATAGAAAACAAAAAATTCCTACGATGGGAACTATACGCCAAGATCTATCTACTAGATACAAGCAACATGTGGATATACATCCATAGAGAACTTACCCTCAAAGACAACAAAACTTTGTTAACGAGATGGAACTCGTGGATGATGTAGTCGTACACTTACCGATCTCAAGATCGTGATGAAGTCCTTCAGGTCCAGTAGTTCCAGCACCATCAGGTCCAGCACCATCAAGTCCAGTATCGCAAAGTAGCGGTGCATCCGTGATCGCACACACGTCCGGTCCACCGAACAACCACTGCCTCCTCGCTCCAGCGATGCAGCGGCAGCGGAAGCAACAACTTTCTAGATAAAGCCACTGGGAATATGTATCTCGCTAATCCGAGACCACGGGGAATAACTAGAGGGAGAAGAGAACCTTCACGAGGAGGAGGTGGGGCAAGAGGAGAGGGGCCATGGGGATCCTTTTATAGGGGAGGAGGCGCAGCCCCAAGGCCATGGCTGACCATCCATGGTGGGTGCCCCCACCTCTCCCTCGGGCCTGTTCGTCTGCGGTACCAAAGTTCACAGGCCAGCGCATGGCGGTACCTAAGTTGCCTGAATTGCCGCATTTCGAAATGTTGGGCCGCCAACTACTGAGAGGGGCCATTTCGAGGCAAATTCATCTCACCCCTGCCAAATTCAAACATTATGTTAAACTGCCCCGTGAAGTAGACGGTCGGGACCCTCATGTCGGTCATCTGTCCGTGACGCGAGCGCCAACGCGGTAACCTCTTAGGAAAATCGAGTAGCTAAGTGGGTTGGATGCGTGACCAATTTCACAAATCCATTCCCACCTTTCCCCTAGCACCGGTGGCGTCGGAATCCACCCTCCAGGCAGGACGATCCCTTCGGACATTTGACTTCCAGCACCAAGTTTTTGCTCCTAGTTGCTGCGCCCAGTCGCTGATCCCGAGCTCCAATGACGCATGTCGTAGCCACTGTTGCGAGGCTCTAGCCCTCCTCCGCCGCCGACGAGCCGAGCAGCTCGGAGGATGGCAGATCCTACTACCAGGAAGAAGAAGTTCTGGCTACAAGCAGGTGAGCTACCTTTCTCTTTGCTATTCGCACTAATTATAACTGCTAGCTGGCTACTGAACCTCAAATTGTTTGTTAGCCGCTGACAAACAATTTTGTCCATAGTTTTCTCTCAAGTGGGATCTCCGCGGACCCCCTTACCTGGTTATGGTAGTCCTCTCCAGGTAAGACTCTAAGGGCAAGTGGTATGGACACCATTGTATCACAATGGAAGAAGCGCATGCGCAGATCGCACTATATCTGGTACGGTTGCTGCTCCGCGTAATCATGATGAAATTATGGCCGAAGCAGACTGCAGAGTTCAGCTTCATGGATGAACGTGGCATCATGGTTCCTCTAACGTGTGACAGTCAGCTAATTGTGTTGATGAAAAGGTATGCTTCGGCTTGCATGTTTGAGCTGAATTGTGATGTACCGGATGTGGAAGCTGCTGCAACTGGGAGTCACCCTTCTATTCTTAGATAGGATGGTTGCTCGAACCCAATTAGATCCTGGTAAGCAAAGGTCGCTTGGGTGAATTGTAATTTTTGTTTTATTTGCTCTGTAGATATTGAGCAGTTATGCAACAGTCTTGTTCTTTGACAGGAAGCGCCGCAAGGTTAGAAACATGGTTGTGGGTCAGTCATTTTGCTGCCTGAAGAAATTAAAAACGAGTGGAAAGATGATGCTGGACACGATCCTGGTGCCCATTGTCCCGGCGATGCAGAGTACGTGAAGCTAAGAAAATTGGCACCGAGGAAGAGGAAGAAGGCAGGAAATGAAGAAAGCCAGTGGACGTGAAGGCTTGGCACCCAGGCTATGGAAGAAGGCTGCTGGCAATGAAGATGCATAGTAATGTGTTGAACTTGAACCTATATATGTAATTCTGTTAAATTCTAGAGCTCTGTGTGTGGCACGTTGCTGGGCGAAACAATCTAGCCACGTTCTCTGAGTAAAATGTACCGCGACTTAGGGTTTGGAAACGCCTAAGTCAGTAGTTGAATCCGAAATTGTGATTGTGCCACTGCTATCTAAAAACACACAGCACCGGTTCCACGATTGCTGAGGGGCAGGGGTCTCTAAATACGACGGAAGTGAAGTGGCACAGAAATAAATTATTTAA